>JAVIWB010003424.1:0-463244 GCA_031893035.1 Dermolepida albohirtum
ATAATATCTACTTGAAACAATAAAAATACTCCTGTTAAAACTTAAAACATATTATTTGCGTGGAGGAAATATTGAGAAACTGTACAAGAAGAATGTAAACCTTTAGACATCTTTATATCATTAAATAAATACTTAATTTATCCTATTAATAATGCTTTCTATATTATTAAAAAATTCAAAAATCTCACAATAAAGTTAGAAAAATCTATTAACTTTTTGAATATTTTTTCTTCTTTGTTATCTTAAATATGTAGCTAATACTTTACTGTAATTTCCATAGAAATTGAGAATTTTTTTGACTGCTGTAGTGCGTTATAAATTTTCAATGAGAGGCAATGAGTGGCCGGGCCTCAAATATTCGTGTTTAGTAGGGATATACATAGATCAAGCATGAAGTTGGTCGGGGCAAGTATACGCGCTCGTACATTCGCACGGAATTAAAATGAAATGATAAATTTGTACTTTGCTTGTAATGCCGGTTTATTTAAAACTATTTTCTTATTGTTTATAAGATAAATTCTGAATAAAAGATGATAATTAATTTATAAAGAATTTTAAAAGTATACATATTATTCTTGTTATAATTCCAAGATTTAGATGGTGAGGCACTGCCTCACCTGCCTCACCTGACCAGCCGCCACTGATACATTGGTAGTTATGTATAAATACAAGAAATATTTTGTATTGAAAGAAATGGATTTAGCTACCTTCAATAATTATACATTTTAAGAATTCATTGCTAGACAAGTCATTATACTGAATTGGAAAATCTTTTGAACGAGGAAAATTTCTTTTATGTTGTATTAGTGTTGATATTTATTTACAATAATGACAGAATTATTTTTTATACGAAAATGCAATTATCGGATTTGTATATCTTTGTTTTGTTATAGAAATTTTCGAATTTTGATGAACAAAACATTTAATAAATGCCAAGCAAAATCTAACTGTTAAAATTAAGTTGTATAATTAAGCTTAGTATTTTATGTATAATTTCATATACAGTTATAAATTGAACTTATTTAAATTTAAATTTTTAAATACGCATGAGTTAGTTTTGTTAAACCAAATAACCGAAAACATAAGTAGTATTTCCTCATTTTTAAAACCGGTCGAAAGAGCGATGTTGATTTATTTATTCTTTTATTCACAACTGAGAATAAAATAAAAAACAAATTATATAAGTCATGTTTTGAAAGTCTCGTTACGCTTATTATGTGCAACCTTTTTAAATTTCACATACCCGTAAATCCATGTTTATATAACAACATAATTATCAAATGACTCTATGTGAATATGCGCTGGTATTTTTTAGAAGAGAATTGATTTTATTTCACGACTAACTTTGACACCAAACCAATATAAACTCATCCTAAAATATACCCACCTGGTTTCCTTTCACTTTAATTAGTTCTTTACATCTGTCGATTATATAAAAATACTTATCTTCATCATAATAAGCTACATCGCCAGTGTGCAGCCAACCATCGTCATCTATTGTTTCTGAAGTAGCTTTTTCATTATTTAAATAGCCACTCATGACCTATAAATTCACTTAATAAAATGAAACATACATACTGGGTGGGCCAAAAGTCACCATGGGGTTTAAAAATTTAATAACTTTTGCGTTTATATATTTTTTTTCAGATTATATAAATAACACTTGGAGAATAAATAATGGAGAGATTCACAACTGAACAAAGAACCAGAATAATAGAATTTTACTATTTAAATCAGTGATCAATTATTTTAACGCAAAGAGCATATCATCGACATTTTAACGTCAGAATTTCGCCCTCTGAAGCAATGATTCGTTGCTTAGTTCATCGTCACCACCAACATGGCACTGTAAGAAATTTGCCCCGAGCCGGTAGACCACGTTTAATTCGCATTGCGGAAAATATTGAACGTGTAGAGCAAAGTGTTAACGAAACAGCAGAAACATCTACCAGAAGGCGTTCTGCTCAGCTAGGAATGGCTCGTACGTCATTACGGCGCATTTTAAAAAAAGATTTACTGTTATTCCCATATAAGATGCAATTGGTGCAAGAACTAAAACCCGCAGATCAACGGCAACGTCTAAATTTTGCAGATAAATTTCAACAGTTGGCCAGAAATTAAATCAACTTTATTGAAAATCTGATTATGAGTGACAAGGCTCATTATTATTTGAATGGCTTTGTTAATAAGCAGAACTGTAGGTCCTGGGGTTCTGAAAATCCAAGAACCATTCATCAACGTTAATTGCACTCCATTAAGTGTACAGTATGGTGTGGCATTACATCTGAAAATATCGTTGCGCCTTACTTCTTCGAAAATGAAGATGGAAGTGCTGTAACCGTCTTGAAAACAGACCTGAGATGTGGTTTCAGCAGGATGGAGCCACTGCTCACACTGCCCGAGACACAATGGCACTTTTAAATCAAATTTTTGAAGAGCGAATAATTTCCAGAAATTCGGAAATTAATTGGCCAGCGCGTTCGCCAGATTTGTCAGCACCCGACTATTTTCTCTGGGGTTATTTGAATATGTGAACAAGCCCGAGACAATCCTTGAATTCGAGGCCAACATTGTTGCAGAAATTCGAGCGTTACAGACACAAATTTTGAAAGATGTTATGGGAAATGCTGTAAATCGAGCCCATCATTGCGTAGCTGAAAATTTTTAAACACCATGGTGACTTTTGGCCTACCCAGTATATGCCGCAAACGAATATTAACTACCTGCGGTCCTTTAACACATAATTCGCCAGGTTTATGGTCCCCAAGAGGTTCACCTGTAACAAGATCAACTACTTTTGCTTGTGTACTTGGTGGTAATATGCCAACAGTGCCTATTTTTGATGGTGGTGTCAATAACGGCATAAATAACGTAACAGGTGAGCTTTCTGTCATCCCATAGCCTGGAAGATGATTTAGAAATGAATATGATTTAATAATAGACACTCCAATATCCCAAAAATAAAGAAAACATTTCTCAAGTTTTACAATCTTACATCTATCTACTTAAATTGGAAATTTATTGAATTATTTGATGCAAAATATATGACAACTACGTCTTGGATTATATAACTTTTTATAAATGCTTTTCTGGATAAAATTTCGCCAAAACCGAATAAAATTTTATATTTTCTAACTTTCAATATATTTTTTTAATATAAAATTCACGAAAATACCTATTTAGAATTGCACATCATAAAGAAAATTATACCTTGTCTTATTAATATATTTTCTTTGCCGACTTTTTGCCTAAATTTCTGTAAAACTCCTTCGGTGGCAGATGCAGCTCCTGTTGTAACATCCTCCACTGATTGAAGATGCTCCTTCGTAATAGAAGGGTGCGATGCCAGGAAAAGTAAAAGAGATGGAACGACAAATAAATAATATGGCCTGAACTCTTCCAACGCCTTAATATAATCTTCGGGGGAGAACTTAGGCATCGTTACAAGATGAATTCCTGTCTTCAAACACCCGTTTAGAATACCGTTGAAGCCGTAAATGTGGAAAAATGGAAGTACTGTCAATGCAGTTTGTTGTGTTTCTTAATAAAAAAGACAACAAAAACTAATTGAGTTTATATCGTCATACACACATAAAATGTAACATTAACTAATTAATAGTCTTTCTAATTGGAATGAGGAATTTTTAATTTAATCTTTTAGTGTGGCAGTATTTTAATGTAACATTCACATTGACAAGAGATAGTTTGACACCTCATGTTTTAATATAATTAACAGAAAATTGTAAACCGAAGATAGGTTCGCGAAAATAAGCCTCGCCGTCTTAATGATAACACATTAAGAACCATGGTAGAACCCGATCTATCAAAAATAGAATGGTGCATTGTGAAAAAATTTGATTTCTCCCATAGTCACACGACATCATTTAAAAAGAATAGGAAAAATGAAGATATTAGAAAAGTGAGTGCACTGAGACGTTTGAAAATTTACCCTCCTTTTGAATTGTGTAATCAAGAAATCATTTCATAAACAAATTTTAGGTCGATAAATGACTTACCTATTACGGTCATCTAAGATGTGGATAGTGGAAATCAAATAATTCTCCATGAGAACGCGAGACCCAGATAACCCAGATAACACATTAAGAACCATGGTAGAACTCGATCTATCAAAAATAGAATGGTGCATTGTGGAAAAATTTGATTTCTCCCATAACCACACGACATCGTTTAAAAAGAAGAGGAAAGATGACGATATTAGAAAAGGGAGTGCACTGAGAATTTACCCACCTTTTGAATTGTGAAATCAAGAAATCATTTCATAAACAAATTTTACGTCGATGAATGACTTACCTAAGATGTGGACAGTGGAAATCAAATAATTCTCCATGAGAACGCGAGACCCAGTGGTTCACAAATATAGGGGTAGAAACAGGATATGAATTTGTTTCATGCCGTCATGTTAAACTAAAGTTTCTCTGACGAACATTAACTTTTTTCAAAACTTGGAAATATTTATACGTGACTTTGTAAAGATTGTAAAGGTGAGGGTATTTAGAAATTTTATATTAGGCATAAATCACAATTATTTTTTAAAATGGAACATGTACTTTAGAACAAATCTAGCAGAAATGAAATAGAAGTTGCTGAAGTATGTTGCTGTTAATAAGCTTATCTATTATAGCAACTTTAAGGGGATCACAGCTGATGTGTGAATATGTCCCTTGAAACACAAGCTAAATCCAAACTCAGGTGTAAGGTAATGTACCGAGACTTGAGTTGTGTGTTAATTGTGTTAGTTAATGGCCCCCTTATGGGAACATCATAGAAAAAGTACATAGCAAAAAGACCAAAACAAAAAAGTAGAAAGGAACATGTGAGAGATTTTAAAGCTGCAGAGCAAAAAGCCTCCATGGGAAAAGCAAGTTAAAGATGAATCAACGTCATTTACACAGATAAAGATACATGTAGAGGAAGTGATTTTGTTGTTCGCTGGATATACAAGGTCAACCATGTGGAATTTCTAAAATTAAAGTGCAAAAGGCCAAAATTACACAGAGGCTAAAAGAGCTATAATCAAGATCAACTTCAACAAGTACATGAACAGAACTCAGAATCCAGAAAGACAAGAGTAGTGAATTTTCATTTTTATCTATTATAGCAAAAAATGTGTTGTTATATGATGTTAGAAACTCGACACTTCATATGATGCAATCTGATATATGTATACATATTATGAATTTTGTTACCGGTAGGTTCTGCGTGAAGAAGTGGATGATCCAACTGTACCAAATTTGAGACTAAATTACGGTGTGACAACATAACACCTTTTGGCAAGCCAGTCGTTCCACTGGAGTATGGTAGAATGGCAATTTCCTGTGGATTAATTCCAGGCAATTCTGCTTGATGGTCAGACATTAGGAGATTTTGAAATCCTCGAATGTTGTTTCCAATATCGTCTTCGCCTCCCACACAAACTGTAGATCTATAGCCATGCAATGTTTTTCCCAATGTTACCGCAACCTCCAACAATAATGGTATAGTAACGATCATTTTAACACCAGCATTTTCGAATTGTCTTTTTATCTCATCTTGAAAATAAATATTATGTAGGTATTATTGCAATTCTTGGTTTACTGTTTTTGTGCGTTTGGGTCTTGCTTATTTCTTAATTTTTTATTAAGAAATAATAAATAAAAATTATGAAAGACACGAAGAAATAATACCGAAACGTAAAAAAGCAGTAAATGAAGAATGAGAAATACAGAAATAAATTATTTTTTATTATAAAATTTAGTATGAACTAATATACAGAGTCCAACAAAAATTCTTTATCATTAGATTGCAAGTAATCAATACTTTTCGCGGAAACATATATGTAATATTTCATTTATTATAAAATCTCTATACCTGGAGTGTACAAGGGATTAACAAACGTAACAGTTAATCCTGCTTCTATGGCTCCGTGGCAAGCCGCTATATATTCCGGAATGTTTGGTAGTAGTAAACCTACGACTTCTCTGGGTTTCATCGAACAGTAAGATATTAATCCTTTCGCAAATCTAGTAATCATTATCCTCATCATGGAATAACTGTAGCTTCTGCCTGAAACGGCACATGTCTAAAAATTAAGATCAATTTTGAAAAAAATACGATAAGAATACCGTATTTAGAAAAATAAAAAAAAACTGGCCACTTTGAATCATTTATGTTATTTAAAATAGTACATTCTGCGCGACAATATGTGGAAACTGCTATAACGAACATTGCATTTGACATATTCGTTCTTTTTCACATATATTCAAATTCATTTGGTAGCAGCTATGTGTTAAGCCACAAATAATTGATATTTATAAATAAGAAATTTTTCATAAGCGGCTTAGATCAAGTTAAACTTAATGCAACTGAAGATCCTTATATCTTTACTGTGAAAACTTTTAAACATCGAATATTAACGTCTTTTAAGAGAAGAATTGTATATCGTAAACTTCATTTACATAACAGGTGGGGCAATAAGTATCACCCTATTGGAAAGTGCCTCCATTTTTGAAAATGGCATCGTATCTCAGTTTGGTTTTGATATTCGTGAAATAGACACCTCAAGAACATGCGATACTTGTGACAACGTTTGCGCGCAATAATTCGTCAGTGGTGTTAACGCGACGTGATTAAGCAAAATTCTCGTTTCTGGGGAACGGAAAATCCACGCATAATTCATGAAGCACCATTACACCCTTCCAAAGTCACCGTGTGGTGTGCACTTACGTCGGAAAAGGTGATTGGACCTTACTTTTTCGAAGGAACCGACAGTAACGTTATTACGGTGAACGGCGACCGCTATAGAGCAATACTGACTGAATTTTTCTTGCCGGAAGTTGACGATCTGCATTCGCAGGACGTGTGGTTCCAAGAGGACGTGCACACTTGCCATACTGCACACGACACAATGCATATTTTGAAGGATGCCTTCCCAGTGCGTGTAATCTCGTGTTTCAGTAATTTGGCTTGACCAGCCATATCTTCCGATTTGATTGCCCCAGACTTCTTCCTCTAGGATTATTTGAAATCGTTGGTATACGCGAACAAGCCCCGCACCTTGGAGGAGTAAAAAAAATAACATTCGTGCCGAAATTGACAACGTGGCACCACAAATGCTACGCACAGTTGTGCAAAATGTAAACAAAAGAGCCCAAATTTGCATGAACGCCGGCCATGGCCATTTATTAAAAACCAAATTAGTTTTCACTTTAAACAAAAGTTGCAGCAAAAGAAAATCAGGTGATCCTTTTTGTCCCACCCTGTACATACATATATACGTTAAGATCACAATATCGAGAAGAACTACTATTAATTTATTGATCACGAATGAATTCACATTTTTTCGACAATCATCTGTCAATCGTAAAAGTGTGCAGACCGCAGTATGGAAGATTTATCATCATATATATCATATATGTATATCATATTGGTCCTTCGGGAATTTGGAACTATTTTTCCTAATTTTTGCTTTATTAGGTACACACTTTACCGAAATTATTCGTACAGCTTAACTGTCTATCTAGAAGCATTCGAAAATTTTGAAGAAAGTAATGCCTTATTTCGAACATTTTCTTTCTGAACTTCCATTCATTTGACTTAATTCTAACACATATTTTACTTTAATTAAGAAGTTTTGGTTTGCGAACCAATTCAATGCCATATTTTGATCACTATTTTGATCTTTTTAAAAAATGAATGCATGTGGCCAATTTTTTTCCCCAATGAAGATATAATAACGAAATAAAAGAAGAATGAAATGAACGATTAGTAAAGAAATTTGCTTTACAGAAATATTAGTACTTTCGACAGTTTTTGCTGATGAAGCTGTAGCAAAAATCTAAAAGGAAAATCTCCAAGTTCTTGACAATAAGAATGCTTACATTGTGTTTTTTTATTAGTAAAACTATATTTTATATTGAGACAAGTTAATAGTTGTAAGTTTATAGTTTGAGTGACTTTGTTGTTAAGATACACGTTCAGGTAAGTCTTAAAAATATTTGGTAATAACTGTTCAACGTAAATATTTAAGACCCTTACGGTCAAAAGTATTTGGGTTATGTCTTTACATTTACAGGAATATGTAGGTTCAAATAAATTATGGTTCAACTAGTCTTTTTGTATTTGGTTGCCTTGTAGCGAATCCACTTGCCTTTTTCAACAGCACCTAAATATATAATTATGAAAATTTTTAACCGACATTATTAACAAGAATTTTTAACCCACCAATATATTGAAAATAGAAATACCTTCAAGTTATTTATTAATTTCATTTCCATTTTCATATTTCGAAATACCAATTATAAAAATTAATTTATTCTTTAATACTTATAGCATTTAGAAATTGGATTTGCAAATGCTTCCATTTACGAGGATGGTTTGATAACCGTGGCTTAAGTGAAAATACGCAAGTTTTTTGAATAAAAGAAAAACGTTTTATCATATTTATCAATATCGTCTCCTACTCGCTCAACATACTTTGCCCAAAGATACAATAAATTAACAATGCAATGAATAGAGCATAGGTAGCACTAATTCAAATCTCAGTTTATAAATTTTGGCCATGGTGATCGCACCGAATATTTTTTCATTTTCATCTCTTGGTTAACGTCATTCAAGATACGCAATATGTCTACTATCTCGCCCACTTTTACTCAATAATTATCCAATACGATTCGGTGGACTTTTTACAATCACATCCAGCTAGTCGTTTTTGGACGTCCATTGTGTACGAGCATGTATAAATTCATAAACCCAGTTTGTAATAATTAAAAACGAAGGAGAGAACCCTAATACTCTCGAATCTAACGTCTGCTTTGATCTTGATTGGTGTTCAATCTTTGAAGTAAGATTTATCACTGATCGCAATATAGTTCTTCCATTTATTACGAAATCGCTCTATCAATTGGCAGATCATTATATACTATCATATTTAACCCATGGTAGTAAAGGATGATTCTATCAAATGCCAAAGAAGATTTCGTCGAATTTGCGCCATCTCTGTGTTAGGCAACGTAATTACTAAATTATCCTCGTACATAGCTAAGCAATAATATTGGGTTGGCAACTAAGTACTTTCGGTTTTGTAATATAAAATAAAACACTTTTTTTTAAACAAAGAATAGTTTTTAATCAATTATATATTTTCCATTTTGCTCAATGACCTTTTACCATCTTTCTTTCAGCTGCATGATTCCGCGCTCATAAAATTTCTGGTCCTTATCAACAGAAAACTGAACCAGGTGCGAGTGAAGGTCATCGTCATTTATGAAAGTTTTACCATTCAAAGAATTCTGCAAACTTCGAAATAAATGGTAATCAGATGGTGCTAGATCAGGGCTGTATGGGGGATGTGGCATCACTTCCCAGCCAAGCTCCAATAGTTTCCCACGAGTTGCCAAAGATGTGTGAGGCCTTGCATTATCTTGGTGGAAAACTACACCTTTCCGATTTGACAATTCTGGCCGTTTTTCTTTGATTGCTCCATCCAGTTTTATTAATTGTTGACAGTAAACATCAGAATTGATCGTTTGGTTCCTTGGAAGCAGCTCAAAAAACACAACGCCTTTGTAATCCCACCAAACTGACAGCATGATCTTTTTTGGATGCAATTCAGCTTTCGATGTGGTTTGAGCTGATTTATCGTGTTTGCCCCATGATCGTTTTCGAACTATGTTACTGTACAGGACCCATTTTTCATCACCAGTGATGATTCTTTTTAAGAAAGGGTCGGTTTCATTTCGCCTAAGGTGCATATCGCAAAAGTTGATTCTTTGTGTTAAATGAATTTCTTTCAATTCGTGAGGTACCCAAATATCAAGCTTCTTAACTAGCCCAAGACATTTTAAATGTTTTTCAATTGTTGTGTGCGATACATGTAGCCTCTCCGCAACCTCTCGAACAGTTATATGACGATCCTCTTCAATTATGACTTTGATTTGGTCATTATCAACTTCAGTAGGCCGACCAGAACGTTGCTCATCTTTGAGGGAAAAATCTCCAGAACGGAATTTTTTATACCAATTCTGACACGTGCGCTCTGTTAAGCAATTAGCACCATAAACTTCACATATCTTTTTGTGAGCCGCAGCAGCTTTCTTTCCTTTACGGAAATAAAGTAGTAAAATATGTCGAAAATGTTCGTTTCTGCACTCCATTTAAAATTAACCCACAACTAATAGCTTTAATAAAAATCACGCACTACTTGCTTCTGAAGTTACGTCAATGTGACTAGTATCACGCGACGAACGGTAAAGTACAGCACTAACATACGTTATACAAAAAATAAAGCAACGCTCTCTATTAGAAAAAACCGAAAGTACTTAGTTGCCAACCCAATATATGTATACGCCTTTTAATATTTTTTATTTTAAAATCTTTGCACTCTCGCTATCAATGATAATACAATTTTTATCGGCATACTTGACAATAAAACTTCAAAAGGGGAATTGCATATTAAATGAGATATAGCGCAAATGAATGGAACAAATTACATGTATTCACAGATAACGGATCTGAATTATATCTATAATTGCCAAATATTTATACGTGTCTGCAAATACGAGTCTTCAAATAAACCATTAATATGTAAATTATTAACAATCGGTTAATTACGTTTTGGTTGCTATACATTAAGATATATGTATGTATTCTGTATCAATATATCCATTATTTTAATTTTTTTACAATGTGATATCCTTTCCTCAATTAAATGCTTATTTAGAAAAGAAACCGAAGAATACGAAAAAAATAAGAGATTTTAAAATACACCAAAAATGAAATGCTTTTGCGATGACAACATATATGTGTAATTAAAAAAATGCGGAAGAAAATAAACCACAGGAGGAAATACATTAATTAAAAGAATGTGTTACAGAAAAAATTTCCAAGAATTAGGAAAAAGGAATAATAATCAGAATTCAAGAAAAAGCTGACAACTTGCAACTATGCAAACATTACAGGGGAATTACACTTTTAAACGCAGCAGGTTCAATCATATACAGACAATCACAAAAATATTGGTACATCCCGTGAATGTTGAATATCATGAAATATAAACGTCCATATAGGTCTTTCATTAAGGCGGTCACCTGTGTAATATATTAAAAAAATCGAATTTTTTTTACATAAATTAGTTCCTAAACATATTTAGAATATGCTGGTAAAGTGATTTTCCAATATTCGAAGTCGTTGAAGTTACAGCAGATAGAAAACCAGGTGTTCGGAGCGCTTGGTCGAAACCAGATCAGTTTATAAGTTCTTCGTTTTTGCAATGACTGATAGAAAAGGAAGCAAATCCGGCGATTTTCATTCTGGTCTGGAAATTGTCATACAGTGCAAAATGATACGGAATTTACATCAGCTTCAGCTAAGAAACTCGAAGATAATATGACGAGATTGCAACATTTTTGGCTGGAATTATCTTCAGCGAAGGATTTCAAGGCATAATAAAAACACTGACGACAATGGGATATTTAATTGGCCACGAAGCGCATGCTTACGTACACCGCCGTGATGAAGCACGTATCGCTCGCTCTGAACGGCGCATGAGCGATGTCGTGAAACAAGAGCAGAACAAACAGCTTTAAGGGACACCCAAGACGAAGAAGAAGAAATTCTCTATAAAATGTTCGCGAGTTAATTCCATTTTTTAAAATTTTTTTTTTTCAAGTTATTGTCGACAATAGGAATAGCGACCGGATAAGAAAACTGTCTTGGTAAATTTATTATCAAAAATGACAAACTTCACGATACAATCATCAGATCGGAGGCAACACAGCATGAATGAAAATAAATGTCTATCTTTCAGTGAAGAACAATAGTTACTAAAACATTAGAGACAACGAACTTTCACAAAGGTTCTAAATAAATAAGTACTGTTCGTTTCAAGTTGTCGAATTCCTGCGTAATTCAGTCACTACATTGCACCACGCTCGATCATGTTCGACCACATACCTATATTAATTAAGTAACCATGTCAGTACGCAAGTGTCACGAATTAAAGTAGTAAACATTTAAATGATGAATCGTACATGGTGGGACATATGCTCTACTGGGCATTGCTCATTTCCGCCAACAAACAGACAGTATATGTGTATGTAAGTAACGATAACATTTTAATAGAGCCCAGCCAAGATAGAAGAAGAATAATGAGATGGACGAGGTAATGTAAGCAAGAAGAGGAACTGTATCAAAAAGATCAATGCAATACATGAGCATTGTGGTAGCACTATTACTAAAACTAAAGTGAAGATTCACTCCAAAACCAAAAGTAATTTATTATTATATTATATATGGAGTTTAGAAAGGGACAAGCCGTCTAAATCTAATTCGTGTACTCGTATATATGCAGATTCTAATATTTTCATCTAAATTAATGACTTTTAAAAAACAGTAACCTTTATTCTTAAACAAATTATCCATCCAGTGTTTTTGTTTACTTGATATATGTATCACAAAGGTTATCAGTAAATACTTAAACAGATAGTAATTCAAATTATAGTCTAAATATTAAACTTGGAAAAGAATATCAATGTTTCAACAAAACGAGGTCCTCTAATATTAGAAATGCTATTATCGTAGTAACCTATATTAAATAAGACCAAGACAATGTTTGAATTGTTTAGTTTAGTCTAAATTAAAAAATATTTGAGGAAACAAATACAGTAGCTGCACAAAAATTCCTATGCCTAGATTTGATGTCAATGCTGATTTAATTAAAATTTAAAACTTTCTTTTGCATTAATAATAATATTTATTAATTACCTAACAGAGAAATTTCACGTGGAGTAAATACATAAAAAGAGGAAACATTACATCAATAATACAAATAAAGCTATACAAAAGAAATGCATACAATGTGCTGATGGAGGATGATGAAGTTCCTAGCTAATTGCATTCATGGAGCTTTGAAAAGGTTCTTGGCATTCTTAGCGTTTCTGATGATAGTAATTCATTATATCTTGATTCCAGTCAATAACATCAATGTGTCAATCGTCCCGGCGATTCAGTTCTTCATAAAAGTTGCACTTATATTCTACCTCCGTTCTGCTAGGAATTCAAAGTAATATTTTCTATAGTTAATGTCGTGACCCGAATAAAAGTTTTTCCTTGTAGGATAAATATTTCAGGAACTTCTTCTGCATTCGTTCCACGGCATCATTTTAAATTTCATAAACAGGATACCATACCATAACTACATACTCAAACTTACTACGTACTAGGGCGTGAAATGAAGAAGATATAGTCCCCAAATTCATGAACTTTTAACGAGTAGGAATTATAAGACCGAGTCTTATATGCAATAGAAGTTACAACTCAGTAAAAGGATAACTTAAGAGTCAAAAATAACACTTAAATCCGTTATCGATGTAATATTCTGGCTCATTCCATTTAATTTCTTTGTATAAGAAACAAAAAAAAAACATTAGAAAACATAGAAATGAAACTCGAAATAACCTGTAGAAGCCTAGCATCGTCAGAGACAGTTATTCTATGGCAAATTTTCAAATCGTCCGCATAGGCCAATCCCGGGCGTTCAATTGTAGTAATGAGGTCATTTATGAATTGAACAAATAAAAAAAGTCCGAGATTTGACCCTTGGGGTACACCAGATGTTGAAACCACAACATTGTTTGTGGATTAAGTTAATAAGACGTACTACGGAATGAAAAAGAGAGAAAATGATTAAAAAAGCAAATGTTAAAAACACAGATTCAAAATTAATTAGTTTTGGTTGTTGCTTGATAAGATCAATCATTTCATTACCAAGAAGTAATATTTAACTGAAAATTAAGAAAGTGAATTATATTAATCAAGTTACATCTTATTTATTTCTAACTCTAGCAAAATCTAATAAGAAACTTTGTATTTAAAATATATGAGGAACTTCGAAAAGTTTTGCAGTTTCTTAGTAACGATGAAAACAAAACATTGTTGTTATTTCCTTCAGGATTCCTTTATATTCATTTACTTCATTTTGGACATCGTCGAAATATAGACTACATATTTTAGATTTGATTGGGAAGAATATAAATTTCGAGATATGGGATCAAAACTTACTAAATTTACCCCGGAATGATTAAAAACTCATTTCTTGTAGCCGTTACTGTCTCTTTAGAATATTTGAAAATTGCCAGAAAACGAATGGTACTCTACAATTTTCCTTTAACTGTATAACGGTTCTCAAGAAGTACTGCTAATCGATTATGTCTTTGTACTACGTCCTGATTTGACTTTTGTGTCTTTGAATTTCGACTGGACTGATTGGTATCTTCTTTTCAATTCATAAGAATAAAGCCAGCTGCTATCACTTGTAACGATGCCATATACATATATCGATTTCTTTCTACTCTTTTTTTCCTACGCCAATTAACACGTGGTTTTATGGTTCAGTTAGACTGCACGGAATCTAGAGACAGTACAGTTCCTGATTTTTTAGACATAATAGTTTTACTTGATGTCATAGATGTACCTAATACATTAATTTCCCTATAAATATCATAAAGCATTTAGCATCGATGCTTTTCAGAGAATTTATTTAAAAAGCGACTTCTTGGAAAAGCATCATATCATTTTTTCACAATATTAACATTTGGAACAATTAATGAGTTAAGATTTATAACTCTCTACGAATTTTTTGACCAAATTTAAAATCATAGTAAATCATTACTCGAAAGCTTTTGTAATAACCCGCACACGTAAATCAATTGCACTACAGAACTGTTACAAATATATTTTTTACGAAGTGACTTTTGGGAATTAGGTTGGGAACTGACACTAGAATTTCATGGCGCAAATTGTACATTGTTGCCCGTAAAATTAACTCTTCACTTTAATTTTACTTGCGTCTAAAAAATTGGCAGCGCCCGTAAATGTTTCATAACAAAAAAAACGAAGGAATTTAATTAAAAAAACTGTCAACTAATTAATTATTTTAAAACAAAATTAGTTTATTAAATATAAAATACACCGTGAGTAATATGATCTGTCAATAGTTGGATGCACAAAAATCTCCAAATGTTCTTGTGTCAAAAAAGGATTTTAATTAAATAGGTTATGGCTATTATTGATAAACATTAAAAGTAAACTAACCTAAAAGTAAACCAATCTTACATTGATGTCAACAGAATATTTAATTCTGTTGCTAGCTGGGAACAGATGACTTAACTCACCCCGTATGCATATACATATGTACATATCTTCAATACATAAATTTTTTAGTAAACAAATAAAAGTAAATATTGTTATCTAAAATCGACAAGTTGCGAAAGAGCATTTTAATTTACATGTACATCATAATTGAAATATATTAAACGAGAAAAGTTATCAAGGTTATTTAAAAATTAATTCATAAAATAAAAATTCTAGAAACTTGGGAAGATTTTTTAGAACTTTGCAATAAAAGTGTTCGCGAATTTACATTCTTTCGGTGGTTATTACTTTGTTTTATAATATTACGTAGATTATTATTTGTAAACAAATTTCAATTAATTTGACAATTTTTACGTTAAATACTTGTGTAAAATGACTTCTGAACATTGCAATATACTAGATTGCGATATACAGTATAATCCCGATAGTATGAACTTGCGTTAATGTGAACAACGCAGTAATATGAACATCAGTATTGTTCCATTAGGTATCCTGTAACGTGAACAGTGTATATTATTCAGTAATATGAACATCATATATTGTAAGTGATACTTTCCTGTGAAATGAAATGGGGAATCCCGTATTTTTCCGGGATTCCCATTGTGTGAATATGGGTTGCTTTGTCCCTGTTTCACAACATGTAGTATGAGCTGAACATTACTATAATCCTGTTGTTTGTGCTAAGTGTATTGTAAAATGTCTCAGGTTAGGAAAAAGTGTTTATCATTATATGAAAAAGCCAAAATTATAGAAGAACACGAAAAAGGCGCGAGTGTAACAGCTTTATCCAAAAAATATGGAGTAGCGAAGTCCACAATTTGTTCAATAAAAAATAAAAAAGCTAAAATTATAAAAGTGGTCAGTAATACCTTAAAACCCAGTAAAAAATGTACATTAAGAACACCTGAATATCTAAAAATGGAAAGTGCTCTGTATAAGTGGTTTCTCAGGCAACGCGAAAAAAACCATCCTGTTACTGCAGACATATTTAAACAAAAAGCATTAAGTTTGCATGAGAAAATTAATGGAGGTCGTGGAAACTTCTGTGCGAGTCATGGCTGGCTTCAACGATTTAGAATGCGGTATGGCATACGATTTTTGAAAATAACCGGAGAAAAATTATCATCTCAACCAGAGCTTGTCGATCCTTTCCAAGAACAATTAAAACAAAAAATTACGGAATTTGGTTTAACTGAACAGCAGATTTATAATGCAGATGAAACTGGGTTATTTTGGAAGCTTTTGCCTGAAAAAACGTACGTTTCATTTTCCGAAAAAACTGCTCCGGGTTTGAAAATGACAAAACAGCGAATAACGTTTCTTGGTTGTATAAACGCAACAGGCACTCATAAATTAAAACCGCTGGTGATTGGAAAATCAAAAAATCCCAGGTGCTTCAAAAATTTCAATAATCCAGTTGTCTACAGAAATAATAAAACTGCATGGATGACAACAGAAATTTTTAAGAACTGGTTTTTTCAACAGTTTATTCCAGAGGTGAGCATGCAAAATTAAATTTCTGTGATGTATTTTGAAAAGTTGTAGGTTAAAATATTTTTACGTAGTCAAAGCCTTCCAGAGAATGCTATCCTTCTTCTTGACAATGCTCCCTCGCATCCACCAGCGCAAGAACTAAGAAGCAATGATGGTAAAATTTTTGTTATGTTTATGCCCCCGAACGTAACCCCGCTGATTCAACCTATGGACCAAAATGTATTAAGACTTACAAAACTTGGCTACAGAAATCGATTATTGAGTTCCATAGTTTCTAAAACGGAAAACATACCAGTTGCGCTTAAAGATCTGTCACTAAAAGATGCTGTCTTGAATTTGATAGCTGCGTGGGAACGTGTAGATCCATCGGTAATTGCCAAATGTTGGCATAAGATATTAAATAAAAACAACACCGAATTTAATGAAGAAGATGATCTTCCATTGTCTATTTTGCAACAGAAGTGGACCAAAGAACCTGATGAAATACGCAACACAATCACTTTGTTACAAGCACTAGAACCTGAACCAGTGGCATATACAGCAGCAGACATTGAAGAATGGAATATGGATAAATTTGACAATGAAGGCAATGAGAATGAATTGTCGGGAGAAAGCGATGATGAAATTCAAGTGTCTGAAAGGAGCGAAATAACCCACTCTGCTGCTGTAGAAGCTCTAAATATTGCAATAAAATGGGCCGAATTCAACGAATTAGATATTAGTCATATTATAAGTCTTAAAAATATTCAGGAAAAAGCTATATTATTAAATGTTTCTAATAAGAAAGTACAAACAAGGATAACTTCATTTTTTCCAGTAGTGCCATGTAATGTACTACCCATAAATAATAAAAACATGTTTTAAATAATTTCTTTTTAATTCGTCCTCGCTAATGTGAACCTATGCCGTAGTTTGAACAAGCCGAGATTTTTTGTGTTCACACTAACGAGATTGTACTGTATTTGCAAAGTTTGGATAATATTTTTGAACAAATTTTAGTAAAATATTATTATGTGCTATTATATAAAATATGGGAATATAAGAATTAAAATATATAAAATAATAGAAACTTTTTCCTATTAGAAACAATGCGTGAGAATTTCGACAATTGCACCAGAACCAGCATTCTTATTTGACAGGAAAATTAACAGAAATGGTACTATACCAGACCCTATAATAAGTAGAGCATGTGTTGCAAAATAAGGAAGTGATGATTGCAACTTTCCTAGACGTAGAGTGTGCATTTAGCAATTCGATCAATAAGCGCTTCAAAAAAAGAAGTTGATAAGTTGCAGGTAGATAAATGCCATGCTCAAAAGCTGTATAAGACACAACTCACTTGCGACAGAAACCGTTTCGACCTTGATTATGTGTGTGGTAGAATCTTGTTATAGACGGACTGATAGTACGCCTTAACAGTGAAAAATATCGTACTCTAAAATATATAGGTGACTTAATCATGATCCTGAGAAAATTTAACAGTACACTCTGTGATTAATTACAACAGACACTGTCTTGACAGGAGCGTGTATGAGAAATGAGGGCTTGAATATAAGCCCGCGTAAAACGATATAGTTCCTTTCACACGACAGAAGAAACAAGAAGAATTAAAACCCTTAAGACTCCAAGAAACAGACTAGACAATCTCAAAGGTGATGGAGTATCTCGAAATAACTTTGGATTCGAGATTTATCTGGAATCAACGTGACGATAAAATATTATTGACGTTGCTGGCTATTGTGGTAGTTATGCACAATTACTGCACTGAAACTTCAGTTTCAGTGCAGTAGTTCAGCCCTGAAGATGTCCCATCCAAATGGGTACGAAACGTCGGCAGATATACAATTGACGCGATTCCAGCCCGGAAACCCAGAAGCAGATAAGAATCACCTTCATTATATAGTGGAGCAGAAACTGTACTGAGGGAAGTGCCTAAGTTCACTTTCTGGGTAGGAATAGGTAGAGAGATCAAGACTCGCCACAGAACGTACCGGAGAAATAGATTCAAGCATGAACATAACAAAATCATTATTAACGAGTCATACCGTAAAAAGATTAGAGAATTGTTTTTGTTGGAAAAAAACAGATTAAAATAATAACAACATTCCACATAGGCCACGCCACCCTTAGAGGCTTTCTAAACAAAAATTAATCTGTATAAATTAGTATAGGAGACAAAAATACTGGATTTGATACAGTAGGTATATTGGAGGAATCTACAATAGATAAAATAATGCTGCTGTGCTGTGAGGACCAAGGGAGTCGAACGACCTCCCAAGCGAAAACAGATATAAATTTAAATTCCGTCGACATCTTTACGTTACGAAGTCTACGAGCCAGATCTTTACGTCACCTAAATCAGAATAAGTTAAAATTGTGAGAAAAACGTGTTCTTGAGAGTTATTAAAAATGTATATTACGCACAGATTTAATTAGCGTGAATCGTTTAATTATGTTCATTCATTAAGCTGTTTAATTTTTTTAATCTACTGATTTCTAAAAGTTCTAATAAATTTAGCTTATGAAATTTTAAAATATATTACCTGACTAGTCAAAAGTAGGTTACAAAGCAACGTTATTAGTATTTTATTTAATTTTTTTGCTACCGGTACTACACACAATTCATAAGCATTCCTGGGTTGGTCTACATACCTAGAGACCAAGCGATATTTACTATCTATTTATAAACCAACTTTTCTAATATTAACATACCAAGAAATAACATTTACAAGTTTAGACTTACCGCTACAGCATTATCTCCCCACTCCTCATGCCTTTTCCACACATGTTCCACTAGATTCTCATTTGGAACTTTCACGCTTCCCAAAGATGAATTAATAACGCCACCGTTGCCAAAGTGTCTAAATGGCACGTTGACTTTTTTTCTGAATATGGGCTCATTTTTCGCGAAAAAAAGTAGTGTGGAATATTTTCTTTTGCATTCGATTTTCTGTCCAAAGTTTATTTTAGAAGAATTATTGCTTTTTCTTAAATATTGTGCAACGATAGTATTTCCATGGAAGGTGTTTAATTTGTACATTATTTTCTTGAAGAATTTCTTATATTTACTGCGACTAGGTACTGAAAACAAAATATTAATCAAATTATTTATTAAATAAAACGATCATTTAAATTAACTATTTAATTTATACCTCATACCATGTAGATTTGTATGTAAATAAACATGTTTTCTTTTTTGAAATTGCCAATCATTAAAGAACTGTAATAGACGTAACACATATGTTATCGTTTAAAAGGTTTCCTAAACGTAGTAGCCAATAGGAAACACTATTAATTGATAGCAATTGATTTGGATTTATGAACTCTTGTAATAAATTCCCCGACTTCAATAATAAATGCAATATTTAAAAGAAAAAATGTTAAATTTTCTGAATTTCGCGAATCAATGTCCAAAGGTTTCACATATTTAATTTGTTTATCATTACACAAAAATAGTTATTTAATTTAAGTAATATATCGCGCCAAATTAATATTTTAATTCTGTTTTAATAATAACATTCAATAATAATGATTGCGCGTGATATACTTTGAAGGCCCATTATTTAAAAACTAGTGTTTAAAAAGCAAAAAAAAATGTGTAAATAATAACAGATAAAGCATGCACATAAATTAGAAAAGCATATATATATATATATATTTACTGTACCATTACCTATTTTTAATATAGTTTTAAACTCTGTTATATGTAGTTACACACTATATGTACATATATATGTGTGTATATAGTAATATACGGAACTCTTATTTTCAACACATACACAGCAATATATCGCACTATATAGGTACTCGTATTAAAACTTCCTGTTGGGGGGTCGAAAAAAGGGCAACCGTTTTGATGTAATTCCTGTTATAAGCGCAACTGGTTCTGATACAAGAGAAAGTTTAATTCTCTATTGATCACCTATCAGATTAAAGCAACATGTATCTATACACAAGTGAAATAATTTATCGTCGAATTTATAATAATGTTGCAAGTACAACCAGTACAAAGTCCGCAGCGTTCCAATTCTATTCTGATCTAAAGTCTCGTTTCTTAACAAAACTGGGAATAGAAAGCACGTGTTTCTTCTATTTTATTGCGAAAGGTTATTTGTTTTTCATTTTATTTTTGTAGTCGTTCTGTTGTGTATTTAGTTCTTTATAATGTTCATTCCAACAATAACCATAAATGTATAATAAAAAGATGAAAAATTAATAATGCAATTTATAAATTTACATTTCATTTTGGAAAATAGTATATGATATTAAAGTTATAAAAGTATAATAAAAACAATTCGAAATGACTATATCATATATTACTTTTATGTTTTTTAGATATTAAATGTTATACCAGTACTCTATATTACGCCGGTTCTGGATCGTCAATTTGCGAACCTCTAAAAATAGCTATAATTACAGATTTTATCACAATTTTACTGATTTTTGTCATTATTTTAATACTTTTTTTTCATCATTTTTACTCGTTCACACCTCAAACATAATAGATTGAATATTCTGACTTGCCATCAAATTGTGAACCACCAAAAAATGACTACTGCTCATGTACTTATCTAGACAAAGACAATATTAAAAATTATAATAATTTAGTCATCCAAAAATGGAGCTACCTGAAAATTATCATCACCATAATGTGAACCACTAAAAACAGCTATATTTATCAATTTTCTACCATATTAACTTATTTTTATTATAAATTTATGCATTTATCTCAAAAATTCATTTTTTTTCATCAAAATTATGTAAAAAATTGTATATGATGAACCACCACCAAATTGTGAACCAGTATAAAAGCTATATTTATGGATTTTACTTTAATTTTACTCTAGCTTTGAACCACCAAATTGTGAACTGTCTTATATAGCCCTTTTTTCTAATTTTAGAGCTGAATACTATCTCTAGAGCTTAACAATTTAACAGTAAATAAACAGTACAGAAATTTGCATAAAAACTCCAATAATTCCAGTAAAAATGCTTAAAAATAACCATATTTTTACACATTTTAAGCTAAATTTTCTATCTGCAGTACCAAACACAATTTTACTCGTTTACAAACTCCAATAATTCCAGTAAAAATGCTTAAAAATAACCATATTTTTACACATTTTAAGCTAAATTTTCTATCTGCAGTTCCAAACACAATTTTACTCGTTTACACATGAAAATTACTTAAAAAATTGAATTTATTTAATCACCACCAAACTGTGAGCAAATGCAAATATTCATATTTATTCATTTAATTTAATATAATGACAATAAAAATACACATATTAGATATCTCCTCGTTCACACATCAAAATTACATTAAAAATTTATCTTATTTAATAACCACCAAATTGAGAACGAGTATAGTCAGATTTTATACCAATGTCGATGCATCAAATTGTGTATCATTATATTTATCCCCTTTTCTCTTTAGACTATTAATTTCACATATTTACCTTAAAAGCACAAAATTATTATCACATCTACTCATTCACACCTCATAATTACAGAGAAATTTATTAAAAACAGATTTATGATATTGTGAATCCCTAAAGCAATTATCATATACATGTTAGTATGGAATATATTAATCTGACATGTAACATATAAATGTAAACGTTCTACATGAACATGGAATATATTAACATGTTGTGTATCATATAAACGTGGACAGTCAAAATATTATCTTATTGTGAACGAATCCTATTAAGTATTTGAATTATTATAATTCTCTTGCATATCTGCTATAAATAAAACAACACCTTAAAATAATTTATATATTTTAATTTACACGTAACAATAACATTTTATTGTAAATAGGATTGAGTGAAGGCGTGGATGCTGGAGAATTATTCCCTGAATCTTCTGTCCTACAAAAATATAAAAGTTTTATATCTAAAGTGCAAATTCTTAAAATAATTTTCATTTCAATTTTTTCCATTTGCTTCATGGGTGGAATGTCACTTCTGTAAATCTATCTTTGCAGTCTATGGAAGGAAAGCGCAAATAAATATTTCTTATGTATTCTCCATATTCCATTTTTATATGCACAATATCAATGGCTGCTGCATTATCTTCTATGGTACAATCTGCTTTGTCATAATGTATTGCCATACCAGGCTCATCATAATAATATATAATAATTTTCTCGTGAGTGACTTCGATCATACAAATTTTTTCTGTTTTCTATTAATATATTATTTGTTGACTATGCTATAAACATTGAAATCCTATTATTGGTAAGTACATAGAACATATAACTTTGTTTATGTTTACTACCTTACTTGAATAATAGTAATCATTGCCATAAAAAATTGTATTCTATATACTTTATTTCATCTATTAAACGATTGATGGCACGATTATTTTTTATAGTTTTTAAAATAAACGAAATGTATAATGAAAGTCACAACTGAATTAAATTATAATTACTGAAAAATCAGAAATTAAATAATTTGATCACAAAAGATTTAATTTACCGAAGCTTTACGTTTTATATATATATATATATATATATATATATATATATCGGGTGTATGTTAATGTCCGAGACCCACGTGACCTCATGTATTTTTCTACAGTTGGACACCATAGTTTATATCTACGATTCCGCTAACTTAACCTTAAATTGTCACTTTTATAACGTACATATTGTTGTTATAATCAAAAACGTTATATATCAGATTAAAGTAATGTATAACTCTTTATATATATATATATATATATATATATATATATATATATACGTATATATATGATATATATGTATGTGTTATTTATTTTAAATATATTAACATGAATTACTAAATTCTTTAAATACAGATAGTTTTCTATTCTTTAGTTATTTTTGCTTAATTACCTTAAATTTCAGTAGATGTCGCTACACGACCAAATATTTTATTATGAAAAATGCTGTAATAAGAAAATATATCAAAAATGATATTTCTTTACTAATAAATATTAAAAATAATATATTAAACTAATAAATTATGAAAATTCCTAAATATTCTCATGTTCGTTTTTTAGTACCTACGTATATACATAATACCATGTCACCCCAATATTTTCTTCAAATTCAATTTACAACATTTATACTATATACACTATCGTTCATAAGTGTTTGGTCACTCGCATTTAACCCGCAAATTGTAACAAAATTAAAATTGAAATACTAATATCTTTTTATTATTTACATATATGAAAAATATATATTTTTATATCTAAAATAAAATGTTGTATAATATATTTATCTACATTTTAGACGCGTCTATATGCCCTCCTTTATTTTTATTCACTGCAGCACACAATCGAGGCATTATTTCGAGGAATTTTCGTAATGTTTCAGGTTTTATTTTACCTCATGCGTCTTGCAGGTTCTTCTACATAGTAACAGCAGATGTTGGACCGATTTTCTCACCTGTCGGTCAAGTTCTTCCCACAGCAACTCGATGGGATTTAAATCGGAACTCTGGGGTGGCCGCGCTATAACTTTTGTGGTTCCCTCGTTCTCTAATTTCTACAAATATTCCCGACATAGTTTGGAAGTGTGTTTCGGGTCATTATCTTACTGGAAGATAAAATTCTGACCCAAAATTTTAATTCCAGAGGGGATTGTGTTTTCCTCTAATATGCGCTTATACTGTTCTCTTTTAGTATACCTTCAATTTTTACGAGATAGCCCACATTTGATCCAAAAAAGCAACCCCATAACATGACTGAACCTCGACCGTGCTTAACAGTAGGGGCTATACATTCTTCCCGGGCACGCTCACTCACAGACCGCCTCACGAAAGCACGTCTTCGTGAATCGAAAACCTCGAATTTGGATTAATCAGTCCACAATACTTTATTCCAGTCTTCTATCGTCCAATTTTGGTAATCACGTGCCCACTTTAGACGTTTTTGCTTGCGTAGAAGCGGCTTCCACATTGCAATTCGTCCATAAAGACCGGTATCTTTTAATCACCGTTTAACTGTGGGTTTTCGACGAACAGCATTCATTTCTGCTATGATTTCTGTTTCTGTTTTTCGTCTATTTCTCTTGCTTGTTATCACCATTGCAAGATCTTCTACTGAAGTTGTTGCCCTAGGTCTGCCTTTTCGAGTTTTGCTCAACACACTTACACATTCGCGGTGTATTTTGATAATATAACCCACGGTGGACTGATTTAATTTAAGTTCTGTGGCAATTTCGCGGTTGCCTTTGCCAGTTTTATGGTTTGCGATTATAAACGATAGTGTTTCTACATTCAATTTTTTCCGATTAGGCATTTCTAACCGATTGAACATC
The DNA here is from genome assembly GCA_031893035.1 of Dermolepida albohirtum. NCBI lineage: Eukaryota > Metazoa > Arthropoda > Insecta > Coleoptera > Scarabaeidae > Dermolepida > Dermolepida albohirtum. The sequence continues at coordinate 24,935 of JAVIWB010003424.1, forward strand.
TTCGAAACACACGATGTTATCACTATGAGCACCTCACAAAACCTAACTGCAATTTTGCCAAAATACCCAAGTGTAAATACTTAATAGTTTACAATAATACCCTACCTTAAAATAAAATCATAACAATCGAAAATTTCCAAGAATTGAGAAATCTAATCCCTTTAGTGCAATTATTCTACCTGGAGCTTTATTAGGGTATTATCATTCATTGTGAATAATAGGGTATTCGCATAATTATTTTTGAATAAGCGTTTGTAGATTTTAATGTTTATTATGAAACTATTTCTTACTATAGAAATAAATTTTATAATTACAACTTTTCTATAGAAACTGTAATGAAACAAAGGTGACGAAATACTTATGAGCGATAGTGTACATATAAGAATAAAATATATATACGAAAATGTACTAGAATTTGCAATTATAATGCTTCCATTATAAATTCAAATATTTAAACCACTTTTCATTTTATTTCTGCTATTTTTGCCCAATGTTGAAATTACCTCTATTTAATCTTTAATGTAATTCACAATTTAAGAAAAAAATCTAATGTTTATTGATTAATCAAAATAGTACGATTTTTTACAACTACGCGATTGACGAACTTAATTTTTATATATAACAATTTTTCAAATTATTATACACGAAAAATAATAAAGTAAGTATATAATTTCTTAACTTATGAATACCATTGCAAAAGAAATATATTTTAAATTTCGTTTTATTATAGAAATAAAGAAATCTAGCTGATTTATTTATTATTTTAAATTACGTGTTAGTTATGTGACCAAATTTACAAGAAAATAAAAACGGTTGTCCTATCAGTTATATTATATCGTTATGTGTGTGATGTGATATAACCTAGCTTTGAAATGATCGAGATGATAGTTCAAATTTTGAAGTGCATGTTGCGAAAGGGATACCCATTTTTATATACTATATTTTTATAATTTTTATGTTTTCTTTAGTACAACCAGAACAAAATCAAAATGAATCTTTATTTTTGTATATTGAATAGGCGAAGTATATTTACATCTAGATTGTGGAACTTGAGACACTTTAATAATGGTATTTTATCACAAAATATATTTAGCAGAAATATTATTCGAGAATCTAAATTATTTCAAAGTAGAAACAATGGCATAAACCAACTGACATTTGCATTTCGCAGAAATATGTCAAGTAAAACACCTCGATTGAAGAAGACAGATATAACAAGATTGTTTTCCTTAGCAAAACCGGAAAGATGGAAATTGATGGGTATGTAGATATAATAAGTTATATATCCATTATATAGAAAATATTTTAATTTCTAGGTGCTATATGCCTTTTATTCATGTCTAGTGCAGTAACAATGGCTGTACCATTTAGTTTAGGTAAAATTTTAGATATAATCTATACTAGTACGGACAATATAGAAGATGCTAGAAAAAAACTAAATAATGTTTGTGGTATATTATTGACTGTCTTTATTTTGGGTGCTATTTGTAACTTTGGGCGAGTTTATATAATGTCAACAGCAGGTAAGCTCATATCTACATTTTTATGTTTTTATGTTTACACTCAAATTAAAAAATTAGTTTCATGTTCAATCAATTTTAGGGTATCGCATGACACAATCATTACGTCTTCAAGTATTTTCTTCAGTTTTAAAACAAGAACAAGGATTTTTCGATACGCGAAAGACGGGCGAACTAGTCAATAGACTTTCTGCTGACTCACAAATTGTAGGACAAGCTCTAAGTAGTAATATATCAGATGGCTTAAGATCAACAATAATGGTTTGTGCTGGCACTGGCATGATGGTAAGCTTCATCATGTACATACAAAAATTACTGTTAGTACTTCATTTTTAGTTTTATATGTCACCAGAATTAGCTCTAGTCGGTTTGGCTATCGTACCACCTATAGCTGGTGTAGGTGTTTTATATGGTCGATTTGTAAGGAAGATAACTAAACGAGTACAGGATTCTTTAGCTGATGCTACTCAGGTAGCTGAAGAACGTATAGCTAATATTAGAACTGTAAAAACATTTGCTCAAGAAGTAAAAGAATTGAGCGCTTACAAGAACAAAATTGAAAAAATATTGAATTTGGGATATTCTGAATCCAGAGCTAGAGCTTTGTTTTATGGCATGGTAAATAATGAACTCTTATTATTAAACATATACCATTATTAAAATGTCTAATTTTTTTCATATAAACTAAAAACTTTATATTTCATAACTAGATTCTGATCCAATTCTTCCCAGCTAACTAAAGTTTCTATAATGTTTTAAGATTATATTACAAAAAGGAGATTTATTGACATTAGTTTCCTCTCAATTTCTGAGCTGGAACCGCGTACCTGACATTATTGTATCTTCTGTCAATTTTTCACCCACTCTCACAAGAGCAAGGATATCAGTAAAAACAGTATTTAATGTCCATCCGATAATGGAAGAACCGTTTACAGAAAAAGAATTAGCGCCAAGGTCGTGGTTCTATGCAGGAAACTATGTTGCATAAATTTTCTATCATCTATTATCCCTCCTGGTTATCAGATATCATTAGTTTTTCAAAAAACAGATAAAACAAAATAATACACAAGAAAGACGTTTAGTTATTTAATGCATTCCTAGATGATCTTCTTGAAGAGGGTTATCTACATTCATTGGTTTGACGAAAAGCCTTGAACAATTCTTTATTTTTTAGACTGGATTAAGTGGAAATATCATTATCATATCAGTGTTGTATTATGGTGGAGTCATGGTATCATCACACACTATCAGTGTAGGAAATCTTTCATCGTTTTTATTATACGCCGCGTATATAGGAGTTTCAGTTGGGGGTTTATCATCTTTTTATTCAGAATTAAACAAATCAATAGGTGCCGCATCACGTTTATGGGAATTAGTTGATAGACATCCATTGATTTCTAATGCTGGTATAATTGCAACGTTTCATTAAAATATTATAAATAAAACGACATTTTTCAAGGCGGCTTAATACCTAATGTTGGCCTACAAGGGCACATACAATTTTCAAACATAGATTTTAATTACCCTTCGAGAAAGGATATAGATGTGTTAAAAGGGTTAAGTTTAGAAATAACACCTGGCACTACCGTAGCTGTCGTAGGTGCTAGCGGTTCTGGTAAAAGTACTTTAGCAGCTTTATTACTTCGTTTGTATGATCCAGTCAATGGTACAGTCTATGTAGACGGCCAAGATATACGTTTACTGAATCCTGTTTGGTTAAGGAAGCACATAGGAACTGTTAGCCAGGTAGATAATATAACAAATACATTTACTTGATTTTAATCTTTTTTCTTTTTGTAAGGAACCCATATTGTTTTCTTGCACTATTCGTGAAAATATCTTATATGGTGCAGAGAATCCCGGAAAAATTACAGAGGATGAACTTATTACAGTCGCCAGGGAAGCAAACGTTCTGGAATTCACGGATAAGTTACCGCAACGTTTCGAAACTCTAGTTGGTGAACGAGGAGTTATGTTGAGCGGAGGTCAAAAACAGAGAGTGGCTATAGCAAGAGCGTTAATAAAAAATCCAAAAATTTTGCTTTTGGATGAAGCTACAAGGTATTTATATCGCGCTCGTTTTTAAGTCCACTTTGGATTTCAATTATATATATTTATTACACCATTTTATTAGAAATTAGAAATTATATAAAATCAATTCAAAATGCATGTGAATCTCAAGTATAGATTTTCATATAAAGAAAATCTATACTTGAGATTCATATGCATTTTGAATTAATTTTATATAATTTCTTTATTTAATGAGTTAGGTTAATTGTGAACCTATCATCTACCTCTTCTGTCACCAATAAAGTTTGAACGGATACTCGATTCATCTTTTGTCTTAAAATTTTGTTACTACTGTGTATCTTATCCCCGCTAGGAGGTTGATGACGTTAACCAGATCGTTACGTCAATTATTTGCTTAGGATTATTCTTGCTGCCGATAGCGCTATAAGATTTCTTTATCGTAGATCGATGAGTGGGTTGTGGTAATTTCACGCTCTATCGAAGTTCTGAATCTGAAGTACAGATTTTGATATAAAGAAAATCTATACTTGAGATTCATATGCATTTTGAATTGATTTTATATAATTTCTTTATTTCATTATTATTTAATGAGTTAGGTTAATTGTTAACTATTTTTTCAAATATTTTCTATATTCCATTCTGTTCAAATCGCATTGCTAGCTTACCAAGCTTAGCAAACTTCCGCCACGATATTAACTAACTATTTCATTGAAACATCACTGTTACTATCTCGTTTTTTTAAAAAGTACGACGTTTCATTATTAACAGTGTGTAAATCACTTTGCTATTTATTGGATCAAAATATCGATGACACATTTTACATTAACTTTCACACTTGCAATCCACATTATAAAAATTATTAGAAAATTGTTACTGTTAATTAACAATACCGAAGTATTTTCAAAACTGTAGTTGAGCTTTTATTCTAGTGCGTTGGATGCGCACTCCGAATATCTAGTTAGAGAAGCTCTTGAGCGCATCATGAAAAAACGAACAGTTTTAACTATAGCACATCGTTTATCGACAATCCAAAGTGCCGATGTCATAGCTGTACTGCAGAATGGACACATCGTCGAAAAAGGTAGTTACAACGAATTGGTAATGAACAACGGAGCTTTCAGAGAGCTAATAAAACATCAGACGTTTCAAGAAATTCCACCTCCTGACGATCTTAAGTTACAAAACGCAGAAAATTTAGGATAAATTATTTTAAGTCAAATCAACGATTATTAGTGATATAAATTATGTCAGTTGTCTAATAGTGATTTTAAATAATTTATTTGAAAATATATGTATATATTTGTTACCATTACTAGATTTTTTATTTAAATACTTTTCAACTTTCAACCAAATTTTAATATCTTGTGAGTATTAATTGAAAACCTTAAATTCCTATCGCTTTCAATATAACCTTTATCATTTTCAATGAGTATCCAAGTAAATTTAATATAAATTACGATATCACTGCAGATACAGTAGTAATATCGTAATTTATACTAGATTTACTTGAATACTCGTTGGAAGCGGCGAAAGTTATATTATTACAGACAATACCTTTTCAATATTACTTTCCCTGGTGATGGGCAATAAACAGTAGCTTTTATAATTTAAGTATATTGTGAGAAGAACAAGACCACACTCATTATTCTTTGGAATTGATCCATCGTTGGCAAGAAGTCGATGATTACCAACTTCTTTTGGCCTGAATTGGATGATATGGATATCAACGACATGTGGGTTCAACAGGACGGCGCTACGTGCCACACAGCTCATGCCACATTGGACATTCTGCACGAGCGATCTCACGTAAAGGTGATGTGAACTGGCCACCGGGGTTTTCTTAAGTCGTAGGTCTATGCGAATAAGCCACAAACCACAGCGGCCCTCAAACCCAACATAACCCATGCCATCGGTCAAATTCAGCCTAATTTATGCGCCAGAGTCATGAAAAATTGGACATTTCGGATGCGTGCCACCCAGCGAAGCCGTGGCCGACATTTGCACGATTTTCTATTCCCCATTCATAATGGCATCGATAGGCCTTTAAACGAATAAAAAATTTCGATGATATCTCACACACACTTTGTTTTATTTAAATTTAAAGATAGCAAGCGCTTAATGAAAGATCGGTTATATATATTTTAATGTAATGGTGTTGACCTTACACTGTCAAGTTTAATGGAAAAATGATATATTGCACATTAGCACATTCTAAAATCTGTCTAACCTTGGAATCTCTTAACTCTTCAAATTCTCAATGAATAAAATAAAAAAAGTCATAAGTACAAATATGTTTATTCCACAATTGTTTAATGGTTTTTTTATAAAAAAAACTTGTTAAAATATGTAGATAATATTTAAGATATTTCAAATTATATTAACCTTAACACATAATTATATTGTCAAACTCCTTTTTCTTCATACATTTGTTTGATATTTCTGCGCAATATTTTACCCGAGGCATTTTTAGGAATACTGTCTACTACCGAAACACCACCTCGCAGTTTCTTATGGCGCGCCACTTTCTTTTCCACGTAATTCATCAGAGCATCACTATTAATTTTAGATCCGGATTTAGATACGACGTATGCTCTAGGGACTTCTCCGTAAACGGGATGGGGAATTCCAATAACTGCAGCATCAGCTATATCTGGAAAGTCCCGAATAATAGCTTCTAATTCTGCCGGCGGTACTTGGAATGCGTTAACTTTAATCAGTTCCTTTATTCTATCGGCAATAAAAAACGTTCTATCTTCATTGTAATACGCTAAATCACCTGTACGCAGCCAACCATTTAAAAACGCATTTTTCGTCTCTTCAGGTTTGTTCAAATAACCTTTCATTACCTGAGGGCCTTTGACTAGAAGTTCGCCGGTTTTATTAGGTCCTAAATGTTTTCCTTCTGGATCATCAACATCTATTATTTTGACCGAAGTGTTGGGAATAGGCTGCCCTATAGATCCTTTATGTTTGCTTTGTAAGTCTTTAGAAACCATTGTAACAACTGGTGATGTTTCAGATAGACCATAACCTAAAAGTATTTAACTGCGTTTTTAGAAACTTAAAATACATATGTTAATATAGCTAACCTTGTGTTATATCAATTGGACGTCCTACTTTCTCTCTGAATTTTTGTTCATCCAGTGCTCCTAAGGGAGCAGCACCACACATTGCGGCTGTTAAATTTTGAAAATGTTCTTTCTTTACTGCAGGATGTCCATAGAGGAATATAACTAAATATATATTAAAAATTACGTCGTTTGAGTATTAGTTAGAAGTTTAATCATAATTACTCACCTATGGGTGGTACTAACATAAGTAGATTAGGCTTATGCTTGGCGAGCGTTTCTAAGTAGCTTTCGGGTGTGAATTTAGGTAATGTTATTAATTTGGTACCACGTGCAAACGAATATAGTACTGTTGTTGTAAAACCATAAATATGAAACATGGGCAGTATCACTGGACAGATATCCCTGTGGGTGTCTGTTACAAGAACAAAGAAAGTAATATTTTCTTAATACGTAATAGTTCATGAGACTGCATAGAAATATGTTAAGGAATATATCGATTTATGTACTCGTTGTAATGCAAAAATAGCTGATCGTGTTCGTATAATTTCCTCTTATGAGCTCACAGTTACTATGTGGGTTGCGTTCCCAAGAAACTAGGGTGTAACGTAATATGTAACGTAGACTTGTGTTGTCGCAGGGAAGTGCGATGGTTAATGTTATTTTGGGGACATCAGATGCAACTCCTTTGTATTTAGTCTTATCTTGTTAAGCGTAGTTCTGATAGACGGATCATTATTCCAAGTCTGCTCGTGGGAATAGTATGAAAAGGTACAGAACAAAAACCCGAAAACAAAAGTAAAAGAGAACATGTGATAGATTCTAAAACTGCAAGCAGGATCCTTCCCCCATAGGAAAAAATAAACCAGGAAGGCAAAGATGTTCTAGGTTTATCTACGCAGCTAAAAATACATAAAGTTGTGAGAATTAACATCATACAAGACATCAGATTCACTGAATTTCGAGGGAAAAGCCCAATTAGCTAGGTGATTTGGAATTTACATATGCAAAGAAGTCAAGAGGCTCCAGAAAGACACATCCATCACAATAGATTCGAAAAGGTCCCAGTGGAATAGTCTTCAAAGTACCTCAAGTAATCTTATACGAGGGTAACCGTTTATATTTCGGGAATAGCAAACAAAAAAAAATTTTTATTATCGAAAATAGTTTTATTGCTTTTCAAAATATTCTCCTTGAAAATCGGTGCACTTTTGCATTCGTTTAAACTAATATAAAAGGCATTGCTGTATCTCCAAAATATGAGTTTTGAATGCCTCAACTGGCTCTTCCGGTGTAGAAAACCGTTGACCACGAAGTTTATTCTTCGCGTGTGGGAACAAAAAGAAATCACACGGTGCTAGATCAGGGCTGTACGGCGGATGGCTCATCAAATCAATGTTTTGCCCGGTCAAATATTCAATTATTTGAACAGACCTGTGAGAGCTCGCATTGTTATGGTGGAGAATGATTTGCCGTTTTCGGATTGTTTTTTTTTATTTCTTCAAAAACTTTTGATAAACAAATAGTTGTGTACTATTCGGAATTGACCGTTCTACAACTCTCTAAAGGCACAGTTAGAACGTGACCGATTTTTCTGAAAAAACAGGCGACCATTTGTTTTGATGCGCTTCGAGCGTGAACAACTTTTGTTGGTTTGGCTCATCTTCGAATACCCACAGTCGACTGCTGTTTACTATCGGGCTCATACGTATAGATCCAAGACGATCCTGTGACGACTTTATAAATGTTCTTTGAAGCACCGTCATTGTATTTTTTATGCATTTCTTGGCACCAATCGACGCGAGTCCTTTTTCGAGCGGTTGTCAAATTATGTGGTACTCAACGTAAATATAGCTTCTTAACGGCTAAATCTTCATGCAGGATCTTATGCACGCTGGTGTTACTAATACCTAGAGATGCCTCGATCTGACGGTATGTCACATGGCGGTCTTGCATTATCAATTCAGACACTGCATTAATGTTTTCCGACACAACATCATTTGTGGGACGACCTTCACGAAATTCATCGTCCAAAGAATGCCGTCCAAGTTTGAATTCACTATACCAGCGATGTACTGTAGTTTTCGATGGTGCTTCGTCACCATATAAAGAATTCAGCTCGTCGATGCATTCTTGTTGAGATAATTCACGCCGAAAGTTATGAAAAATAATTGCACGAAAATGTTCGCAAGTTAATTCCATTTTTTCGCTGACATAAAATTACTAAGTTACTCTCAACAATAAAAATAGCGACCGGATAATAAAACTGTCAAGGTGGATATATTGTCAAAAATGACAAACTTCACGATGCAATCATCAGATCGGAGGCAACACTAACAGTGTTGCCAGTTCCCGAAATATAAATGGCTACTTATTTTATTCACCCTGCCCTTATCTCGTATGTTACTAGTTTTTATGTTAGCAAACTGTATTGCATGACAAACATTTCGTAACTTACTTTTTAGACAATATTGAGTTATAAAGAAAGCTCAAAATCGAACTATGTATTTAGATTGTATGAAAAACTTTTTTTTTATCTGATACTTCGACATTTAATTTTCGTACAAACTAATAATACGCCAGCTATTTTGCTTTAAATCAATTATTTATTATATAAGTGAAATTTTATATTTACCGGTTGGAGACGATAAAACATTTAATTCTGACACGTCGAATTGCGTCATGTTCGATAATAAATTATGACTTGTAAGTTCAACTCCTTTTGGCATTCCTGTAGTACCACTGGAATAGGGCAAGAATGTGGTGTCGTGAATACCTGACAATTCTGCATCTGCAATATCACACTTTTCATCCGTAAGTTCCTTGAAGTCTATCGCGCCTTGCGGAAGCGCTTCATCTGCCTGTAATTTCAAATTCGTAAAATTTGTCTAAGAATTATCTTTAGTTTGCATTACCGTTACTTTAACAACTACTACTGGAATATTTTTACGTGTGATACTTATAGCTGTCTTAATATTATTCCATAATGGACTAATCGTTATTATTACTTTTACATCTGCATCTTCTAACTGCCTTTGGATTTCCTCTAAAAAAAATAGAATACGTAAAATAAGAATCAGGGGATTGAGTTAGATAGTTGAGTTTTAATAAATACAATGAAAGGAAATTTACCGCCATTTGTGTCTACTTTATTCATCAATTTTTCGTTGACCGGGTTAATATATTTTCTTTTGAACCCGTTCATTCTACTTGCTGATCGGAGATTTAGTTTTTTGAATTTACATGGAATACTGTGTGACAAAGAAACGAATCACCCAGTAAAAGTATATATTTTAAAACTAAATTTTGTACAAATGTTTCTTGTGTTGGTGATAAATGATTAAAATTTCATTAAAACATTTTATAATGAGTTGACATTCTACGTAAACGAATACATTCGGTTATTCACCCTTTGGTCTCCTGTATAAGTTAATACCAATCAATTTTTAGTCATGAATTTGTAGTAAGTTCATTGGGGGATTAGGAAGCATACCACCTCTTCGAAATATCTTATCCCACACATGTTCTATGGGCGATAGGTCTGGCTAGTGCACAGGTCAGTTGAAAATATTGATGTTGGCCTCTTGCATAAATCCTAATGTTACAGCAGCAACATGAGCCCGGGCATTGTTTTGCTGAAATGTGATATTATTTAGCCTTTGGATAGCGAAAAAACTGCCTCTCTCCTCTTCGACATCGAACTCGTTTATGACCATGATGAGTCCACAACCAGAAGTGAGATTCGCATTCCACTCTTCATTCAGATTTACTCGTATTACTATACTATACTATTCTAATCTAAGGAAACGATACTCACTAGTGAGAGGCGGTACTAGTCTTGGACGATAAGAAGTCAACTCCAATGAACGATACGTCAATATATGGAACGCACTGTTAGTTTATGACCTACATATCTCTGTTAAAAGAAAAATTTCCCATAGAAAGTGTCTTCAACCTTTTGGTATTCTAATCCACCAATTCACAACTATAGACCAAACTAAGCTGATTTAAAATATGGGAAAGAAAAACGAATTTTTTCGTTAAAGTTCAGTAAAAACGAAGGTTTACGAATTTTTCAATAAAAATTTAATCATTTTTAACACAGTGAACGTACAAATTTAGTTTAATTTATTATTATTTTTAATGGTTGAATCATTTTCTTTGTTAATTAAGTTTACAAATTTAAAATGTCGCATTGCATTAAAAATTATTAAAATATTGTAAAGACCTTCAAATTCAAACTTGGGAGAACGCAACAACATTAAATAGCAATTTTATTTTTTTTTTAATTTATCGCAAGTGACATTTAATCTTTAATTGGCAGCCTGTTTTTATATCATATTCACTATCTTTGTCAATTTTATTTAAATTACTGAGATGATGGGCTAGTAGTATTTTATACCTGCTAATTCTAAGAAATACATATGTGAAGAGAGAAAAATATGCATGCAAACAGAATTTATTTGGAAAATCTGTTATTGTAAAGTGATAACATAAAATTAAAACAGATACGTTATTGAAGACGTAATTATATATACTCTTAAAGCTAATTTGTTTCGAACAGTGCTAAGAATTGTGAAAATAATAAAAGAAAGTAAATTAAGAAAACACATTGTTGACTGGTTAAACTGTATCGATATTTTACTGTACAACTTTGAGAAAATAATTGCGTACTTTTGAATTATTGTTTATTATAAGTTACATTTTATTTTATGTACATATGTCAAGCAAAGAGTTACAGAATTGAATCATTAAAAATTCCCAACAGAAACGATTAAATATTTTTCATTCCGTTTCTGTGTAGTATTGCACGATGTCCGTAGAAACGCAATCTTTACATTTTCAATCTAAAGATTAGTAGCCTATAGAATACAGAAGAATAAAATAGTAGTAAGTTAAGTTAAATCTATTAAAATGTGTTTTCAACCGTTGACATATTGATTTTATGATTTGTGCTTAAATTCTATGGTCTCTTAATTTTTCCCGTGGGAGTGGGAGTACAAAGAAGGGTGCTATTGAGCTTAAAATATGCAAGCACTATTTGTAAACACGTGACACAGTTTGGCGTATAAGAACAGCATGTAATCATAAGTTTTCTCCACTTGCACGATATGATATCCATCGACATTTATTATCAATTGAATGAAACATGCGGTGATGGTGTCATTGATGTAAAAAACGTGTGTGCGTTAGTGCAACAGTTCGAAGACGACCGCACGTTGTGAGACAATGAATGCAAGACGCTTTGGTCACGAATCAGCAAGTGCAAGTTGTTGTAGAGGAACGCTGATTAGGTATGATTTATATCGCTTCTAAAATTACCTAGAATCTGTGCATAGCATCTTGCACAAAAACCTGCAAATGCGCAAAGTTCTTCTTCAAGGTACTTCCAATGCTGACAAACGAAGATAAACTTGAGTAGATGTCAATTTGTCAGGAAATGTTAATAATGGATGACAATACGAATGGTAGTTTCTTTTTATCAGTTATCATAGTTTATGGCATAAATACTGTTCTTCAATCACGAAACAAAATGGCAGTTCGCCATCGAAAAAACTACGACTAACCGCTGGTGCCCATATTTCGGGATTGTGTTCCAAAGAAAACTATCAACATACTTTTGGGACAGTTCCTACAGAATTGGAAGAAAAACAATCCTGGACATGTGCTTTTCCATCGACACAAAGCTCCTGCTAATTGAGTGCTTATCGGGACAGTCGGAATCATGTTTTCGACATTTAATGTGTACGCTTACAGAGAAACTATGTTGAAAAATAACAATTTCCTAGAGAAAGATGTTTATCATGAAAAAAATAGTAGACCTTAGAACTTGAACCCACCTCGTATATTCAGCAATTCACCAGACCTGTGTAGAACCACCGAAAAAACTTCGAGTAACCGCCGGTCATGTTTTGGGATTGTGTTCCAAAGAAAATTATGACCATATTTTTAAGACGGTTACTACAGAATTGGAAGAAAAACGATCCTGCACATGTGCTTTTCCATCGATACAATTCAGTAATCCACTTGACATGTGTAGAAACCTTTTAAAATGGTCGTATACATTATTTCCAAACATATAACAGGTGGCGCAAAAGTAATGTCATAATTTGAATTGGCTGCCATTTTTGCAGATGACGCCAAATGTCACTGTGCTTTGACATTTGTGATGTAGATATATAGAGAATTAGTTTTCAACAAGCCATGGAGCGATACACACCTTAAGAACGTGGAATTATTGTTGCCGCTTATTTGACAAATTTTCAGTCTGTTGTTTTAGCGCAGCCTGATTTTCGTTGTCGTTTTCCTCGTCGTCGTTTTCTATGTGCTCGAACAATTAAGCGTTTGGCTGAGCGCCTCGTGCAAACTGGATCCACTACAGATGTTGCAAGAAGTGGACAGCCTCGTATTGCTCGCTTGACCGAGAACATCGCTGCTGTTGCCGACGACGTTAGAGAGAATCCACAAGCATCAATGAGACGACGATGCACACAATTAGGCATCAGCAGACGTTCGTTGCAACGAATTTTGATGAAAGATTTGAAAATATCCCCTACAAAGTGCAAACTGTTCACGAATTGTTGTCTGCTGACCGTCGGACAAGGTTAACTTACTGCCGTAGTCTGTTAAACTTGGTGCAAGAAGAGGATGCTCTCGTATCAAAAATCATAATGAGCGACGAAGCTCATTTCCACTTAAGTGGTTATGTTAACAAACAAAATTTGCGTTTCTGGGGCACAGAGAATCCACGTGAAATGCATGAAGAGCCATTGCATCCCCTCAAAGTGACTGTTTGGTGCGGCATTTGCCGTGAAAAAGTGATTGGCCCCTATTTTTTTGAAGACGCCGATGGCACCACCATAAATGGTGAGCTTTTCAGGCAGATGCTAAACGAGTTTTTTTTGCCGCAAGTTGCTGCGTTGGATCTCGATCATTGTTGGTTTCAACAGGATGGAGCAACCGCTCACATACCTCGGGCAACGATGGAGATTTTGAGACACAAATGTCCAGGTCGAGTGGTCTCCTGCTTTGGAAATTTGAACTGGCCGTTCAGATCGCCAATTTGGAGCCAGAAGTTTTGCGCGCAACAATTCAAAATGCCGTAAAACGAGCGCAATTATGCATCAACTCGGGAGGTGGTCATTTGAGCGATATAATTTTTTCCAATTACTGTCACCAATTTTACACTTTCAAATAAGCTTTTTATGAAAGCAGAGCTCTTTTTTTTTCATTTATAACAAAATGGTAGCCAGTTAAAATTATGACATTACTTTCGCACCAACCGCTATTTAGTTACTTTTAAACACATTCAAAGCACTTAACAAGAAAACTATAAATTACAAAACACCACAAAAGTTTGTTAATGTAAACACCGTTTCCGGATTCTTTTCGATAAATTGTAATTTAGATTCAAAAAAACATTAAAGTAAATGACAATATCTGTGTGTAATTACTTCAATTTTTGGTAAACAGATAAATTTATACAGTTTACATTGGAAGTGATAAAAATTGTTTTTTTACTCCAGTAATATAACACTGTTAAGTTATATCGGTTTATTAAATTGTTTAAATTAAAAAATCTGTTTCAAAGGTTACGGTTGCGAGCGTGTCGTTTAATTATCAAGTATTTTGCACTTCGTACTTTGTATCGTTACATGTGAAAAAATTTACTTACCAGCTGTATATACGGGATTTATAGTAGTGACTTTCAAACCAGCTAAGAATGCCCCATGGACGCATATTGGAAATTCAGGTAGATTCGGCAGTACCAAGCCGACGACATCACCCCGTTGTAATTTTAATTTTTTTCGGAGGGCTTTGTTCAAGTTTGTCGACTTTACACGAACCTGTTCGTATGTGTAGTTTCTTCCTGTAAAACCACACTCCTAGAATTGGAGAAGTTTAAATTAATGAATTGTATGGATATATAATGCGTTTCTTTGTTTATTTCAACACAATTAGATGCATCAAAAACCTTACAAAAATGGATTTTTTAAAAGGTTAAAATATATTTTAAATATGAATAACAAATAATGATATATTTCTTTTCGATTTATAGTACTTTAAGTAGTTACATTTGAGATATAAATCTGATATATGTATGTAGTGGTTAACATTGGAAATTCAATCGAAAATAACTAGATACTTTGTATAGACATAAGTTATATTTGCAACACATTTACATAGTTTGCTTCAAAAGTTTTGCAGTTCAGCTACTTCCCGTAAAGTAGTGCTGTTGGAAATATTTATGTCGTATTCTCTGAGATCTTTTAGTCCGAATAGTATTTACAGATTGCTAGCATATGCAGTTGTCTCTTTTTAGTAATTTGGTCATCGTTACGTGATACAATACTTTTATTTGAAAGGCCTCAGCCCAACCGATATAAAAGCTGAACTGGATTCTACTTTGGGTGAGTCTGCTCCTTCGTTTACATTGTGAAATATTGGGTAGCAGAGTTTAATCGAGGCCGTACGAGCTGCCAAAACGAGCATCGCAGTGGTCGACCAAATGAGGTGACAGCTCAGAAATGGTGAAGAATATCCACAAAGCGGTACTGGATGATCGTCGACTGAAAGTGCGCGAACTAGCAGCCATAGTAGGCATTTCAAAAAGTGCAGTACATCGCATATTATCTGAAAATTTGGACATGAGAAAGCTGTGTGCAAGATGGGTGCCACGTTTGCTCAAACTCGAGCAAAAAGAGTGTCGTGAAGATGTTTCAATTGAGCGTTTAGCGAAGTTTCACAGCAACAAAGCAGAATTTTTGCGCCGTTTTATAACCATGGATGAAACATGGGTCCATCACTTCACACCCGAGAGAACAATTATAACAATGGACTGAAAACGGAGAACCGGCTCCAAAGAAGACGAAGACCGTTTCATCTGCAGGCAAGGTCATGGCATCGCTGTTGTTGGGATGCGCGTGGAATAATTTTCATTGACTATTTTGAAAAACGAAAAACTATCAACGGAGAGCATTATGCGAATTTATTGCAACGGTTGAGCGAAGAAATCAAGCAAAAACGGCCGCATTTGGCTAAGAAAAAAGCGTTGTTTCATCTAGACAATGCACCAGCTAACAAATCCGTTATTGCAATAGCCAAAATTGAAGAAAATGGCTCAGTGGTCAAAGATTTTCCAACGATGAAGAAGCAGTTAATGGCTATTTTGAGGAGCAAAACAGTTCTTATTATAAAAAGGGTATCGAACTTATTAACATCGCTAGGAAAAGCGCATAGAGCTGAAAAAAATTATGTTGAAGAATAAATATTTTTCTTTCCAAAATTTTTATGTTTTCTTTGTTGGGTCGGGTACTTCTGGGACCACCCTCGTACATGTGCACAGAAAAATTACACATTCTCTGGTCGTGGATATATGTATACTGCATTTTTAAGGTATATGGTAAATCAATTGAATGAAAATTTTAAATATGTTTCATTCAAGGTATTCCAAGATGAATTAATATACAATCAAACGAAAAGAGCAGCCAGAACTTAATGCTGTATATATATTTAATGTAAATAAATATTTATCAACATATGTATAGCGCAATAGTTAGACGAAAAGTTCTATTATTTTTAATATATTCACAGTTTATATATTACGGGACCGAATCATAAGTGAAGAAATAAAATGTGTGACATTCTGAGACTAGGAAGAAAACGACACAGTACTAGTACAATCATGTCAAAAAAACGAACCTCGAGAGAACAGCAGCCATCATAATTAAACAGCAAAACAACGGGTCATCGTTCTACGATTGAGAGTACTTTCTAAAAAAAGCGACTAGCCTGTGTAGTTTTAAGAGATTCTAATTCTAAACAAACATGGGTTATACACATGCTTACTCTTATATGGGTATATATGCTAATGTATTTCAAATATTTTAAAGTTTAAGAATTAACAACTTGAATTTATTTATTTTTTAGATACTGACTGATCTAAAAATAGAAGTTATTAAAAATTAACAGTTATATAGTATTTCATATCAATTACTAAACAATTCTAAATTAGAAAAGTTTATAGTATTATAGAATACTATACTGACAATCATTCATTTATTATATCATAATATTTTACGATAATAATGATGATTATTAAAATGGGGTCGGTAAAATGGTCCCATATTAAAGTTAATACACTTAACATTATCTGATATCAATTATTTACACATTCTGACACGAGTAATTATATTTTCGTTGAATTTATTAGTTTCTTTTACAATGTGATCCAAAAGAAAATGAAATTTAAAGTTATCAAATTTAAAACAGCAAAAGCAAAAGTAAAACGTGAAAAATCAAACAAAATGGCTAAATGTCTTTCGCCTAAAAGGTGAAATTGGGAAAATTTTCTAACTAGTATAAACATATATACACTACCGCTCACGGAAGTATGGACAGCAACTATATCAAACAACAAGAAAAAAAAATTAAAAATATCAACGAAATTGGACAAAAATTAATATTTATTGATTCTTTATATAATAAAAGTTAAAATTACAATTCATTAAACTTATTCCTAATATACTTATATATTATATTAATTATACTTTCTTTTGATCGGAGAAACCACCGTTCGTGGCGATTACAGCTTTTGTTATTCGGCGCATTCTTTCTTTTAATTTTCTTATTACATCTGGTTTAATGTTATTCCATTCTTTTTGTAAAATATTCCAAAGTTTTTCCTTCATTGTTGGACATTCCTTTCTAACTCTTCTATCGAGTTCATCCCATAATTATTCAATGGCGTTGAGGTCCGGACTCTGAGCCGGCCATGTCATTACATTCAAAATATTTTTATTTTTCTCCGCCTCAAGGTATTTTTTACACAACGACGACGTGTGTTTGGGGTCATTATCATGCATAAATTCTAAATTATTACCGATTAATCGCAGGCCTAACGGTAAAACGTAATTTTCTCAAATTTCTCAGTAATTCCCTTTTCTCATAATACCATCTAGTTTTATCAACTCTCCCTTTCCGGCTAATGAGAAACAGCTCCAGACTACAACAGAACCATCCCCATGCGTCACCGTTGGAGCTATGCAATCTGGCAACATTTTTTCTCGCGCCGATTGTCCAAATTCGCGGTGTTTTTTGATGATATAAACCACGGTGGACTGATTTAATTTAAGTTCTGTGGCAATTTCGCGGTTGCTTTTGTCAATTTTATGGTATACGATTATAAACGATCGTGTTTCTATACTCAATTCTTTCCGTTTAGGCATTTCTAACCGATTGAACTTCTTCGAAACACACGATGTTATTTATCATTTTGAGCACCTCACAAAAACTAATTGCAATTTTGCCAAAATACTTAATAGTTTACAATAACACTCTACCTTAAAATAAAATCATAACAATCGAAGATTTCCAAGAATTGAGAGATCTAAGCCCTTAACTGCAATTATTCTACCTGGAGTTTTATTAGGGTATTATCATTCATTGTGAATAATAGGGCGATCGCATAATTATTTTTGAATAAGTTTTTATAGGTTCTAATGTTTACTATGAGACTATTTCTTACTACGGAAATAAATTTTATAATTACAACTTTTCCATAGAAACTGTAATGAAACAAGGGTGACTTATGAGCGATAGTGTAGCTATGGTTTTCGTACGACTATTCGATCATGAAGATTTGCTTTTTGAAGCCACCCTTCTTCACTGTACTTTCACGGCCGCGATTAATTTCATTGGTGATTTCGAATGCGGATAATTTCCTATTTTGCTTACTAATTATATTTATCGTCTGCATGAGAATTGATTCGCAATGGCCCTTGATGCACACGGGTTTCAGTATTTCAAATTTAGTTGTGTCGGTGAATTATGTCACCGTAGATTCCTTAATTTTCTTTTCTCAATTTCGCGTATTGAGAGGTCTTCCTGTTGAAATGCGATATTTACTGTACGTTTTTCACTTCTTGTGAAGCTTCCGCATGGCTTACTGCAAATTATTTTATTCGAAATAACAGATTTTTGCACAAAGTGAAGAGCTATTCAGCTGATGCAAAGCGAAGGTTGCATAATGTAAACCTAGATGGAAGAGATAGATAAGATCAACTACTCTTATCTCGTATTTAATATCTTTACAATTATTATGAAATATCCGATAATAACGTCATAAAACGAAATAAATATTTTTAAAACGCTTAATCTTAAAATTTAAACCATCCTGTTTTATGGTGTTATAATTCAAATATCTGATATTTGGTATAATTAAATGTCTGTTATTATTTTGTTACGACTTGTTTTATGGTTTCGCAAATTTGTTGTTAAGTGCCTGGACTTCCGTGAGCTGTAATGTACCTGCGTTACAAGAAATACGAAGCTAGCGCCAGTGTTTAATAATTAATTTATTTAATGTTTTTCAAAATGGCTTCGTATTTAAAATATACGAAGCGTGACAATCAAATAACGAGGCTGGTGTGAGAAATGCTATTTATTGCAAATAAACTTATATTTCACTTTTATCCCCTTCAATATACTCTCTTCTCCTATCTATACACTGTTATATACGTGTCTTCTATTGTTAAAAACAATGCTATAGTTCATCAGTTGTCAGCCTCTTCAACAACTGCCGTTTTTGCTTTTGCACCTTTAACAGACTGAAAATGCGTTCTCTGCACTTTTCACTTTTGGGAGCAGGTAGGATTCACGTGGTGCGAGGTCTAGCGAATACTGAGTTGACGAAAGAACGATACCAGAATGTGTTGTGCCAACAGTTAAACACAGTGGAGATTCAGTTCTTGTTTGGGGATCATTTTCTTTTTATGGTGTTGTAGATTTGCATAGAATTGATGGAATTTTAAGAAAAGAAGGATATTTGAAAATATGAAAGGAACACACAATTCCGTCCGGAATTAAATTGATAGCAGAAGGTTGTTATTTCCAACAAGATAATCACTCTAAACATAGTGCTAAACTTTGTAAGGACTATTTGAAAGAAAAGGAAAGAAGGACTTCTTGTAAATATGGTTTGGCCCGATATGAATCCTATCGAGTTGCCGTGGGATGAGCTAGATAGAAAAGTGAGAGAATACTGTTCAAAATCACAGCAACAGCTGTGGGAACACCTTACAAATGCTTGCTACAATATTCCAGTTGAAACTCTTCAAAAACTTGTATTGAGACTACCCAAAATTTGTAAAGAAGCGTAAAGGTGGATATTTTGAAGAAAGTTGCTTAAAATAAAATGTGGCAATTTTTCTTCGTAGAACTACTGATACTAGTGTTTTATAAGGATATATAATTTATTTGTATAGTAATTACATTTTTATTCGTATATATATTGTTTTACCAAAAGTGCACCATTTTTTTGTGTTTTACCTATAGTGATCCCTCATTTATGTCCGGTAGTATATGTATGTATATATATATATATATATATTAATCTTTATGATATTAATATTATAATGATAATAATAGTTGTTCACGTCAAGTCGTTATTTTGTATTATTTCTTATAAAAATAAAAGCAAATAATTAAATTTAAATGGTGGTCCTAATTTTATTGCGCAGTACTGTATACCACGAGAAAACCGAAAATAAATTTATTTATTTTTTTTATTAACATTTAATGTAATGTATCTATAAATTCATTTGAAATTGCGATCAGTAAATATATGATTGTTAATCCCCCTCATACTGAATCTTTTAAGTCATTTATAATATCATTATCTAGGAACCTTGAAATTTGAACCTGCATAAGTGTATAAATATATTTATACATACAATGGATAATAGTAGGTTATAATGGACGTGTGCGTACAATACTTTTATGATTTTTATTGCTCAGTACTTTTTTGTAATTAATAAACGATATCAAAATTGATATTATTTACTTTTTAATTATTTTTAACATGCTAGGTTTCGAAGTGTAATCGTAAGTTTAAAATGCCCTAATCTTGTTAAGATTATAATATATCCGTTATGGGAAGATACTAAGAGGTAAACACATTTCGTAGAATATACGCATGTGGAGATAAACATTTTTAGTTTAGAAAATACTATAAAGGGTACTAGAAAAGTTTTGCAATATGACGCAACAATGAATCGTAGGAAGCTGCTTGTTGCTGCATGTTGAGACATGTTCATACGTGCATAGTTGCCGCCGCGCCATGCCGATGGGCTCAATTATTCATTAGCAGTGAGAGTGTAAAGTGCTTGCGATGGTATCGTGGTCACGAAATGAGATAACGGCAGTTTTGCGTTATAATTTCGTGCGTGGTTTAAACATACATGGAGGGTACTTCAGGCCTAAATGCACCAGCAATTCGTTCGATTCTGCATGATCATTTGCACGTGAAGACACTTTGTTCTCTCTGGGTGCCGCATCGACTGACTGAAGAGCAGATGACAACGACGTGTGACTTGATGCCGGGAGATGCTAAAAAAGTTTAATAAGGGACAATCTCGGTATGTGAACAACATCGTGACAGGTGACGAGACTTGGCTGTACTATTACAATGTGCCGACCAAAGCTCAAAACAAAATTTGGGTCTTTGATGATCCCGATCTGTAAGGAAGAAAATGTATGTTTCAAATCGAGTGGAATTGTGGAACGCGTCGTTTTGGATACACAGAAGACAGTCACAACTAAGTGGTATACTGAACAGTGCCTGCCTAAAGTCATTGGATCTATGAAGAATCTGCGGCCAAAGTCAAGAATGGACACCTGGATCCTTCATCACGATAATGCTCCAGCTCACCGCGCCAAAGCCTGCACCGAATATTTGACCACGACAGGATTGAAACTTCTCGAGCACCCTCCCTACAGTCCAGATCTTGTTCTCTGCTACTGCTAGCTAAAAGGGAGGCGGTTTTCCAGTGATGAGGACCTTCTGCGGGCTTGGGACAACGAGTGTGCTTTACACCCTAGTGAAACTTGGCAGAACTGGTTTAAAGATTGGTTTCGGAGGATGGAGAGGTGTATTGAGTGTAGAGGAAATTACTTTGAAAAAATTAAATAAACAAAGCTGTATTGCAAAACTTTCCTAGTACCCTTTGTATAATTAATCATCTTTCACAATCGTCGTGACTTTGTATAAATACCAGAAAAATGTTTTTCTGTTTAAGCCAAATAAACTAAACATCGTTGAACGCTACATATTCTTAAATAATTACAATACATTAGTTGAGTTATAGTTTGTAATAGCTTACGTAAATGTTATTTAATAAGATTATACTTCTCTTTGAGCAAAATTAAAATTAATCGATCGATAAGTGATCTCATTCATACAATAATATTTGTGGTTGGTTTAGATTAATTATTCTCAACCTAAGTCTAATTATATACGTAAATATTTCATTTATTTCACTTATTATTATGGAAATATGTAGTAGTGTGTTGTACATACACTACCGTCCACATTAGTTCGGACACTCAAACAAATTTAAATAAGTGAGAACAATTAAACTAAAGTATGTCAAAACTTAAAATTTTTATTGTATTATTATTTATAGATGTTTATAAAGTACAATAATAAAAATTAAAGTAGTTCTAACGTTAAATAAACAAAGATATCTTAAACATTCCGCTCATCGAAGAAACCCCCTTTTGCGCGAAGGGGCATCCGTTTCAGAAGTTTTTCAAGGACCCTATTCAGTATACGATTCCATTCTTCTTGCAATATATTCCACAAGTGATTTGTTAAGGTAGGACACACTTTTCAGACCCTCCTGTCCAATTCATCCCATAACAATTCTATTGAGTTTAGGTCGGGGCTTTGCGGTGGCCATGTCATTATTTGTAAGGTATTATTATTTTGTTCGCTGTTTAAGAAATTCTTACATATTACTGTTGAGTGTTTGGGATCGTTGTTCTGCATAAACACAAAATTTTCGGCGTTTAAGCATAGCTCCAATTGTATTGCATTTGATTGCAATATTTCTAAATAACCTTCTTTTCGCAAAATACCTTCGATTCGCTTCAAGTCCCTTGTGCCGACATAGCAAAAACAATCCCAAACAATCACAGAATTTCTTCGCTCTCCGTACCGTTGAGAACCAATGTACACTGAGTGTTCATTGGTTACATTCAGTGCACTTTTTAATTATCTGCTGATGATGACAACTTAGTTGTCGAAATACGTATACAGAATACGAAAATTAATGTGGAAAGGGGTTATATATCAACCTTCAGTGATCAAGTGAATCAACCACAGGCTCCATCAAAATTACCAGCATTAAAACCGTTACCACATCAATGTTCGTATTGTATATAGATATTTCGACAACTAAGTTGCCATCAGCAGTAGATCATTAGTCACAGCGTTGCACTGGATTCACGGTAAAGCTCACATAGAAAAAATTCCTCGAAAACCAAGCACGCTACATTTTTTTATTTTGTCAAAATACGTAAACAAAGTAAAATGTGAAAAATATCCATTGAATTATTTTTGAAATTAAACCACGATTATTTGCAAAAAAATACTTTCTATCTAAGTTATTTTACTGGTTACTAAATGGCCATTTACTAGAATTAGCGCATTTAATTAGAATAATTTAAAGTACTACTTGTTTATTGTGTATTTTTGATTATATTGAACAGGACTTCACAAATATAAGTATAGATTATAGACACATAAAATAAATTAAAAGCAATCAATAAAAGTATTTATCAGATCTACGTTTTGTTTTTAAATAGTATGTTTGTCATAATTGTTGTTTATCTAGGAAAAATGAAGTCAACGAACCATAAAATTTATTTTAATTATTTTTAAATCGTTGCTAAATCATGTTAGGTAACTACAAATTCAGAAAAGTAGCTGACGAAAATATACAATAAAATATAGATAATCACTTTGGTTTTTAGCAGTAGAAAATAAAAAACTTTCTATTAGGAAAAGAATGAAGCGCAATGTTCTAGTATAAGCAATTTACTAAAACATCCACTAAAACTAACCCCATGGAAAGAAAATCAGGGAGCGCTTGACCACGTGCGAGACAATTGATTGATTGATTTGAACGAATGAGTTTGTAAAACAGTTTACGTCAACAGATTTACGTTGTGAATGGAACAAAACTGTTGATATAAAGACAGTATTTACGGCTCGTAGAAAATCACGGCTAGTTTAAATGCTGCTAGGCTAAGAAATATTATTTTGAACAAGAAAATGAGATTTATGCTACCTAAATGGGATAGAGATTATTTCAAAGTCGTAGAAGAATGAGAGAAATGTATTTTTTTCTAATAAAGCGAAATTTAATTTTGCATATCAAATAGCATTCAATACACTCGTTGAAAGGGGAAGCCCTCAAGACTGAATGCATGGTAAAGTTTCTGTCTAATGTGATGGTTTGGAGACAATTAAAGGCTAACGGTCACATAAAGATTTGACTTATCATACATTAAAGAGTAATTTGATTTTCCAGCATCTTTCGAGATAATTTCATCACTTAGAAAAATTATTATTTCTTAATTACTGTTATTAGCAAAAACCTAATTATAAGAGTAAATCTAATTCGTTAAAATAAATATGATATGAAGAATTGGGGTTTGGGACTATTTAACAAGTATACTCTATTTGATACTCGATAGAATTCAAGTCATTATAAAAGCTCGAGGTAGACCGTCTAAATATTGATAATACATAATGTAATAAATTCAATTCAGTTCATTATATCATTTTTCCATACGTTATATTAGATTTCTTTTTATTTCATTTAGAGGATGTTATTTTTTACCATTTAAAAATATTAATCACTGAAGGTTGATATATAACCCCTTTCCACATTAATTCTCGTGCTCTCGTGTGTCTTCAGCAGATAATTAAACGGTGTCGCATCTGGAAAACTACGGCAAAAATACCCGTACGAAAACAAATTCTGCACACGATTTGTACCGTTGAAAGCCAAAACACACACTGTATATTCGTTTCACATAATTTAAAAAAAAAATTGTGTTTTCGTCTTAAGCTAAGATAAAAGACAACAGAAAAAGGATAGGAGGGGAAAGGAAAGACAAATACCGGCATGCGGTTTATTGCACTCTCCCTTGTCTGTCATTCAAGAGACGAAAACACAATCTTTTTTAAAAATTCTGTAAAACGAATATATAGTGTGCGTTTTGACTTTCAACGGTACAGATCGTGTGCAGAACTTGTTTTTCGTACGGGTATTTTTGCCGTAGATTTCCAGGTGCGACACTGATTAATTATCTGCTGACGATGACAACTTAGTTGTCGAAATACGTATACAGAACACGAAAATTAATGTGGAAAGGGGTTTTATATATATATATATATATATATATATATCAACCTTCAGTGATTAAGTTAATCAACCACAGGCTCCATCAAAATTACCTTCATTTAAAAATATAATTAAAATATTTAAATAACAGAAAATACATCGTTATCTACTTAAAGATCTGCAAAGGAATGAGGATGGTTACAATAAAGAAAGTTTTTCTTGTATAATTATAGTTTTCTTTATGATTTAAAAAACATTTATATTCACGTAATATGAATACAAAACAAATTAATAGAAAATAAAAAAAACAATATATACACAACTATATAAACCACAAATAACCCGTTTTCGGTAACTGAAAACGTATAAAACAAGGTAATATATTATCTTGATCAAGAAAAAGGTAAATAAAACCTCTTTCCACATTAATGTTCAAATGTTGTATACGTGTTCCAACAACTAAGTTGTCATGATCAACAGATAATTAACTTGTGTTGGACCTAGATTCGCGGTAAAATTCGTACAGAATCATACAACACGAAAACCAAATACACACTGAATGTATTTCGTTTTTGAATAATACAAATACAAATACACGCTGAGTGTATTTGGGTTTTGTATAATATGATTCTGTGCGTGTTTTACCACGGATACAAGCGCGACACTGCAATTAAGAATCTGCTGATGATGGCAACTTAGTTGTCAAAATACGTATACAGAATACGAAAATGAATGTGGAAATGGGTTTTATTTACCTCTTTTTTGATTCATTCAATCAGCCACAATCTCCATTAAAGTTCAATATATTATCTATTAGAACTTTTTAACAATTACAGTGTACTTACTTACTAGGTAATTAATACTGTATCTAAACAACATTTCATTGATAATGTAAATAAAACGAATTGTTTAGTAGTTTCGTTTTTTTATATGGTAACATATCTACTACCATACAATACATATAGACCAAAATTAAATTAATTCTTACCACTGCAATTTTATCATGCCACAATCCAAAATTTTTCGTTATGTGTTCAATAACGTGCACATTTGGTATGTCGACATCTTGCAAAGATGATTTCAAACAGTGTTCTTCTGCACTGTACTGCCGTACTAGATTTAGAACGGCCAGTACTCCTCTCCGACCAAAGCTATTTACGAAAACTCTGTTAATCACCGACATTTCACGATCGTTCTCCGGTTAAAACACTTTCTAGCCTGGGTTCGGGTACTTTAACGCTTAAACGAGTTTTAAAATGTGAACGCATCTTGATACATCATTGTTGTTATATATGCACATATAGGTAGATTTACATTAGTTACCCCACCACACGAAACAGTCTGATAAATATTATTTAGGATTTTTTTGATATAACATAGCATTCGTAATTGCTTTGTCACTGTCGTCTCAAAGTATTAAAGTACATAGACATATGTAGATCAGTCGAACACGCATGTATATATAATTAGAGACAAATCGTTTGTCCTATATAAATTATTAAATTAACATCAATTTTTATAAAAATAATTTTAATACTTTCTTATCCTTATCATGTTCAAAATATTCTAGCGTTTCCAAGAATATAAATTCTAATACTTATATTGAAAAGCTTACAGTTTTTTTTTTGGATAAATATTGACCTTTAATATTAAGCATATCTTGTTATGCTTGTATATACAGTAAGTATGGAAATTATTAAGAGATACAAAGTGATTGATTTAATTCGTGAGAGTAATACTCTAAACATTTTAAACTAAGTACAATAAGGACTCATATTCTATTCAAAGAAACTGCACTTCCGGATAAACCGGAAGCAGCTATCAACTCGTTTATTGTAAATGAAAGGATGTACTTTTTTGCGTATTTGAATTCTACAAGATATTCTAGAAAGACTTTCTTAAGCTTGCGCTATAGCTAACTTCAACAATTATAGAGATGTTTGAATTGTCTTGGAAAAAAATTGGTTCTACATAATAATAGCTATTTTAGTATCGGAAATAATAATATTTGCAACACAAGTAGAGTATCCCCCTCAGGCTTTATTCTGTTGCTTTTATTTTTGACAAATCTGCTACATCATGTTCATAAAGTAGTTTCAAGTAGGTGCAACTTTAACCCACCACAACTTTTTTTCAAATAATAGTGTGGCAAAAGTTTTTCCGTCTTTTTAAATTGGTAGACTTTGGATATATAAAGTTGTCGAAAATAAATATAAAGTAGTTGTTATTAATACTATATTAAACGTCATTATTGTAGGTAATTTTGATGGAGCCCGCGGTTGATTAACTTAGTCACTGAAGGTTGATATACGAGGGAGCGTTTTTATATTCGCGGAATGAGCGGGTTGTAGAGGGGTGAGTAGGCGCATTGGGGGCGTGGCCTGTGCAGCGACTCATGATTAGTATAAATACGAAGTTTCATTGTTATTAGACAGTTAGTCTTTGAGCTATCGTCAACCAAGTAACATAATCAGGAGTGAAAACTGAAATATGGAAAAAATCGAATATCGTGCCGTTATAAAGTTCCTTACCAGGCAAGGAAAATCAGTCGCGACCATAATGAATGAGATGTCATTGGTTTACGGCGACTCTTGTCCAGGAAAAACCATGGTGTACAAATGTCATAGTTTATTTAAACAAGGAAGGGAATCCCTTGAAGACGACCCGAGGCCGGGCAGGAGCATTGAGGTGACCACGCCAGCACTTATCCAAAAAGTTGAACAAATTGTACTCGAAGATGCTCGACTAAAGAAGAAACAACTCGCAGAAATGGTTGGAGTATCCGATACAACAATTTTTAAAATCCTATACGATCATCTCGGCATGTCTAAGGTCAGCGCAAGATGGGTGCCGAGAATGCTCACGCCGCCGCAAAAACAACAGCGCGTAGAGTGTTCGCGTGCATTTTTGGACCTCTGTAATGAAGACAAGGATGGTGTATTGAGTGGAATTGTTACTGGAGACGAAACTTGGGTTCATCATTATGAACCTGAGTCCAAACAAGACTCCATGCAGTGGCATAAAAAGGGCACAACACCTCCCAAGAAATTTAAAGTGTCACAATCAGCTGGGAAACTCATGGCAACGGTATTTTGGGACTCGGAAGGAATATTGTTGATTGATTATAAAGATAAAGGTGTTTCTATAACCGGAGAATATTACGCTTCAATATTAGAGCGACTAAAAGAAGCCATTAAAGAGAAAAGACGGGGAAAATTGACAAAAGGTGTTCTGCTTTTGCACGACAACGCGCCCGTCCACAAGAGCCGCGTTGCGTTAGCTGCCCTGCATAAGGTGGGCTTCGAAATTGTGAATCACCCACCCTACAGCCCAGACCTGGCCCTGAGTGATTATTACCTGTTTCCGAAAATGAAAAAAGAGCTGCGGGGTAAAAAATTTACTGCCGATGATGAAGTCAAGGAGGCAGTTTCGGCGTATTTTGCAGATAAAGAGAAATCATTTTTTTATGAGGGTATAAATAAATTAATTGAAAGATGTGAAAAATGTATCCGTCTTGCAGGTGAATATATTGAAAAAGAAAAATAATTTGGTTTTTTTATTTCCACCCCTTGTCCCCCATTCCGCGAATATAAAAACGCTCCCTCGTATAACCTCTTTCCACATTAATTTTCGTATTCTGTAAACGTATTTTGACAACTAAGTTGTCATCATCAGCAGATAATTAAACGGTGTCTCATCTGGAAAACTACGGCAAAATACCTGTACCAAAACAAATTCCGCAAACGTACAGTGTACGTTTTGGCTTTATATATATACGAAAATTAATGTGGCAAGAGGTTATATATCAACCTTCAGTGATTAAATCATTATTGTAAATATGCGAAACTAAGTTTATTGATATATTGGGCATTTTATGAACTCCAAATGTCAAATGCAAATAGAGAAATTTTGACAATTTTGACTCATTAGTGGAAATTAGGCAGAAGTGCTGTTCGTGTACTCCACGAAGTTGAGGTATAAGATGTTATTTCAGGTCAAACTGCGGAAAGATGGTATAAAAATCCTGAAATGGTCAAACAGATTTTTGAAAGGAGCAACGTTCCGGAAGACCTTCCTCGATGACCAAGCGGTTCTTCAACAACGAATTTAGATCATTCCGACTTTTACTACGCGGCAATTTTCACACGAGATTGCCCCTTTGCGACAGTAGATCGCTATCTTCACAAACTGGGAAAGTTATACAGATCCAGAGGAGTGCCTCATGATTGTAGAACAGGCACAGCGACGAATGCAAATCTGTAACCAAATTCTTGCCAATCCACAGAATCTCCATTTCTATCTACACATTGTAACGTATAACGAAAAGCGGATCTATTTTGGTAAACCAAATTAATCAAATCGCGAACCTGGTTCCATTGGATGTGAGACTTAAGTTTTTAAATAATTTTCACATTTTATTTTATAAAGAATATTAAGCTAGCTTGAATCTAATATACACTTGAACCGCAACTCTTCTGGAATGTTCTTAATAATAGGCGTTCCTCTTCCAGAATTCCAAGAGCCTTAACAACTAAATGGGGCAAGCCTTGAGCAAGAAATGAACATTGTTCAGGCCCTAACTGAAACTTTTTCTAGTATCTTTAGTCTTTCCACTCGTTCTGTTCATTTTAATTTGGATCTAAATATAGTACCTTGTGGTACTGGGTATTTTACCACCAGAGAAGTATTACCTGGAATCACGAAATTACAATCCAGTAGATGATAGACTACCAGATTTTTTTCTTCAATATTTAATCAATTGAAGTTAATATAACCCCTTTCCACAATAATTTTAGTATTCTGTATAAGTATTTCGACAACTAAGTTATCATCATCAACAGCTAATTAATCAGTATCGCACCTAGAACCATGACAAAACCCGCACAGAAACAAAGTCCGCACCAGACTTACACCGTCAAAAGCCAAACACATCCTATAGTTTCGTTTCACATAATTTAAATTGTATTATGGTCGTAAACTAAACACTTATCTCAAGGTATACCCTTTGCTTGCATACGCGAACCTTTTCGTCGGTCGTATATTTCTTTTCTATGAACTGAAAGAGGCATGAGTAAGAGATCGGACCTCCATCGGCGTTTAACACATAGTTTCTATTTTTTTAAATATACATGGTTTCAAAAACGCAATTTTGACTGTACCAACAAACGAGTGGAACAACTGCTTCCAGAGTTGCTTACTTGTTGAATACTTCGAAAAATAATGAAGTCTTCAAAAGCTACCTACTGTTTTATTCCAGTTTTATATGCAAAACTTAAAAGACAATTGATGAAAATGGAATTATGTAAATACGTGGGACATAATTCCATTTTCATCAATAAATACGGAAAAAGAATATTGAACAATCATACTATAGAGTTCATAGTTTAATTTAAAACACAAAGTTCAATAAAACTTTTATTTAAAATGTTAAACATACTTGAGTTCAAAAATCATATGCGAATTATCTTTTTTACGATATCTTGATAATTTTAGAGATCAATAATTATATACTTTGACCATGTAACATATGTACAATGTACCTATAGTAATATTTGCTATGCGAACTTTGCACATCATTAAGATATGTTTATCTTGATGTAGTTATCAGTATAATCAACGTAGTTTATAATTTGATATTAGTTTCCCTATCTTTATATACCTATGTATGCACTTTACATATAAGGAAACCTAATCCCGTGGTACCAAAATGTGTTTATTCTAATTTGTTTCCCTATTTTTAATTCTTTTGTTTGTTGTGAAGTCATTAATATTATTTAATGTATACATGATGTCAGTTTTCAATTCTAAACACACTAAATATTTCCGTATGGTTGGTATTATATTAAAGATATTTTTATAACTTAAACTATGTACACAGTCTGTCTCAGAGAAAACGGAACTTTTTTAAAATAAAAACAAAAGCTTACTATTCTGGTAAAATTTATTTATTTTATTCAAAGTAATCGCCTTAATACAATGTTTTACGTGGTCAGTTAACATGTCGAATGAATTTTCAAGTTCATCTTTAGAGAAGTCCTTCAAGATTGCTGTCGACGTTGTCCTTTCATCAGCAAATGTAGTTTGGAGAATAGACAGAAATCACAGAGGGCCAAATCCAGTGAATACGGTGAATAGTTGATAGTTAAAATGCCATTTGTAGTTAGAAGGCGCGTTCTCCCCATGTCGTTCAATACATTTTTGTGTTGGACGAGAGAGGGAGGCAATGTTTATTCATTATTTTTTTGTATCGGAAAGATACGATAAATTCTACGAAGGAATCGTTCGTTAATAACACAAGTCTACTTGACAGTGAGTGAATCTCTGAAACATATGTAGTAGACAGGGTGTTATTAACATTTGAATGATTCCTTTTAACAATCATTTATTCGGCAAATCACCGAGGTAGCGAGTGTCTGTCTATGCAAGCTCTGGGAACTTTGTTCTCGAACAGCGAGATAGACGCGTTCTTACTTTGTCGTTCAATACGTTCTTGTGTTGGACGAGAGAGGGAGGCAATGTTTATTCATTACTTTTCTGTATCTAAAAGATACGATTAACTCTACGAAGGAATCGTTCGTTAATAACACAAGTCTACTTGACAATGAGTGAATCTCTGAAACATATGTAGTAGACAAGGTGTTATTAACATTTGAATGATTCCTTTTAACAATCATTTATTCGGCATATCACCGAGGTAGCGAGTGTCTGTCTATACAAGCTCTGGGAACTTTGTTCTCGAACAGCGCGATAGACGCGTTCTTACTTTGTCGTTCAATACTTTCTTGTGTTGGACGAGAGAGGGAGGCAATGTTTATTCATTATTTTTCTATATCGAAAAGGTACGATAAACTCTATGAAGGAATCGTTCGTTAAT
The DNA here is from genome assembly GCA_031893035.1 of Dermolepida albohirtum. Classification (NCBI taxonomy): domain Eukaryota; kingdom Metazoa; phylum Arthropoda; class Insecta; order Coleoptera; family Scarabaeidae; genus Dermolepida; species Dermolepida albohirtum. Next base: position 56,622 of record JAVIWB010003424.1, read on the forward strand.
AACACAAATCTACCTGACAATGAGTGAATCTCTGAAACATATGTAGTAGACAGGGTGCTATTAACATTTGAATGATTCCTTTTAACAATCATTTATTCGGCAAATCGCCGAGGTAGCAAGTGCCTGTCTATACACGCTCCGTGAACTTTGTCTTCGTACAGCGAGATAGACGCGTTCTCGTTTTGTCGTTCAATACATTCTTGTATTGGGCGAGAGAGGGAGGCAGTGTTTATTCATTATTATTTTAAGAATTAAAATATTTTCAAAATATTAGATTTTTATAAACACAGGCATATTGTCATATGCTGGCACTGCAACAAATTATATGCAGGTAATCTATGTTTAGTTAAGATTTTGTTAGTCATTTCTAATTATTATATGCAATATAACTTCATCCATTATCGCTACTATAACAACACAACATAATCGTACACAGTTATATATGTTCATCTGCTCTTGTAATTCGCTAGGTCAAGGTTGGCTCAACGTACATGCGAGGCTAGTTTGACAAGTAGTGAGAATGACACATAGGTGGCGCTCTAATTGGTAAAACAAATGCACTGTAATTTAGTTTGGCTATTTATATGTTTACATTCCGATATTTAGATAAATCGGTTGACTAGTTTATTTTTGACAGCTGATTGAAAAAGAAGCAACACGTCGTTTTGTTAAAATGGAAAAAGCAGAGTATCGTGCGGTGATTAAATACTTCGTAATTAAGGGTATGAAAGCTACCGAAATAAAAGATGAGTTACTGGAAACATTAGGTGAATCTGCTCCATCATCCGCCACAATAAGTAGATGGGTAAATGAATTTAAACGTGGTAGAACAAGCTGTGTTGATGAAGTGCGCTCTTTAGCACCCAGAATCGTGACTTCTAAGGAAATGATTATAAAAATCCATAATATTATTACGCAAGATCGACGACTCAAAGTGAGAGGGATAGCAGACATGGTAAACATTTCAACAGAACGCGTACACCACATTTTAACGAAAGAATTGGGCCTTTCTAAGCTTTCGGCAATATGGGTGCCGCGATTGCTTACGACTGATCAAAAGTTCACTCGTTTGCGCATTTCCAATGAGTGTTTGGACCTTTATAAGCGGAATCCGGTTGATTTTTGAAGGCGATTTGTTACTTGCGATGAAACTTGGATACACTACAGTACACCCGAAACTAAACAACAGTCGAAACAATGGTTAGAACGTGGTTCTGCACCTCCAAAGAAAGCGAAAACCACTTTATTGGCAAACAAGGTGATGGCATCAATTTTTTGGGATTCGAAGGGCATTCTGCTCATTGATTACCTTCAGAAAGGTGCCACAATAAACAGACAATATTATGCAGAACTTCTACAGAAATTAAATGTCGAGATTCGTGCTAAACGGCCAGGAATGGCAAAGAAAAAGATTCTGTTTCACCAAGACAACGTTCCCTCGCATACCAACACAGTTGCGATGTCCAAAATCCACGAGTTGCATTTCCGATTAGTACCGCGTGCGCCTTATTCATCGGATCTAGCCCCTTCCGACTTCCACCTTTTTCCAAAATTAAAAACGGCACTAGGTGGAAAGAAATTTTCTTCTAACGACGAGCTTATCATCTTCGTAAATGAGTATTTTGCAAGCCTTCCGGAATCGCATTTTAGAGATGGCATAAGGGCATTGGAGCACCGTTGGAATAAATGTATTGCCCTTTTAGGAGAATATATTGAAAAATAAAAATTATTTTGTATTTAAAAAATTGGTTTTTCTTTTCCATTCTCACTACTTGTCAAACTACCCTCGTATATCTACAGTACTACATTCTCAAGATTCAATGTACGGCGTACACACGAGCCCGTTTCTAAGTTTCAATTAGCAATCCTTTTGAACCAAACTTCGTATACCTCGTAAAAATGTATACGAACCATAATAAATAACTAATAATAATTAATAGTATTTAATATTCAATGTAAAATACTGGATATGGTTTTAAGTATTAACAGTCATAAACATGTTTTCTTGTTATTATGAATGGTTAAAAAATATTGTACTTAGTTATTATTTACAAAACGTAAATGTTTATGAAATATCTTGATGTGTCTATTGAAATTTATCACTATTCAATAAAAACAAAATACAAGACTGTCGAAAAAAAGTATTAGAAAAAAGAAAAAAGTAGAGATGAATAATAATAGCCATATGAACTCATTTACATTCAATACTACGCAAACAATAAAAAATATAAATATTCGTTTAGTCATTGTTTTGTTGCAAATGAATCTTTATCAGGATAGGAAAAGATTCTGCTCGCGAGCACAATTTTATTTAATTCGTTCGTTTTAAAATTTGTGCTCGCGAGTTTTATTATTTAACTCGCGAGCACAAACACAGCTCGTAAGAATAGTTCTTTTTAACATAGAAATATAACTCGCTCGAATTAATTCGTTCGCGAGCGAGTTTAATTCGAGCACTCTCCGTACTCTCTCTCTCTCTCTCTCTCTATATATATATATATATATATATATATCTCCAATCATAGTGTTAATTTTGGAACTTATTTCCATGATTTATGATTGTTAAATTCTGCATCTGAATTAGGTAGTGGTTGGGATTATTTTCAAAGAATCTATTAGTACTGAACAAATTGCTAATTACAATTGTAAATTCAAACTTTAATCCTTTTTTTTGGCACAGAATACATATTTGTTATGCGCCTTTTAATTAATTCTAATTTTTGACGTTGCTTTCCTGTTCTCTCGTTGGTTTATTTCAAATAGACCAGTGCCCATCTTTCCACCGATTCATTTAAAAGGCCCAAATTTTAAAAGCACGCCTTCTATCACGGGTAACAAAGTTAACCCTAGAACGTGTGCACTTACACTTCTTAGGGACGCAATGCATATAGCGTTCAACGAGCTTATATCGAGTCACGCTATACAACATACTGACTAAGGATAGATTCACACATACGAGGGAGCGTTTTTATATTCGCGGAATGGGGGACAAGGGGTGGAAATAAAAGAACCAAATTATTTTTCTTTTTCAATATATTCACCTGCAAGACGGATACATTTTTCACATCTTTCAATTAATTTATTTATACCCTCAAAAAAAATGATTTCTCTTTATCTGCAAAATACGCCGAAACTGCCTCCTTGACTTCATCATCGGCAGTAAATTTTTTACCCCGCAGCTCTTTTTTCATTTTCGGAAACAGGTAATAATCACTCGGGGCCAGGTCTGGGCTGTAGGGTGGGTGATTCACAATTTCGAAACCCACCTTATGCAGGGCAGCTAACGCAACGCGGCTCTTGTGGACGGGCGCGTTGTCGTGCAAAAGCAGAACACCTTTTGTCAATTTTCCCCGTCTTTTCTCTTTAATGGCTTCTTTTAGTCGCTCTAATATTGAAGCGTAATATTCTCCAGTTATAGAAACACCTTTATCTTTATAATCAATCAACAATATTCCTTCCGAGTCCCAAAATACCGTTGCCATGAGTTTCCCAGCTGATTGTGACACTTTAAATTTCTTGGGAGGTGCTGTGCCCTTTTTATGCCACTGCATGGAGTCTTGTTTGGACTCAGGTTCATAATGATGAACCCAAGTTTCGTCTCCAGTAACAATTCCACTCAATACACCATCCTTGTCTTCATTACAGAGGTCCAAAAATGCACGCGAACACTCTACGCGCTGTTGTTTTTGCGGCGGCGTGAGCATTCTCGGCACTCATCTTGCGCTGGCCTTAGACATGCCGAGATGATCGTGTAGGATTTTAAAAATTGTTGTATTGGATACTCCAACCATTTCTGCGAGTTGTTTGTTCTTTAGTCTAGCATCTTAGAGTACACCTCAATGCTCCTGCCCGACCTCGGGTCGTCTTCAAGGGATTCCCTTCCTTGTTTAAATAAACTATGCCACTTGTACACCATGGTTTTTCCTGGACAAGAGTCGCCGTAAACCAATGACATCTCATTCATTATGGTCGCGACTGATTTTCCTTGCCTGGTAAGGAACTTTATAACGGCACGATATTCGATTTTTTCTATATTTCACTTTTCACTCCTGATTATGTTACTTGGTTGACGATAGCTCAAAGACTAACTGTCTAATAACAATGAAACTTCGTATTTATACTAATCATGAGTCGCTGCACAGACCACGCCCCCAATGCGCCTACTCACCCCTCTACAACCCGCTCATTCCGCGAATATAAAAACGCTCCCTCGTATATACTCAAATACTCCACATATAGCCGAATACTTAATTTTTGTATTAATACTTATGTATTCTACTCCACATCTTTATTACTTTATTAATTTTATTGCAGCATTTAATATTGCTGCTTATATTTTGCTTTTGCCTATCGCTCTCGTGTATTAATTATATTTTATTAATATATTCAAGCTTTAAGAATTCGTTTTATTTAAATTAAATAAAATTTTAAGGACAACCTTCTTGTTTTAGTTCCGATAATAATTTTTTTTAATTGCACTATTCTGTCCCACAACCTGTACCTTAAATTTCTTGGGGAAACGCTGGATAGGACACTTTTGTACAGGAAGCACTCGTCCAATGTCACTGCGAAACCACAAATGAGGAATAGTATCTTTCACAAACTTGCTGAGATGTAGAGAGTACGGACAGCTACTCTGATTACCTTTGTACTAAGTCTCGTATATTCGACGGCAGAATACTGAGCATCCACGTGGCTAAACAACTCATACACGAATTGAATGAATCGCGTTCTCAACCAGTTCATGCACATTGTTTCCGAGATTGCGAAGTCTACCCCAAAATTATAGCTCACCGTTTCGAGCCACATTGAGTCGCAGCATATCCGGCGTAATAGTATCTTACTCCAAGAGCATGATAAGATAACCAAAAACCCAGCTCTGTCAATTCATGAAGATATCCCTGATACCGCATTTGATCGTCTTAAATCGAGAAGAGTTCCTTTAAAAACCGTTCAACTCTCAGAAGAAGGCTTTGATGCGGCGTAATTTTGGATGGCTGAACGGCGAGACTGCGCTTTGGAGGAATGGAAACCCTTATTGAACATCAAACAGCCTCCGCATGGATTTGATCTACCGCGCCAGAGCTGGCTATCTCTCAATAGAATGCAGACGAGTCATGGTAGATGCGGCCACATACAATACAAGTGCGGCATGAAACCGAATCCTGGATGCCACTGTGGTGCGGGAAACCAAACAATCGGACACATAGTGAACGAATGTGGTCATCCAGCATTCTATGGCACATAAGAAGACTTCATAAATGCCACACCTGAAGCCTTTCTGTCTTCAAAATCTTGATTTAAAGCTGTAATTTTCGTAAAAACTGTTTTGATATGTACTTTTCCATAAGCTAAATAAACAAATTTGTTCTTTAGCTTGACATGTGTTGGACTTTTAATGCTCATCACAAATTATTATTAATTACTAACTCTGCTTTTGATTATTACCACCACCCCCATCAACGCGAAAGGATTAATAATACATATAAATGATGGATTAATTTAAACAAAAATACTAGTTTTGAATATGAAATACCTGGTAGAAAATATTGAACGATTTATACGGTAGATATAATCAACCCTCGAATGAGAAACAAACCGAGTTGCAGAACAATAATGAGTTAAAAAGTTAACATTAACATGCTTCTTTATAATTTGAGTTGATACATTAAATTTAAATAATTTAAGATTAAATTAAATACTGAAAAAGATACGAAATAACTAGTTACATTGTTGAAAAAATGATTGATTCAAAGAAGAAATATTGTTACAGTACAACCTTCTTGTGGGTTTGTTTTGCAATGTTGTAATTTCGATCGACGTTTCGCTGTATATACTGCCAACTTGATTGATTCTCTCTGTTATCCTCCTTTCTTCTTCTGTTTACCGATGTGGTCCATTGCTCGCGATGGATTCTCGGAGTAGGCTTTTGCATGTGTTACTGAATCTATAACCATCGTCACGGTTGAAGGTTGGTTGCGTTTCTATCACGATAGCTTCTCTGATGATTCTTGGATGGTAGTTCTCCGGATACTGGAGTAGGCTTTTTTGCATGTGTTACTGAATCTATAACTGTCGTCACGGTTGAAGGTTGGTTGCGTTTCTATCACGATAGCTTCTCTGATGACTCTTGGATGGTAGTTCTCCGGATACTGGACTAGGCTTTTTTTGCATGTGTTACTGAATCTATAACCGTCGTCACGGTTGAAGGTTGGTTGCGTTTCTATCACGATAGCTTCTCTGATGATTCTTGGATGGTAGTTCTCCGGATACTGGAGTAGGCTTTTTTTGCATGTGTTACTGAATCTATAACCGTCGTCACGGTTGAAGGTTGCTTGCGTTTCTATCACGATAGCTTCTCTGATGATTCTTGGATGGTAGTTCTCCGGATACTGGACTAGGCTTTTTTTGCATGTGTTACTGAATCTATAACCGTCGTCACGGTTGAAGGTTGGTTGCGTTTCTATCACGATAGCTTCTCTGATGATTCTTGGATGGTAGTTCTCCGGATACTGGAGTAGGCTTTTTTTTGCATGTGTTACTAAATCTATAACCGTCGTCACGGTTGAAGGTTGCTTGCGTTTCTATCACGATAGCTTCTCTGATGATTCTTGGATGGAAGTTCTTTGTAGTGACTAATACTTTAGTTTCGTCAACTACTGCTTATCCAATTATTTTCGTCAAAGGACAAATTACAGTTAATAAAAGGAGAAGAATTGCGGGAAGAGCTGCGTCGAACAAGGTTTGGACTTTGAGAGTTACTAGGAATAGTGGACTTGGTGATAGTTTGGTAGGTGGCGCAAAATACATTCTGAAATTTATTTTCGAGAGTTTCGAAATTATTCTAGAAATTTGTGTTGATTATGTTTATTACACGAAAAGAGATTAATTAAATTCATTTACGTTTAATTTATTAGAGTTTGTTTATGTATTCAAGTTATTGTTATATTAAAACGAACAATAACCAATTGTGATTATATGATTAACTAGTAGGATAAATATTTATTATAAAAGTTCAATAACCACTACAAAATTTTACCTTATAAATAATTAATTAGTAGACTAAGTATTTGTTACAAAAGTTCAATAACTAGTACAAAATTTTACTTTTTCGTATGTCGCCGAGAATTTTATAGCTGAAAAAATTTCACCTATATAATAACACACTATTTTCAAATCTACCATTAACTTTTTTTGTATACGTACAGTTACTTCAACATCTTTGTTTGTCGTTTATGTGCCTTTATTCGTTGATAACGTGCATAACATATTTTAAACGGTCTTGTTTAAACAACTTAAAAAATGCGCGGCGTGTATGTGATATTCTTTTTTTCGATAGCAAAAGAAACTCAATGTTGGCATTGATATTCATTGATATTTTAAACGGTATCACTGTGCTAAAACTATTTTCGCCATAAGTAGTTCAAAATTGGGTTGTTTAAACAATTCAAAACGTTTTTGCACGTGTTCAAAAATTATAGAAAAAATATTTCCGAGTTCATTAAAAATATCTATTTTCTGTATTTCAACATACTCCTAGATAAAAATTGAATTCTAATTGTGTTTGTAAACCGTGTGTTGAACACTTAAGATTATGGAAAAGCAGCGATAGAAGTGCCTTTAAATTTGGATTCCCAACTATTTGACGAGAATCAAAAAATTGAAGTAAATGAGATATATCTGTCTACTACGTCTGCGTAGCGTCGCATGCAACATTCAACTGACGTCCCAGTTTCGTCAGTTTCGATTAGTGAGAACATACCTTAATCTTTAATATTAGATGATTTAGAATCAAGATCATCAGAAAATGATACTGACTTTGAAAGTTTGCTAGACGATAAACGCCAACGTCTTTCGAAGAATGAACTGGATGATTTTAATCTTTCTAAACAAGCCTCTGAATTGTTAGCTTCACAACTGACAGAAAAAATTGATTCATTTCACTTTGGTTAGCTGTTGAATGTATACATTATCATTGTTTGATTGCACGATATACAATTCCTCTGTAATCCTGCAAAGCTTTTAGTTTTCAATTTAATTAAAATCGATTAAATTCGAGAATTCCAGTGGTAGAACATTTTAGGTAATTTAATAAGACTTAAGTAATATTACGTACAACTAATTATAAAAATTTACTTCTTGTCTAGTCCAAAAAATACATTTTTAGACATTCGCATCGTTAGTAAATTTTCTCTAGTATACGCTGATAAATTACTACTAAATTACACAAATAATTGTGAAATTCAGAACTATTATCCAACCCAACATTTAGCCGTTAAGAAGCTATGTTCACATTGGGTACCACATAATTTGATAACAGCTCAAAAAAGGACTCGCATCGATTGATGCCAAGGAATGCACAAAACTACAATGGTGGTGCTTCGAAGAACATTTATAAAGATGTCACAGGTGACGAATATTGGATCTATACGTACGAGCCCGATAGTAAATAGCAGTCGACTGTGTGGGTATTTCAAGATGAGCCAAAACCAAAGTTGTTCACGCTCGAAGCACATCAAAACAAAGGGTCGGCTGTTATTTCGGAAAAACCGGTCACGTTGCAACCGTGCCTTTACTGAGTTGTAAAACAGTCAATTCCGAATGGTACACAACTATTTGTTTGCCAAAAGTTTTTGAAGAAATAAGGAAAACAAACCGAAAACGACAGATCATTCTCCACCATGACAATGCGAGCTCTCACAGGTCGGTTCAAACAATAGATATTTGACCGGGAAAAACATTGAATTTCACGTACGGTCCTGATTTAGCACCCTGTGTTTTCTTTTTGTTCTCACACGTGAAGAATAAACTTCATGGTCAATGGTTTTCTACGCCGGAAGAGGCAGTTGAGGCATTCAAAACTCATATTTTGGAGACACCGCCTTCACAGTGGCAGCAATGCTTTTCGGATTAGTTTAAACGAATGCAAAAATGCATTGATTTTCAAAGAGATTATTTTGAAAAGCAATAAAACTATTTTTTGATAATAAAATTTTTCTTTTTGTTTGCTATTCCCGAAGTATAAAGGGCTACCCTCGTATAAACATGACAAAATGATTTCATTTAAATCGGCAAAGTCCAGACAACCAATCAATTACAATACAAAATTTATAGAATGAACGATGTGATACATTATTTGTGTACGTGGGCAAGGTGAAAAGTTCTCGGCCTGACACAGAGATGGCGTTACAATTAACAGAAATTTGTATTTCCTGCGTGGCTGCATGTGTCTTTAGTTCATATCAAAACTTTCAACTTGTTCTCTCAAGTAGTTTGTTTGCAAGAATTTTTGTAGTAGACGTCGTGCGTGTTATTTTTTTAAATGAATAAACTTGAATATCGTGCTGTTATAAAATTCTTTGTTTTGGATGGTTTAACCCCTATGGAAATTTATCCGAAGTTGACAAAAGTGTACAGGGACTCTGCTCCTTCGATGTCAACCGTTAAAAAGTGAGCAGTTGAATTTAAACGTGGTCGTACGTCTATTGAAGATGACCCACGTGAAGGACGGCCAAAAATCGCAACCACACCAGAAATTATCGAAAAAGTACATGATATTGTGTTGGACGATAGGCGAGTGAAAGTGTGTGAGATAGCTGAGGCTGTGGGGATATCGGAAGAAAGGGCGCGAAATATTTTGCACAAAGAATTAGAGATGAGAAAGTTCTGCGCAAGATGGGTGCCGTATTCGCTGAATGTAGATCAAAAGTAAATGCGCAAACGATTTTCGAAGCATTCTTTGGACCGATTTAACAAGAATCCGACCGATTTTGTGCGGCGATTTGTCACCATGGATGAGACATGGGACCACCATTGCACGCCAGAAACGAAACAGCAGTCGAAGCAGTAGGTGGAAGCCGGTGGTTCAGCGCCAAAGAAAGCGAAGTTGATCGCATCTGCCGGAAAAGTCATGGCCAGCGTGTTTTGGGATGCAAAAGGAATCTTGTTAATTGATTACCTTGAAAAAGGCAGAACAATTACAGGCGCATATTACTCTAACCTTCTTGACCAGCTGGATGCCAAATTCGCGAGAAGAGGCCTGGTTTGAAGAAGAAAAAAATCATTTTTCATCAGGACAACGCACCCGCACACAAGGATGCGTTGGCGATGGGAAAATTGCGGGATTTGGGGTACGATTTGCTCGGCCATCCTCCCTATTCTCCTGATTTGGCACCCTCAGGCCATCTATTCCCAAATTTGAAAAAATTTGTTTTTGGAAAGCGATTCACATCCAAGAAGAATATTTTGACAGTTTTCCAGACTCTCACTTCCGGGAAGGAATATTGATGTTAGAAAAACGCTGGACCAAGTGCGTTGAACTCAAGTGAGATTATGTAGAAAAATAAAATAATTTTTTTAATTTAAATTGCAGTCTTTCATTGTCAGGCCGAGAACTTTTCACCTTGCCCACGTATATATACATCTCTGGCTGTTTATCTATCTGTATTTACGGGGTACAGGAAGAACTAAATAAGTAATCAGAAAAAAAGGAAATGACGAAAAGTTAGTAGCTACATAAAAAAGATGAATACATATTGTGTGCACACGTAATAGTGGAGTAAATTTGTCAGCTTCACAAAATTATCTTTTTATGTCTTTTAGATTACGCATCCAATGTTCAGTCTTGAACTAGTTATATGGTTACATAAAGAAGATATTTATATCACTAACGATATGACTTATGAATTAGGGCAAAGCCGCTCAGTATCTAAACAAACATGAGAGTATGCAAACAAACATTATTGATGAGGAGAGTAGATACTGGCTGTCCCTGTTTAAGAATAAAATGATCTCTCGGAAGCATTTGTCTTTTACATAATCATATAAGACGCAAATGCATATAATCGACGAAATTATGACTATTAATAATTGTAATTAAAGTTGCTTTACGCGTATAATTATTTTAATTTGATTTAATTAAGGATTGAAGGTAAAATGTAAAAAAAAACTACTTGTTAATTATAATATAATCTATGTATATAATTTTGTTACTCGCAAACAATATTACGATCAAGACATGTATGCAAGTTTTATTCACAGAAACAGCAGCAAGAATTATGTTAAAATACAATAAGTCAGATTTTAGAAAGACGCTAGTTGTACTGTAATATGCAGACTTACTTCTGTCAAAATCATTTTCTATCCCACCTTTCTTATTATTTTCTTTCACTATGGAAAGAAATAAAGAACAAGAGCCTTAATTTAATAATAAAATTTCTACGAACTTTAATTTAATAATGAAATTTTCAAGCTTTTAATTTAATAATAAAATTTCTACGGACCTTAATTTGATTGTAAAATTTCAATGAAAGTTTTGTTTCTTTATCTTTAGCCTTATAAAGTAGTGCATAATTTTATGACGCTATTTTCTTTCAAGGTATTGTCTTCAACAATTAATATTTTTTTGCCTTCGTTAAAACTAGTTTCCAAAACGTTTTATGAATCGTCTTGCGTTAGATTGTTAATACCATTTTTAAAATGTATTAAATAAGTAAACCATAAACCCTGTAGTTTATGCATTGCACCTAGAAAGAAAAGGAATTCATTTGGAGCCGATCTAAACTATTTGGCAAATGACCTATTATTTTAATATTTTGGGCATTTAAATAGTTAATTTTCGAGCAGTCGTGTGAATCCAAGCTTTATAGTGATGCAAGATGAGAGCTTAAGGCAAATAAACTGTTGTATACCATTCCGCATTAACAGCACAACGATCCTCTAATACTAATAATTAATCTTCATTAATCCAAAAGATTTTGCAACTTTCTTCTTGCTTGGACTCTATTCTCAAACAATTTTTATTGGAGCCGATCAATTTTCATAGATTCCTTCGTTGCCTGTTAGTATACCAAAATTTCATCAACTGCAATGATAGAAGATGAACTAGATAAAGCAATCCATCTAGTGTAGATCTTCACTATTTCATACGGTCTTTTTTTAATGGAAGTGAAATTTTGTGGGCTTCAAGGAGAACAAAGCTTACGTATCTCCAAACGTTTGTATAAGTTGGTTTAACATCAATCTTTAGCATTGCTTGAACTGAATACCCCTTACAATTATATGTGTATGCCAGTCCTCTTCAATCAGATTCGCGACAAAGGCCAATATTCTTTACGGTAATAGCCGTTTTTAGCTTAATAACTCAAAACGTATTAGTTAAGGAGAGCTAAGCACGTGGAAATTCATCGTAACACTTTACGATAGCTAATAATGTCTCATCAAATACCCGATCGATTTCTTTAAAACATTCCTTATGACTTAAGCCACATTTGAAATTGTAAAATCACAGTTCGATTATGTTCTTTATTTAATTCTATTATCTCTTGTGCAAATGACCACTTTAAACCGTTATAGTTGAAAAACACAAGTATATTTTTTAACCGTCGCGCTCATTAAACTTGTAAATAACTATGTTAAAATGTTGCTGCACTTCGCACATATAATAATTTTCTTATCGTGTTTTCAAATTATTTTATTTAATTTGAATACAATTCGATCTTGAACACGAAAATTAAATTTAAGCCAACTTTTCTAAGTTACGAAAATTCAAATAAGAAATCCTTTTGTCGGTCACGTTCGGCTACTATAATAAAACAAAGGTCGCTGGAATAGCCTTCTAATATTACATTTAATTTTCTATTTTACCTAATTTTTAAGTACAATTAGAAATCCAAACATTAATTCTTGTTAATTATATTCAGTATTCTAATTTTTGGCGTGCCTTTCCTGGTTCCTCATTGATTCATTTCAAATTAGCCAGTGCACTTCCCCTTCGTCCCACCGATTCTTTTAAAAGACCCGAATTTTAGAAACATCTTCTTCTTCTATCATGACCCACAACCGAGACAATTAGTCCTAGAACACGTGCATTTTGCCCCTCTGTTCCCAGTATCATACTACACGTAGTGTTCAACGAGCTTATATTGCGGCGGTGATATATAACATCCTGACCAAAGTTAGATACAAATACACACCCAAGTAAACCACGTATTGTTCGATACTAGTTTTTCTATTAATCCTTCTTTACCTCATTTTAAATTGGCCAGCGCATTGCTCCTCCGTCCCACCGATTCTTTTAAGAGGCCCGAATTTTAGAAACATTTTCTTCATCTATCATGATCCACAACCGAGACAATTAGTCCTAGAAAACGTGCACTTTGCTTGTTTGTTCCTAGTATCGTAGTACATATAGCTTATATTACAGCCGTGATATATAACATCCTGACCAAGGTTAGATACATATATACACGCAAGTACACCACATATTGTTCGATACTAGTTTTTCTATTAATTCCTGTATACTTTACTCCACAACTTTCTTGATCGATTTATTTTATTAAAGCATTTACATTTGCTTATGTTCTGCTTTTATCTATTACTCTCGGTAGTTAGTTATTTTTATTATTATATTCAAGCCTTAAGAATTCATGTTACTTAATGAACAACCTTGTTTTTTATTTAAGGCATACAAACTGTAGTATACCATTCCGATTTAACAGCACAACGGTCCTCTAATACTGCAATGGAAAGATCTTCATTAATCCAACAAAAATCTTGCAACTATCTTTTTGTTTTGACTCTTTTCTCTAATAATTTTTATTGGGGTCGACTAATTTTCAAAAACTCATTTGATACCTGTTTTCGGGAACATAGCATTCATCACCTGCAATAATAATGAACTAGATAAGACCGTCCATCTTGTGTACATTATATACGTGTTATCGTTGTTACTTTCAGTTCTGCCAGTAGGGAACCAAAAACGCTAATGTAAAATTTGGGAAAGTCTGACAATAGTAAAGCCACGGTATCGCTTTTTTTTCCTTAAAAATTTATTGATTTGAATTTAACCAAAATTTGTCGAAAGTGTTTTTTCTTTTTGTTAAGGCGTATTGATAAAAATAAAAATTATTTTAAATGTACTTTAATCCTAAAGTTTGTGTTTTTTGGTCATAATAACTAATGTTGGTGATTATATAGCGGCAGCATGGACGTAACACGGAAGCCGGGAGATAGACATTGAGGAAAACAACAATTAGAGCAGTTTTTAAGAAAATTATACTAATTTTTCAATATTACCTCACTAGCAAGCAACCCTTTTCAAATGTTTTCCACAAAAATGAATAACGGTATATCATAATTTTATCTGCGACCTATTTATTTAAGAAATTGAAATAAACTCGTTAAGGCCGTTTTTAAGAAATTTACAAATTTTTACTTTTGACCATCAGTAAACTACCATTACTTTTAAGAATGGGAAAAAATGTTTAAATCCATAGAAATCTCGATTTTTTCACGAATGTAATACTTTCTTCCTCCTACCATCGCTCGAAAATAAAAAAGTCAAACGGCAGAGGCTCTACACATTTCATGTGAATCGGTGGTTTTTATTTGTCATAATGAATTGAGTATGAAAAAATTATGTGGAAGAAGATAGACGCATTTGTTGATTGTAGAACCCAAACGTGAACAAGAACGCATTTCGACCCTGAATTCAGTGAAGTTAAGACGTAATTCAAAAGACTTTTGGTGCCGAATAATAACTGATAAAACCTGGATACTCCATTGTACACCTGAAGCGAATCAACAATTAAAACAAACAGATTAGTACGAGTGCTGCGAAGAATACAAAGATCGTACTTTCGACCAGATAGGTTATGCAAAAAATTCTCCTTATCGATTATCTTATCTTCGAAACAATAGTAAACGAATGCTATGCATTACTTTTAGATTGACTGTATGATGAAATATAACTAACGCAAAAGGCCTCATTTAAAGGGAAACCAGTAGCTTTTCTTCAGCATAATGCACGTGTTCACACTTCGATAGTTGGCAAAAATTTAGGAACTACAGTATAGCTTTAGCCCCCTCAGACTTTTCCTCAATCTGAAAACTTGGCTTGGTGGCAAGAGATCTCGGTCGAACGAACTTTGAAATTTGTAATTCTAAACCGAGTTTATGACTATTTTCATTACCACATAGTTTTTTCTGAATATGTTTTAAGTTTTTGTTACCGACAATCTATTACTTTTTTAAGTACTAAATTACCGTATACAAAGGGTACTAGGAAAGTTTTGCAATATGATGCAACAATGAATCGTAGGAAGCTGCTTGTTGCTGCATGTTGAGACATGTTCATACGTGCATAGTAGCCGCCACGCCATGTCGATGGGCTCAGTTATTCATTAGCAGTGAGAGTGTAAAGTGCTTGCGATGGCATCTTGGTCACGAAATAAGATAAGGGCAGTTTTGCGTTATAATTTTGTGCGTGATTTAAACATAGACCAGTGCTTCGAAGAAATGACTCTTGCACTAGGTGTTGTTTGTCCACATCGCATAACGATATTCAGGTGGTATAGAGAATTCCAAAGGGGAAGTTTAACTGTGGAGAATGCTGAGAAGCCGGAACAGCATGAACGTCAGTTACGGAGGAAAACGTTACTACTGTAAGAAAAATGCTTGGCGAGGACAGGCGAGTGACCTGCCAATAGGTAGAGGGTACTTCAGGCCTAAATACACTAGCGATTCGTTCGATTCTGCATGATCATTTGCACGTGAAAAAACTTTGTTCTCTCTGGGTGCCGCATCGACTGACTAAAGAGCAGATGACACGACGTGTGACTTGGTGCCGGGAGATGCTAAAAAAGTTTAATAAGGGACAATCTTGGTATGTGAACAACATCGTGACAGGCAACGAGACTTGGCTGTACTATTACGATGTGACGACCAAAGCTCAAAACAAAGTTTGGGTTTTTGATGATGAGGATACACCCATAGTTGTCAGAAAATCCTGATCTGTAAAGAAGAAAATGATAGCTGTATTTTTCAAATCGAGTGGAATTGTGGAACGTGTCGTTTTGGACACACAGAAGACAGTCACAGCTATAGTGCGACCAACTTTATTTGGCTGGCGGAAAAAATGTAAACTAATAGGCGAAACTCTTTACCTCTCATCTCCTTAACCTATATATTCAGCTGAAGTACAGTCAAGTACAATATCATATCTATTTTGATCTATTTGTTGTTTGAGTTTATAGGTTAATTTGTTGTATAATCTAATAGACCGCAGCCATAACCTCACATTCACATGTCAAACTTTTGAATTAAGCGCCCCAAATTTGTTTCTCGGAGTGTATCTTTTAAAACGATCGTGCTGCTTGACTGGCCAAATTGCATAGGTTGTAGTATAAGTGGTATACTGAACAGTGCCTGCCTAAAGTCATTAATTAAAATAAAATAAACAAAGCTGTATTTCCTAGTACCCTTTGTACAACTAATGCAAAAGGCCTCATTTAAAAGGAAACCAGTAGCTTTTCTTCAGCATAATGCACGTGTTCACACTTCGACAGTTTCAATGGCAAAAATTCAGGAACTACAGTACAGATTTAGTCCCCTCAGACCTCAGACCCCCCAATCTGAAAATTTGGCTCAGTGGCAAGAGATTTGGGTTGAATGAGGAAGTAATGGCTGAAACTAACGGATATTTAGAACCGCTTATTAAATTTTTGGTTCGTTTCAATTTCTAAATAATAATCTAGTGTTTACATATTTTCATTTTTAATTAAATACATTCTTGTAAAATTCCTTTAAAAATAACAACCTCGAAACAATCAGTTATTTTATAAAAAATAATAAATTAGCTAAACAAATACATCTAATCTAAAATTAATTAATCATTTTTCAAGGAATAAAACACAAGAATTCATTTTTAGATTAATTAAAATAAATAACAATTTGAAATTTATTATTGAAATTATTCCTTATTAATAAAATAAATATTAATTTTGCGTTTAGATATTATAAGCAGAAGTATGCGGAACAAACTTTGAAATTTGTAATTCTAAACCGAGTTTACGACTATTTTCATTACCACATAGTTTTTTTTTAAATATGTTCTAAGCTTTTATCGACAGTCTATTACTTTTTTAAGCACTAAATTACCCTGTCATATATGTGCAATTATAGATTTCTCTTTTAATGCGAAATAATGCGCGGTATAGTACAATATTTGTAATAAAAAGAGAAATTTATAATGTTAATAAGTCAATCGAATATGGTTTCTGGTAGTCAATGACACACAATGAATACCGGTGAAATATGCATTGATATAGATTTAAACTTGATCATAGTACCACCATAGTGCCATAATATAAACAGAATTTACTGTGAGTCTAATAGTTGAATTTGATGGAGCCTGTGGTTGATTGACTTGATCAATAAGGTTGATATATAACCCCTTTCCACAATTAACTATTTGTAAATTCTGTATACGCATTTCGACAACCAAGTTGTCATCATCAGCAGATAATTTCAAAGTGTCGCACCAGTGCACATCTTGGTTTTCAACGGTGCGGATCGCGTACGGAGTTTGTTTTTCGTACAATTTTTTCGCCGTGTTTTACCAGGTGCGACACTTTGAAATTATCTGCTGATGATGACAACTTGGTTGTCGAAATGCGTATACAGAATTTACAAATAGTTAATTGTGGAAAGGGGTTATATATCAACCTTATTGATCATGTGAGTCTAATGTTGATTGGAGAAATATTTTGGTGATTAATTCTTTGAAAATGAATTACGAATAAGCTGCAAACCTTGAATCACGAGACCGTAGTCAAGGCAAACCCTGAAAAATTTTGTAGATAAATTAAATGTTGTCCTTATTACGACATTATCGCATCCTTATAACAATTATAAAAATTAAAAAAATAGACATCCACGAACATTTTCACAAAAAAACTGAATCTTTTAAATACGGTTCTTCATTTTTTTTAAGAATTAATCGGAAAGCTATTACAGACCAATTAGCAAAATAAAATCAAAAGTGAAAAGAAAACACATCGGACTCTACTTCATTCCATAAAATGTTAATGACAGTTTAGTGATGTACGCGATTAATTCAAAGTGCAATTGCACTCTCACAGCATCTAGTGATATTGTTTAGTATAAAGCCAAGCCTTTTATTTCACATTTGTTTCATTAAAAAGGATGTAATTGCTAGCAAACAATGATCATACAAAGTTCATAATTTTTCTAATGCTACCAAAATTACAAAATGAAAAAGCACGCGACAATTCAATTTTCTTTTCTTCTGGGTAAGAACAGTACTGAAACACTTCAGTTGATAAACCAAATCCACGGCCAGGATGCTATGAGTATTACACAAGATTATGAATGGTTTTCACATTTTAAGCAAGGCCTAAAAGATAATTTGAAACCAGGCATCAACGAGCACTCATAGTGTAAATGCGGAGTGTGTATGTGATTCTTTTCCTAGGTAGCAAAAGAATTCAATATTGGCATTGATATTCATTCACATTTTAAACGGAATCACTGTGTTAAAACTATTTTCGCTATAAGTAGTTCAAAAATGGGTTGTTTAAACAATTCAGAACGTTTAGTTTGGTAATAAATAATAAATGCTAATATTATTTAATAGAAAATGTTTATTTGCACGTGATGTTGAGTAAATTTATTAAGAGCGCGTGTCCGGTTAGCTGAGCGCTGTAATAAATGCAAATAAAAAAATAAGTAATTGAAAGTAAGGAGTTAATAATTAGTAATTGTGTACAATGAACATCAAAAGTCCAAGACGTGCGCCAAGCTGAAAGAAACATATATTACTGGAAATAAAATAATCAGATTGCTAATAAAATTTTATTCACTAATTTAATTTAATTCTTTAAATTTGAGTATATTAAATAAAGATCATTAATAGGATCGAGAGCAACAAATAAAATAAAATGAACGTAATGGCAAAGCTGTAATAAAAATAAATCTAGAGATGTGCAACTGTTTAATAAAATATAAAAAGGGTTAGATTGAAATATGTATCGGACGATACCTAAAGTACTTGCGGTTTGTGTAAGTATATCCTGGGCCAGGATGTTAGGTATATTTTGCGGTCGCAAAATAACCACGTGGACACTGCGTTAAAAACTTAACTGTACAAACTCGCGCAAGTGATGCGTGTGCACTTGGTCATGGCCGGGAAGAAGTCTCTGTGTCTTACACGTGGTGGCTTCTAAGAAACAACTCGTAGCTGAAGGGTAGAATACTGGTCATGTTTGAATCAACCAATAGCAAAAGAGAATAGGCGCGCTAGAGATTGGCGCGCTAAAAATATTGTCATAAATTAAAATTGCGATATCAATTTCAATATAAGTACCTAGCAGATAGATATCTAGGCAGAATAATAGATATGTATTCTGTGTGAAAAATGGAAGAATTAATATTTGAATCTCTAATTGCATTCAGAAATTAATACAATAGAATTAATATTAACTGTGTCAATGGAAAGTTATTCCACGCAAAGGTTCGAAAAGTTGTAGGTATTTGCTTTCTAGAAAATGACGGTCTGTTTTATTACAGCCTGACCGTACGTGACGAAAACAAAAGATCTCGCATCCGAATGTCTGTATAAAGGACAAATAATGTCAAGATATTAAGTAATAAATAATAATTTAATAATTCAAAATCGAATTATTTTTAAATTAAAATATAATAAATTAATTTAATATGTAACAGTATAAGATGATTCAGAGTCAAGATCATCAGAAAATGATA
Organism: Dermolepida albohirtum; assembly: GCA_031893035.1. Taxonomy (NCBI): domain Eukaryota; kingdom Metazoa; phylum Arthropoda; class Insecta; order Coleoptera; family Scarabaeidae; genus Dermolepida; species Dermolepida albohirtum. The sequence continues at coordinate 76,185 of JAVIWB010003424.1, forward strand.
CTTACTTTGAAAGTTTACTAGACGATAAACGGTAATGTTTTTCGAAGAATGAGCTAGTTTAAATCTTTCTAAACGAGCTCCTGAATTGTTGGCATCACGACTGAAAGAAGAAAATTCGATTGCTCTAAACGCAAAAATTGCTTTTTATCCGGACATAGAAAACTAGTTACGGAGTTATTTTGTCCAAATCTTGCTTTTTGTTCAGATATTAAAAATTCGTTGATAAAAAAGGGTTTGCTAAGTGAATAACGTGTATGCATCGACAATTCAAAACACGGTTTTAAATACATTTGTAACATAACGAAAATAAATACGCTGCGTCACCCTTTGTTCACAATACAAAGTTAAAGAAAGAATATTGTAATACTATCTGCTTCTGGGTTTCCGGGCTGGAACCGCGTCACTAGTATATCTGCCGACGTTTCGTACCCATTTGTATGGGACATCTTCAGGGCTGAACTACTGCACTGAAACTGTTGCAGTGCAGTGCAGTAGTTCAGCCCTGAAGATGTCCCATACAAATGGGTACGAAACGTCGGCAGATATACTAGTGACGCGGTTCCAGCCCGGAAACCCAGAAGCAGATAGCATGGACCACGACCGCGGAAGTTTACGTGCCAAATTAATATTGTAATACCTCATCAGTTTTGAATAAAACAAAGTATCATGAACGCGAGTGGGTAATTTGTGTTTATTCCAAAATGGTGAACATTTTGCTCGGTCAGCAAGCGTTTATACTAACTTTCTCTGTTTTATATGTCTCTGGGACAGCAGAGCTAAACAAAAACATTTAGTAAAAAAATTGTCAATTTTGAAAAAATTTGATACCTGATAAGCAAGATGTAGTCTGCAATCCATTGGTAGCTCGCGACGAAATTTTCCAGCCGCCTTTACATGTAAAACTGGGCGTAATGAAACAATTTGTTAAATCTCTTGATAACTTTAATTATAATATTTATTTCAGATCTTTTATATTTATTTTCACCAACTATTTATTTAATATTTTTACTTTTGATGAAATAATAGATTTAAAAATTTTTTTAATAAACAACATATTATAATTTGGAATCAATTACAATCTTATTTTCCTTAACATGCAATATAATACTTATTTTTATACATAAATTTAATTAAACAGCATAATAACTTCGTTAATCATTTACCTTCTTTTAGTTTTATAATAAAAAAATTAACTCCTTAAATTGATCTACTGTCAAAAAATAAGAAAGAAATATATACATTCGATATACACTCCCGCTCATGGAAGTATGGACACTTGATTAAATTTTATATAACGGTCATAAATATTATATTAATGCCAATAAATAGCGATAGTATTATTATACATTATTCTTAAGAAGATTTACACGGAACACGATCAGCGATACGTACTTTGCATCGTGAGGGGTATTCACTTCGCGGTATTGGCGAAAACTTAAAAGTGAAAAAATCGACAGTGAATCTCACAATTCGTAGGTGTCAAGAAACTGGCAATCTGGTAGACCGTAATCGACCGGGACCTCCGAGAGGTACTTCCAAAGCTGATGACGAAAGAATTAAATTAATTAGCAAAAGAAATAGAAAATTAACGGCGCCTGAAATAACAGTCGAATTTAATCAGGGCCGTGCTAAAAAATTTCTGTGAGTACAGTGAAACGACGGTTAGTGAATGCAAATTTACACGGTCGTGTTGCTTCACGGAAACCATTATTCCAACGTAGAAATAAGCAGAAACGACTTCAATGGGCAAGGTTACGCCGTAATTGAGCAATTGATGAGCGGAAGAACGTCACTGTGGAGTGACAAATCGAAATTTGAAGTGTTTGGGCAAAAGAAAAGAACTTTCATCAGACGATCGGCGCGAGAAAATATGTTCCTAGATTGCATAGCTCTAACTGTGAAACATGGGGGTGATTCTGTTGTAGTCTGGGGCTGTTTTTCATTAGCCGCAGTGGGAGATTTGATAAATATAGATGATATTATGAGAAAAGAAAATTACCGAAAAATTTTTGAAAATTACGTTTTACCGTCAGACCTGCGATTAATCGGTAATAATTTTGAATTTATGCATGATAATGACCCCAAACACACGTCGTTGTTGTGTAAAAATTACCTTGAGGCGGAGAAAAATGGAAATTATTTGAATGTAATGACATGGCCGGCTCAGAGTCCGGACCTCAACGCCATAGAATTATTATGGGATGAACTCAATAGAAGAGTTAGAAAGGAATGTCCAATATTGAAGGAAAAATTTTGGAATATTTTACAAAAAGAATGAAATAACATTACACCAGATATAATAAGAAAATTAATAGAAAGAATGCCCCGAATAACAAAAGCTGTAATCGCCGCGATTGGTGGTTTCTTTGATGAAAAGAAAGTATAATTAATATAATATACAGGTATATTAGAAATAACTTTAATGAATTGTAATTTTAATTTTTATTATATAAAGAATCGACAAATATTAATTTTTGTTCAATTTCGTTGATATTTTTTATTTTGTTTACTTGTTCTTGCTTGATATAGTTGCTGTCTATACTTCCGTGAGTGGTAGTGTACATACAACAATCGTTGTACAATTTCGCGGAATCCCTTTACGTCTCCTACCTCTAATGATGAGATATCTGATTCTAGCAAACGTCAGTGCTCTATATGTATATCGTTCGTTGATTGGAAAGCAGGTCAAATGATATTTCCCTTGACCATCCCCTCTGGATAAGCGAGTATTTATATACACACTCTTGAGGCACATAACATGATTCAGAGCAAATATCAATGTATGTTATTAGTATTATGAAATGACAACAACTGGAACACAATTTGTATAAAATATCGATGGAATTTTAATAATTTATGAGATTGCCTCTTGATCATTAATAGAGTAATACGCTTTTATACAAATTAAATCCAGATATGTTTTCTTAAACTAATATGATTTTCATACAGAGATAATTATTTTTCTAAATAAAAATGTGTTTTTGATAATTAAAAAGAACCTATAAAGTAAATAATAATTCTTTATATAATAATTTTCCATTCAGAATGTACTCTTCGGTTGTAAAATAATTTCTTTTTACCGAAATCTACTGCACCTTTCAGAAAACCAAAGGACATTGAAATTGACTTGCTAACAACCAGTACACTGACTCTTCAATGATTATCCCAACTAATGATAATACCAAAGCACCATTAACATTTCAGTAAAACGCTTATCTCAGACTCACTTACTCATAAAGGGTTTTCCAATAGGGACTTGACAACTTTTAATTCAATTTGTGAACGCACCCTTTCACTAATCATCGAACTGTCACTGTCAATTTATTCAGTAAACTTAACATTTTCATCATGGTAAAGTACACGAACGAACAACGTCTGCAAATTATAAAAATTTACTACAGAAATTCGGAGTCGGTGACCGCTACTTGAAGAGCGTTAACTCCGATTTTCGGTCGTAATAAGTTTAGTGCAAAAATTTGAGTCTACATATTCGTTGTGTGATGTTGCCGTGCCAGTGAGACAACGGGTTGGTCGATGTGCCGAAAATATCGCTGCCGTTGAAACGTCCGTAGCAAATGATTCAAATCAGTCAATTCCACGGCGTTCTCAAGAGTTGGGCATCGCCCAGACCACTTTATGGCGAATTTTGCGTAAGGATCTTGGTTTACACCCATACAAGATCAAGCTGACTCAAGAATTGAAGCCGATGGACCATGTGAAGCGACGTACATTCTCCGATTGGGCTCTGGAAAAGATGCGCCAAGACGATCAATTTCATCGCAAAATCATTTTCAGTGACGAAGCTCATTTTTGGCTCAATGGGTTCGTCAATAAGCAAAATATGCGTTATTGGTCGGGTGAAAATCCACATGTGCTTCATGAAACACCACTTTATCCACAAAAAATAACTGTTTGGTGCGGTTTGCATGCCGGCGGCGTCATAGGGCCATACTTTTTCGTCGACGATAATGATCGTCACGTTACTGTGAATGGTAATCGTTATCGCGCCATGATTACCGATTATTTTGGCCCGAATTGGAAGATATGGACTTGGACAACATGTGGTTTCAGCAGGACGGTGCCACAAGCCACACAGCACACGTTACAATCGATTTATTGAAGAGTAAGTTTGATGAGCGTGTTATCTCAAAAAATGGACCAGTCGATTGGCCGCCTCGTTCGTGGGATTTAACGCCTCTAGACGTTTTTCTTTGGGGCTACGTTAAGTTATTGGTCTATGCCAACAAGCGAAATAGCAGCCGTTTCGGCCGAATTGTGTGGCCGAGTCATCGAAAATTGGGTCCAACGAATCGACCGCTGCAAACGTGCCCGCGATGACCATATGAACGAAGTCGAGTTCCATTCATAAATGTTTTGATTGTACTTCAACTCGATAATAAAGTTTTTGAAATATCTCAAATGGTCTGCATTTTATTTTGAAAAAAAGTTGTCAAGTCCTTATTGGAAAACCCTTTATATCTGCAGATATAAATTCGATGCTAAATGCATTGGAACACATTGCAGATTTTATACAACTAAACATATGAGTATTATGAAAAAGAAATATTTTAATAAAAGGTTTGGACAGGATTAGTAACTACAAAAAAAGTAATTTTTAAGAAATAGTGAATTACGTAGATTTTGTATATTTAAAATTGTTCGATATTTTTCATATTCTTATGTAATAGTTTAAAAAGTAAAAATAAGAATCGAATGTTCATATGCCAGATTCTTGGTATTTCAATTTTAGTTGTCTCCTCAGAATTTTCCCCGAAGCATTTTTTGGAATTTCGTCAACCACCACAATACCACCTTCTAGTTTTTTGTGTTTAGAAACTTTGGATTCCACATGTTCTTTTAATATCTTAACATCAATAGCATTATTTTTCTTAGGTACTACATAAGCCCTTGGTACCTCTCCATGATAGTGATGAGGAATACCAATTACCGCAGAATCGGCAACGCCGGGAAAATCCCTAATAATTTCCTCCAATTCAGCTGGAGCTACTTGGAAACCCTTAACTTTAATTAATTCTTTAATTCTATCTGCAATGTAGAACATCTCGTCTTCATCGTAACGCACTAGATCACCCGTCCTGAACCAACCGTCTAAAAATGCGTTTCGAGTTTCTTCCGGCTTGTTATGGTAGCCTTTCATTACCTGGGGTCCTTTCACCAACAGTTCGCCAGTTTCATTTGGGCCTAGATGTTTACCTTTCTCATCGTCGACGGCGATAACTTTTAGACGAGTATTTGGTAATGCTGCGCCCATTGAACCCGGATATTTCCCTTGCAGACTGATAGGTACGATTGTTACTGCAGGTGATGTTTCTGATAGTCCATAACCTAAGAAATTGTGGAAATCTTTTAAGTTTCATTACAATGAAAGAGGTTAAGGCTTTTGTTTTTTTTCAACCTAACTGAATAATACATATAAATGCATCCAATGAAAACTGTAACACAAGAAGAAAGTAAGTAAAAGGAAAACGAAAACTAAAAAAAACTAAATTTTATGAAGAAAAAGCAAAAATGTTGGAGAACAATAAGGAAAAATAAACGAAAATTCTGGTATAGTGAATCAAGTAAGGAAATAGAAATATTATTAAAAACTAGTGTAAAATGTAAAAGAGTCAATCAAATATACATACATATGTACAATAATAACAACTAGTGGTAAGGAATCGGCGTGTCAAAGCTGGGAACGTTTTCGTTATCTTTCTAGTACAAGGCGAATAACGATCATCAAAAATCTTAAATCGTAATACGAGGGCGCCTAATAATAATTCTTGGTCCGCCTCCTATTGTTAGTGTTAACTGTTGACAAAAGCGAAAGCATGGATTATTATTATTATTACTAACAGAGCATTAGAACGGACGTCCTCCAAGGTTTGTGAGAAAATAGATAGAAAAGAACCCATTCGTTGTTAATTTAATCTAAAATATGTATAAAGGAATTATAAAATCTATTAAAAATTGACTGTATTTTAATGTACGAGGATGAGTCAAATATGAAATGGAAATTTTATATTACGCGCCTTGTATTGAATAGATCGTAATCTGGTTTAGTTGGTAGAAACATGTGGAGGTCATAACCACAGCGCTATGTATCACCTTGTCTCCACTCTATACTAGGATGTCAGAGAAATGAGAGCCGTCGTCCGATACGCAGTTCATTATAATATAATATTTTTCACAGCAGAAGAGGTAAAACCGTCCAATATCTAAAAAGACTTTATGCACATTTTCCATCTTGGCTTTCAGGCTAGGCTGCGTCTTCGAAATCCAGAACCATTCGCGTCACCCTACGACTAATATGACTATTGACAACGTCTTGAATATTCGGTACCTTCTCGAGGATAACAGTCGATCAAGTTTTACTTCTTCTAAAGCGATAGTGCTCAAGCAATCATTACTTATGATCTCGGTTTTCGAAAAATCGGTCGCCTTATCTTCTTTCCGAAAACCAGAAACGGTAAAAATTGAACCAATGGATGTATTCGCACTACCAAACTAAAACTGATACTTGTTGAATCGCGCTGTTACTTGTGATTAAACTTGAGTGCATCATTGCACCCGGAATATTTGTATTACTGCAATCTTTTAGAGAAAACAAGACTCGCATATCGTCGAAAAAGACGCGAATTTCCAATACGTGACGCCATTCTCCTTCATAATAACGCATATAAATAATATAAATTTGAGCTGGATTACGCTGGAACACCCTCTCTGTAGTAAAGACTTATCGCCATGCGATTATCATTTGTTTAAACCACAAAAAGGAACGCTTGGTAGGTAGAGGTTCCGGGATGCTGGTGAAGAGGTATTGACTGCAATCACAACCACTTTCTTTTTATGACAGCAGCATCAAGAAGCTCCCTCTTAGTTGGCAAAAATGTATTTTCATATCGGAAGATTACGTAAAAAAATAACTTTCTTAATTTATATTTTTGGAATGCTTTAATAAATCGAAAAATTAGATTTCTAGTTTATATTTGACTAACCCTAGTACATAAAGGTAATAGGACATGTTTTGTTTTCTTTGCTTATATTTTTACAGATTTATTTGTTTATAAGAGTTCGCAGAACCGGACTAAAATATCGAAGAAATCGAAAACGTTAAAACCACAATAAAAGAACTTTTACTCAGGCAATTTTTTAATTTTGTAGTTAATTCTGTTCCAAACTTACTACCGTAGGAAAATTTCAGAATGCAAGAACAAGCAGTGCTAATAAAGCTAATCTTTATAAAATGAAGAACGTTCTTTTAATATCAAATTTAAACAAAGCGCAATAACTTATTAACGCAAATAATATTGCAGCATTTTAGTTTCATCTCCTTATTTAACAAGCGTAATATCGAATCGAAGACGAAGTGATATTTAATATTGGAATGAATAGTTCTTGTAAGGACAAAACACGTATATTCGTCATTACGTATTTCCAAACAAATAAAGGCTGTTTCAAATTTCGCGGTTTTTTTAAAGAATAAATAAAACACATAATTTGCATTCATTTTCAAAAACTTTTCATTGGTAATTGAAGTATCAGTTATTACATTTATATGCGAAAAATAATATCTGCCAAATGGCCTTCTCTTGCAGCTCCACAGACGTCCACTCTTTTGTTAAAATTTTCAATGACATTTTGACATAATTGAGGCTCTATCTCACCAATGACATGAATAATTTCACAAATCACATGATCTTGGTGGCCAATTAACATCACCGTTTCTTGAGATTACACATCCAGGAAATTTTTCTCTCAATAAATCGATTGATTCGTGTGCAAAGTGAGGTGTAGCGCCAGCTTGTTGAAACCACATCAATATTCATTAATTCAGGCCACAAAAATTCGGTTATCATCCGACGATATCGATCACCATTGACAGTTACATCTTCACCAGCAGCATTTTCAAAGAAGTAAGGTCCAATTACACCACCTGACCATAATGCACACCAAACAGTAACTCGTTTAGGATGCATAGGTTTCTCATGAATAATTCGTGAATTTTCCTCACCCCAGATACGGCAATTTTGTTTATTAACATAGCCAACAAGTTCAAAATGTGCCTCATCGGATAACATTATTTTTTGAGAAAAATCAGCTGGTTGTTCATTGATGAAATTGACAAATGAACGACATTTTAAATGATCTAATGGCTTCAGTTCCTGTGTTATTTTAACATTATGTCTTCTAAACTAAATCTTTGTGTAAAATACGCCATGTTGTTGATCCACTAAGTCAAAGTTTTTGTGAACCTTGTCTAATGGACATTTCAGGATCTTCAGCAATACTTTCACGAACCAAACCAATATTTTCTTGTGAACGACCACTACTACTGTCTTTTTCACTCTTTTGATCTTCCACGGAACCGGTCTCTTGAAATTTTTTGATAATTCGACCAATAGTGCTTTCAGATGGACGATTATATAAACCATAAAATTCACGTAATTTTCTATAAACTGTTTTTACAAAACGCTGATTTTCATAAAATAATTCAACAATTTGAAGGCGTTGTTGTACCGTGTACGAAGCCATTTTTATAAATGTCATACATCACACTTTAAATGCCCGCATACCCAGACAAATTCAGTGCGCCATCTATATTTCATTTATTCTTAAAAAAACCGCGCAATTTGAAATATCCTTTACATAATTGTGTTCGTAATTCCTTCATATGCAATTTTACTTTGAAAATTACCTTGCACAATATTTAAGGGTTTTCCAATTTTCTCTCTAAATTTCTGCTCATCCAAGGCTCCTAGTGGAGCTGCACCACTATTAACCGTACGTAAGGAAGAAAGATATTCAGCTCGGACATCAGGATGTGTATACAAATATATAACTTAAATAAAATATTACTGCTGTAGTAAGTTAAATTTTAAAATTTAAACACTCTTACCTATTGGAGGCACCACCATGAGAATATGTGGCCTGAAATCTCTTAAAGAAGTCAAGTAACTATCTGGTGTAAATTTAGGCAAGGTAACCACTTTTGCCCCTTCCACCATCATAGAAAAACAGGTCGTAAATCCGTAAATATGGAATAATGGTAACACAACTATGGTAACATCTTGATGGCTGTCTGTTAAATAGCAAAGCTGATTAAATTGAATGGTCTTATACAGAAGATACTTTTATTATGTTAAAATTAATGATAAATTGGTGTACAGTTCATTTTTCGTATAAAAATCATGGATGGCCGAAATAAATACCTGTTGCTTTTTCTATCATGCGCACATTAGGATGCATTATTTGACACATGTTAGCAATAATATTGTAATTTGAGAGTTCGACGCCTTTAGGCAAGCCCGTAGTTCCACTAGAATAAGGCATAAAAATAGTTTCGTGTGGGGACGTTAGTACAGCATCTGCTATATCGACCTTCGTATTTATTAATTCTTGAAAATCAATGGCACCCTCCGGTGTAACATCACTTGCCTAAAAAAGATCAAAATATTCATATTCGTTTAGGCAAAAATGCGAATATATCACGAATATTAAAATTTTAATTTCCATTTTCCTTAATTCTTTTTATGTATGCTTATATAATATATGTCGTATATTTATAGCAGTTCGTAGTCGTTGATTAGGAATCGAGTCTAATTTACTACATCGCCATGGGCAAATTATTACAGAGATTATTCACGGTTAGGCTATGACAAATCTTCATATTGGACAGGGATGTCATTATCAGTAACACTTCAAATAGACACTTTCATAAAGTCTTATAAAATTTCCGGTCACCTCAATAGATCTTGAGGGTTGCAGCGGATTACGTTCTATGGTCACTTCAAGCAGTTTAACCGCAGAGAATATTACTGCTGTAGCGCGAAGTATCGAAGAAGACGCCGAAATGTTGATTCGTCGTCGTTCTAAACTTATTGGCCTTTGTCCTTCGATTACGTGGAAAATTGTACGTAAGAATCTTGGCTTACGTGGCTATAAAATACAGCTCGTGCGAGAATTGAAGCCAAACGACCATCGTTTGCGTCGCATTTTTACTGATTCGACTCATTTGAAACTGGCCGAAGATGAGCATTTTTATTAAAGGATTGTGTTTAGTGATGAAACTCATTTCTGGTTAAATGGCCGCGTCAATAAGCAAAATTGCCGTATTTGGAGCAAAGACAATTCTTAAACCGTTAACGAATTATCGTTACATCCATTAAAATTGACTGTTTGGTGCGATTTACACGCGGGCGGCATCATCGGTCCTTATTTCTTTCGAAATGAGGAAGGAGCTGCCGTTACGGTTAATGATGAGCGCTATCGAGCCATGCTGACTGAATTTTTGTTTCCAAAAATTAATCAGCTAAACATCGACGACACTTATCAATCGATTTATTGCAAAATCAATTTGGTGACAACTTTATTTCCAGTGGTCTTGTTCAATGGCCCCCTCGTTCGTGCGATTTAACGCGTCTGGATTACTTTTTATGTGGCTATGTTAAGTCATTGGTTTATGCCAACAAACTAGCAACTCTTGATGAATTGGAAGCCAATATTCAAGTCACCATTGACGTCATACGGCCAGATTTATTGGAAAAAGTAGTCCAAAATTGGACTGATCGAATGGACCATGTAACTCGTAGCCGCGGCGGACGTATGCCGGAAATCATATTTAAAAAATAAATACCATGAAATTATCTACCAGATTATAATAAAAAAATTTCATTCCAACAATATTTCTGTCTTGCATTATCATTTAAAGTTCTCCAGCTCTTAAAAAAAATGCGTTATATGAGCGTTGTCTTCAATACTCTATACTTTTGTTACTAGAAAATAGTTTTTTTTCCTCCCTTCTATTCTTATTTTTAAATAATGTATTTACAAAATAAAACAATAATAAACTCACCGCATTCTTTATCGTAATGATATTTAATTTTTTCTTCGTCAGATCTACACCTTTTTTAGCATTTTTCCATAACTCTGGTAAAGTGATCAGAACTTTCGCATCAGAATCTATTAACTGCCGACTAATTTCATCTAAAAATGATAAAATGTTTAATTTAACTTCTTGGAAATACGAAATTATGTTTCTTATCTATTAATTTTCAATCTTATGCGAACATAAATAATATATATAATATATTAATATATTATAGAATAAAAAGGTCATTAATGGAAACTACTCAAAATATTTAACGGATATTCTGTAGGACCAGTTAATATAACACCTACAAATTTTTCTATAAATTGATTTCAATCTTTTTAAACAAGAAAATTAACAGGATGACGTGTCTTAACATGTTTACGGATGTGTTGATGGAGTGTATGAAAATGCGCTACAACACGCTTCTCGGTTAATATCTAGATTCACCTCTACGATTATTATTCTGTTAAAGATAGAGACTTGGAGAGGCAATTAGAAGATGGAAGAACGCAACAAAGTATTTGTAATGAACTAAAATGTAATTTCTAGACTTCGTAATCAGTTTTTGGAAACTGGAAGTGCTCGACAAAGGCAAGGGCAAAATCTGGCAACAAATGGTACTAAATTGCAGCACATCATGATCTGTCTGCAATAGAGCGACAGAAGATCGGAATGCCATAGCTCCACTGAAAAATGGAATAACACAACAAAGTGTTTGGAGTGAGCCAAAGCGTAATTTCTAGACTTTGAAGTCACTTTTTGGAAACTGAAGGTGCTCGACAAAGGCAAGGTCAACATCAACAGCAACAAGAGATATCTGTCGCAATTCCCACATAGAAATCGCGCTCTTAATGCAATCTAGATTAGAAGTGAATTTGCTGCTGCTACTGAAAGGCTACTAGGAACAAGAAATCGTTTGTATACGTCTGGCTTATATGCCCTAATACCATTGATTTGTATTCCTCGCTGCAAAACATAAAAAAAACCTGTAGAAAATGGGCAAATGAGTGTTTCAATTAGGGCGATAATGAATAGAGGCTTGTAATATTTAGTGACGAATCCAAATTTATTATTATTAGTATTCTAATTTGGCGTGAATCCGGAAATAACGCAAAATTGATCAAGGAAAAGCCTCAGTATAAGCGTGCAGTGGAACGGATCGGCATAAGTATTGATAATCACGCTTTTACTTCAGAGAAAATAACGCTCTCACTGCCAAGCGATATCTGGATGAAATTCTGCGACACATTTTCTTCAGTATCCAGCAGTAGAGGAAGTAGAATTCATTTTTATGAACGATAAAGCTCGGTCCCAATGAGCATACATTGTGAACAGATGAATTGGCAAATTTGATATAGAGAAATGAAGTGACCAACCAGCTTCCCAGATGGTAATCCAAAAGAAGCCTCTTGGAATACTGTGGAAAGTTCTGCATGAAAAATGCCACCGAGAACACTTTAAGCACTATGAATTGCTATCAGATAGGAATGGAATATGATTCTCCAAGAAATATTCGATATGCTAATCGAGTTCATGCCATTAAGATACTTAAGGTCTTTAAATATTCATGTATGTAGATTATACACATTATTCTTCTTCTGTAAATTGAATAATTCTGTATTTTTCCTCCACTAAAAATGTAATATTATAATTTTAATACTTAAGCTACACAAAGTGTAGTTTAAAAATATTAAATTAAATGCAAAAGTTGATATCTTTTTAACTTTAATTAAAAACAAATAATTATTAATTTTTATAATTTTTGCTTTGCAAGTATAACAATATTCTATTATCTTGATAATAATATTTACTGAGAGATCAATCAAAATGTAAATGTCATATCATTATTATTGTATATACACGTTGTGGAATTTAAATTCAGATTGTACGTTTTATTGTAATACACAAACATTTATCATTTAGCGCAACAGACATACGCGAAATTATTTTTTCCGTATTAAAGTTGGAAATATAACTTCTGTCGTTGAATAATTATAAGTGGCTTGATAATGATGTAGCTGACGCATTTATAAGTATATACTTATATTAGCATAATACAAACCTTGAATAGAAAAGATAATTAAATGTTTTATATTTTTGCTATACCATACATGTAATACTTATTCGTAATATATACAGGATGTTTGTTACAGCGGATACCGGTTATTGTAAGATTTTCACATAGATATCATACGAGTATATAAAATTTGCTGGACATTTTATTTTCATTCACTTACCAATGTTAGAAAAATATTCAAACATCAAATGTTTAAGCTTTACCTAAAACATTAGAAATTTGAAATGAAATGTATTCTTTTTGTTAAATATTCTGAAAGTGCATAAAACTGTCTTTATAATGTTATATCATATGTCAGATATTTCTAAACAATTGAGATCATAAATTGACGTAAATTCAAAATGTTACCATCGAATAAGTAGTCGGTGAAAATAATTGTCAACGGTTTTAATGTCAAAGCAACTTAATAAATTTGTGTATTACGAAATTTCAAGTTAAATGATATACACTGCTCAAAACAATTAGGGGACTGGATTCGTCACGAAGCAATATTTGTGTCCAGTCATCGTGATTCAAATTTTTATGTTGCTCAGCGCATATTCATCGCAACCTTTTATGAAGAGCAGTTAGTGTAACGCATATTAGAGGTCTTAAAGCATACATGCCAACGTTATGAGGACGATTTTTCGAGCATATACTCTTCATGTAGCAGCAGCAAGCTCACTTCTAAGCTGAGTTGCGTTATGAGCGCGGTTTCTACGTGCAAATACTGTTAGGTGTCGATCATTTCTTGGTATTGTAGATACAGGGCGTTCTTGTTGAACATCTCCAGTTTTTGAAAACGGATTCTGCAAACGCGAAATCCCACTTTGGCTAGCAGCAAAAATTTTAGCAACAGCTTGCTGCCTTCGTCTACCTTCCAATTGATCTATGGCTCTCCTACCCTGTGCACAAGTCAAATCGCATTACCTTTCCATTATTATCCGTAATTACAGTTAAAAATTAGCTATGATACAGAAAATGGAAAAATCTAACTGCAGTCAAGATCGCTCGCATACGCGTTTTTATACCCTCAAGCAGTAGCGATTCATGCAGGCGCTGCACCGAAGCGCTATACAAGTCGAAACCTGTAAATGCATTCTATTTCTTGTTTAAAAGCGTTATAGTTGCAATGTAAAAATATTTGCGTGCCCTATATTATTCGTTTATTTATTATATTATTATTTTTTCAAATATCCTCTAATTGTTTTGAGCATTGTAGTTAATAAACCACGTCGGACACTAATATACCTTTATAACTGAGCTTAGTTTCAAATGGAACTTAATGAAATAAAGAGGCAAGAAAAAACTAATCAGACATCAAAAAGAAAGTTTGAATGAGGAGTATTTGTAAAAGAGGACATTATCAAATTTAATAAATATAGAATTAAGTTCTTAATGACACCATATCAAAATTAGGATACACAATAATGTAATACAATAATGTTAAAATTAACACTGGCTCTTTTCTTTACAGGTAAAAATGTATGCAAGGGCGATAGCGGTGGCGGGTTGTACTTTAGATCCGACGGTGTGCATTTTTTTCTAAGAGGAATTGTTAGCTTGACCGTTGCATCCACAGCAGGCTGTGATACGAATCATTTTTCATTATACACAAAAGTTTCGAATTATTTACCTTGGATTGAGGCTATAACTAGAAAAATACTGTAGTGAAATATAATTGTAGTAGTCTTGCTTTTTAAACTTTTCAAAGAAATATTAAAAATTTATTTAATTAAACAAACAAATGACGTTTCAATAAAATATTAATAATCTTGATAATATTAATCCCCTTCTGAAAAAGAAATTTTGAATTTTTAAATAGGGAAGAAGGGAAAGTTGGATGAAAATATAAGTAGATTTGATGGAATTAATTTAACTGATGTGACAATCTATATCAATGGTAAAAGATATTTTTATGAAAATGTTCTAGCTGATTTTGATAAAAATAGAATAGCTATTTTATGTAGCATGTAGGCTAGATTTTAATCAGTATACTATGCTTACGATTATAGTAAACTGTTGTTAAAGCTTAGTCAATTTAAATTATGTCCTTTAATATGGATTGATTGTGCACAACAGGAACGTGCTATACATAGAAGTGGTATTGACGCTAGAACTTAATTCACAACGCATGACAATGTACGAGAGTGGTCCCACAAGTACCCGACCCAACAAAGAAAATAAAAATTTGGAAAGGAATATATTTACTTTTCAACATAATTTGTTTTGCTCCTCAAACTACCCATTAACCGCCGACATCATTCTTTCATCGTTGGAAAATCTTTGACCACTGAGTCATTTTTTTAAGTTTGGGAACAGAAAATAATCCGATGGGGCTAAATCTGGCGAGTAAGGTCTATGAGGTAGCAATTCAGGCTTTAATACATTCATTTTGGCCATTGCAATAACGGATTTGTAAACTAGTCGCTCAACTGTTGCAATAAGTTCGCATAACAGTCGCCTTTGATAGTTTCTCCTTTTTCAAGATCGTCAATGATAATTATTCCACGCGCATCCCAGAAAACTGATGCGATGACCTTGCTTGTAGAAGAAACCGCCTTCGCCTTCTTTGGAGCCGGCTCTCCCTTTCGAGTCCATTGTTTTGACTGTTCTCTTGCCTCGGTTGTGAAGTGATGAGCCCATATTTCATCCATGCTTAAGAAAGGGCGCAAAAACTCTGCTTTGTTGACGTGAAACTTCGCTAAGCCCTCATTGAAACATCTTCACTGTTTGTGCACCCATCTTGCACACAGATAATGTGCCATGTACCACACTTTTTCAAATGCCAATTACGACGATCATTCAGTACCCCTTTGTGGATTTTCTTCACCATTTTTAGAGTTGTCACCTCATTTGGTCGACCACTCCGATGCTCGTCTTGGCAGCTCGCATGGTTTAAAGTCTGCTACCCAATATTTCACTATTGTAAACGAAGGAGTAGACCCACCCAGAGTAGAATCCAGTTCAGCTTTTATATCGGTTAGGCTAAGGCCTTTCAAATAAAAGTATTGTATCACGTAAGGTTGACAAATTTTCTCGATTTTTATTTTTATTTACTAAAAACGTTCACTATTGATGGCTGCCAAACAAATACTAAACAATGACGTTTTCAAACTTGAAATATATGCTTTATAGACTATGCACTTTCTAATACAATGATATTTTTCAAACCACCCTCGTACCTAGGTATACTGCACTTTTTTGTTTAATATTATATAATAAATTATATGAATATCCACCATTTCGTAAAGTAGTTCAACGAATGTATTACTGGATTAATTTTAAGCTTAAAAGGTGGAATGAAGGAGGGGAGTTCAGCAGAAAATAATTGCATAAATAGGAGGGGATTTGAGGATTTATTTTTTGATTAGTGTATGTGTGGAAGTGAATTTTAATATATTATTAATTGTGACGGGAAAAAGTTTAAAATCATTTTAATAGTTGCAATTTGATCCTGAAAATATTTGCGACTTGTAATGGCGATGTAATAGATATAGTGAGTGTGGATAAACTTGAGAAAGGCAAACGAAGTTATAGCTTTCACTTTGGAAAAGTTGTCGATTGTGCTTTGTCTAATGCTGAATGTCTTTATAAATTTTTGGTTGAAAAACATTGAGGAGTAGAAAAACATTGTATTTAATTATTACATTTTATTGTAGAGCGTTGTTGGTGATATGCATTTGGAGTACTTGAGAGAATTATATAATCGAAAAAGGTGGGTGTGTCATTGGGTACCGGGTGTGTATCGATATGAAACTGATGGATAATTTTTTTGAATAGTAGAGAAGGGTTTGATTTATATTCCTAAATTGTGTTTAATAAGCTGAAGAAGTATCTATATTGATACTTCTTCTGCCTTGATACATGTTCGGTCTTGATTGTCGAAGCAACATTACAATATTGTGGGTGATGTAGATGTGGTTGTACGTCGTAGAAATTGTTATTTATGTAGATATTGATGTTTGTAGATTTAAATGGATTAATAAATAATTTAATTATATTTGCAAATATGAATATTTGTAAGTATGTATTTATCATGTGATATTTGTTATACAGCGTGTTTCAAAAAAATATACGTATTACAAAGTATTATTTTGTCCAAACTATCGATTCCTGCGCCTCGGCTCGTCTATTGGAGAAACGAATACATAGTCTAGCTTATTCAGAAGCCGCTAGATGTCAGTTGTCTTCTGTTTTCTTGGTAACTGTTATATATTTAAAATGGCAGAAATCGTTTGGTGTTCTCGAGTTTGCGAAGTGCAATTCCGTGATTACAGTGCAAGGACGTTTCACGTTGAACTACCAAGTTGCTCCTCTGAGTGGGTGGAACATTCGCAGATGGTATCGACAGTTTTTAGATACAGGATGTGTATGTAAAGGAAAGAGTCCTGGCCGCGCTCGTGTTTCTGAAGAAAATATTGCACGAATTTAAACCGCTTTCCAATGCAAGCCTTCAAAATTAATTCGTCGTGCCAGTCGGAAATTATAACTGCCCACAATAACAATTTATCATGTTTTGAGACGTCGGTTGGTTATGAAGCCATACATGTTACAGTTGTTACAAGCTCTGCGTCCTGATGACGAATGGAAACGTGTGGTATCTTCTAACGAGATTCATGATGCTATTGACAATGATAAAACTTTCGCACGACTCACCAGTTCAGTGATGAAGCGACTTTACATGTTAGTAGTCTGGTAAACAAACACAATGTTCGAATTTGGGGTCTACAGAACCCACATGCGGCCATTGAACATGTACAAGATTCTCCTAAAATCAATGTGTTTTGTGCTATGTTACATAACCGGTTGTGTCCGAGGCTGCTCGAAGACAACTTCATTTTTCTATAAGACTGGAGTCGCCAAGTACGTGAATATCTGAATAAAACTCTACCGAACCGTTGGATTGGTCATCAACGAGCTGGCGGCTTAGTATATTTCAGCTGGGCTTCACGGTCATCGGATTTAACACCCTGTGACTTCTTCCTGTGGAGTTTCGTTAAAGAGAACGTTTACGTATCACCACTCCCACAGAACCTGGAAGAGTTGAATAAACGAATGCGTACTGCCATAACATCAGTGACGAAGGACGTGCTTGCCCGAATATGGGAGAAATTTGAGTATCGATGTGATATTGTTCGTCTCGCTGATGGAGGACATGGTGAACATCTGTAATCTGAACTTGAGAGGTTCGTAAATATGTGTGCAAAGTTTCATATTCGTATGTTTTAAAGTTTAATAAATATGTGCAGTCGAAATATGTATATTCATTTTGAAACACCCTGTATATTAAATAAATATGTTCATTAATTCATATAGATTTGCAAGGAGAGAATTGGGTTAAGTTGTGGAAAAAAGCAAGTTGTAATATTGAATAAAGATTATGAAGTTTTTTATTTAAAAAGGTATTTTATGCATGTAGGTCAATGTCATTGAATTTGTTTACCTTTAAGGCAGACCCATTGCGCCGCAAAATGTGCCCAAGAGCGCCGCGACAGCCTCGCCGATATAAAAAAAAATTGAAAAAATATAATTTCAAAAATAAACAAGCCCATCCCTCTCATTAGGACAGAAAACATTTTTGAAACTCTTATTATTTGTACCCGATTACGGTTAAAATGATTCTCTGTGTTGTTTAAATTAGTTACTATTTTTGTTCTCAAAATAAATGTGATTGTCTTTATTTTTCGATTTATTTACGTTTTCTTTCTCGTGCTTATTACAATTACTAAAAAAAACAAATTTACCAACAAATATTCACAAAGTATTATTATAAAAATCTAAAAGTGTTAGAAATTCACGGACGGATAATTGTCAGGTAGGGTGATTCTATGATTAATTCTGAGTTAAGAATCCTAATACAGAAATGTATTGTCAGAAATATTTCGAAGTTTTCTATGGCAAGCTGGGCCCAAAATAGTGCCTGTAATTTAAAAATAATTATTTGCCGAATTTTGACGTTTGCAAGTTTAACGTTCATTATTTTTGCTTCCAATACTGACCTCATTTTTGTGATATCCCAAGCAATTTGTAATCTACACTTTTAACAAATACCCTGATATATATATATATATATGCTATTTGGATTTTATTATTATTATTATCATTATTATTGTTATTTTCATTAGATTTCAATAAAACTTGTATTTTGTCATTACATTCCTACTGATTTATTGATTTTTTTATACCATGTTGCCAAATCTACGCTTCAATTATGCAATTCATAAGACTTAACTAATGACAATACAACATATCTGTATTCGGATTCTCGACTTAGAATTAATTATAAAATCACCCTACCTGACGATTATCCGTGAATTTCTGACCACCCTGTATATATGTTTTCATTTAATTAATTAGTGATAATTTTAACAAATGGAATTTAATAAGATCGTTGATTATATATATATCAAAATGAGATCAGCACAACAGATAGAAGTATCTAATATTACAGATATTTCAATCTAGAAAATAGTAGCAATTGTTTTTTAGACTGAAAAAATTTAGTATCAACCATAAAAATTTTTTTTTGTATAACAATTATTTCAACTTGATTTCTTATTCTAAAACAATACATACATTATTCATACTTACTACGGCTGTTTTATCTACATATTTGGTAAAAGAACTAATAACAAATTCTGTTAAATTAACTTCGGGTATTATCACATCGGAGTGCTTCGGTTTTATACAATTCTCAAAAACATTTTGTGAGTAGTGCCTTGTTTTATGTAAATATAGAATACCGCAAATTCTTCGACCAGTATTTTTAATTATTATTCTCTGTATCACAGACATTTTTGTACTTCCTACGTCTTAGAATGCACGATCGCGAATGGAATTTGATTTGTTTAGTAACAAGTACATTTAATAGTACATACATATATACATCTCGATATCCCCACCAAGACATAAATCCATATTCCAGTACAATTTAATGTTTTTCAAAAAATTAAAAACGTTTCTACGCATCTAGATTAGTTTAATAATCAAAAGATATGAAAGTTAAAAATTTATTTTAAGAGAACTTGAAAAGATACCTATGTGTATTTCGTGTAATTTTTCTTAAAAATAGTATGTCATGCAGATGAAAATATTATAATAATGTGCGCTGTCATTATTTATACTTGCTTTTCTAATCAATTGGGAGACTTTATCAACAATTCAGGGTTATCTCTTTGTATGAAATATTTATATACTTCAGATTATTTTAATCGCTTGATGTACAAGGTGATTGACTGAAACAGTCGTTAGACGTATTGGGAGTACTATTTTATTTTTTTTTCTAAAAATTTTAGAGTAAATACAAGAGCTCGTATTCTATTCAAAGAAAATATTTTCAGGATGTGGAAAGATGTACTTTTTATTACATATTTGAATTCTACAGAGGGTTTCTTAAGTTTTCTTTATACATAAATTGAACAATTTTGGAGACGTTTGAATTATTTTGAAAATATTTGGTTTTACATCATCATAATATTTTTTTTTGAATTAATCGTATGTAATTTTTGCAAATTTATTCTTTATATTATTAATATATTTTGTTATTAGCAACTTTATATTTGCTTTGTAATCATTCGCGTATTTTCATTTACATATTCCTGCTCAATAACAACTACTAAATACTTTTATGTCTTCAAACTCCAGTGCTGAGTTTTATAGGAGAATATACCTACATGTTATTGATTAAAATAATAATTATCCTTTGTCAATAGTTAATGTATAACATAAGACTTTAAGCAATTCACTGTTATAGCAAGTTTTGATAGTAAACCATTTTTACATTTGAGAAGGTGTAAAAGAAAAATTTAATAAATATACCGTCACTAATAGTCAAACTAAATAGATTTATATGTAATTGGTGTTTTATTATGCCATTTAAGCTTTAATTACAAATGAATTTAGTGTTAATTACTGAACATTTAGAAAGTACATATGTACCTACATTTTATTGCAGTATTTAAAGAAAATTATTAGATCCAATTTAGCGTTTTATTGCTTATAGAATTTAGGAATAATGTAACGGAAGCTCATTTTTAATACATTTTTTATTTAATAAATTGATATATATTATTTCGATTAGAAAGCACAACCACAATGACTTTCTAATGGCTACATATACGAGGGTAGTTTGACAAGTAGTGAGAATGGAAAAGAAAAACGAATTTTTTAAATACCAAATCATTTTTATTTTTCAATATATTCTCCTAAAAGAGCAATACATTTATTCCAACGGTGCTCCAATGCCCTTATGCCATCTCTAAAATGCGATTACGGAAGGCTTGCAAAATACTCATTTACGAAGATGATAAGCTCGTCGTTAGACGAAAATTTCTTTCCACCTAGTGCCGTTTTCAGTTTTGGAAAAAGGTGGAAGTCGGAAGGGGCTAGACCCGGCGAATAAGGCGCATGAGGTACTAATTCGAAATGCAACTCGTGGATTTTGGACATCGCAACTGTGCTGGTATGCGAGGGAGCGTTGTCTTGGTGAAACAGAATCCTTTTCTTTGACATTCCTGGCCGTTTCGACATTTAATTTTTGTAGAAGTTCTGCATAATATTGTCCGTTTATTGTGGCGCCTTTCTGAAGGTAATCAATGAACAAAATGCCCTTTGAATCCCAAAAAATTGATGCCATCACCTTGTTTGCCGATAAAGTGGTTTTTGCTTTCTTTGGAGGTGCAGAACCTCGTTCTAACCATTGTTTCGACTGTTGTTTAGTTTCGGGTGTATTGTAGTGTATCCAAGTTTCATCGCAAGTAACAAATCGCCTACATAAATCAACCGAATTCCGCTTATAAAGGTCCAACCACTCATTGGAAATGCGCAAACGAGTGAACCTTTGATCAGTCGTAAGCAATCGCGGCACCCATCTTGCCGAAAGCTTGGAAAGGCCCAATTCTTTTGTTAAAATGTGGTGTACGCGTTCTGTTGAAATGTTTACCATGTCTGCTATCTCTCCCACTTTGAGTTGTCGATCTTGCGTAATAATGTTATGGATTTTTATAATCATTTCCTTAGAAGTCACGATTTTGGGTGCTCCAGTCATCAACACAGCTTGTTCTACCACGTTTAAATTCATTTACCCATCACCCATCTACTTATTGTGGCAGATGATGGAGCAGATTCACCTAATGTTTCCCGTAACTCATCTTTCATTTCGGTAGCTTTCATACCCTTAATTACGAAGTATTTAATCACCGCACGATACTCTGATTTTTCCATTTTAACAAAACGAAGTGTTGCTTCTTTTTCAATCAGCTGTCAAAAATAAACTAATCAACCGATTTATCTAAATATCAGAATGTAAACATATAAATAGGCAACCTAAATTACAGTGCATTTATTTTACCAATTAGAGCGCCACCTATGTGTCATTCTCACTACTTGTCAAACTATCCTCGTACGTGGGACGTCTTTTAAGTTTTGCATAGTGAGACATAGAGGATCTCACCAATCAAATGTCAGCACTAAAAATTAACCATCTTTATTTAATTCAAATCCAAAGTTTCAGTGCGATACGTGTAGTGTTATAGCTACAACGAACTGTCAAAGTTGACAAGCTAGTTGAAAAATTGAATTAAACCCAGAACATTTTTACGGAATAATTTTGTATAACTTTCGAAGACAATTATTTAAACAAGAATGCCTCGCCGAGTTTGTTTCTGTTCTTGGCAACGAAGCACCACATCAGTCGACAATTTCTCGTTGGTATGGAGAATTTAAACGTGGACAGATTAGTCTTAGCAACGATCCAAGAGCAGGTTCACCAAAAATGGCACTCGCTCAGGAAAACGTCGATGCTGTGCCCAAGATCATCAACGAAGATCAACATGTGACATATCGCCAGACTGAAACATAACTGGGGATTTCAAAGATCTCAATTCAAAAAATTTTGCATAAAGAATTTTGTATAAAAAAATTAGTTTCCCATTGGATACCGCATCTGTTGACTCAAGAACAGAAAGCAGCTTGGGTGAATTGATGTCAAAAAATTCTAGATTCAACACCGGAAACTCTTAAAATGTGTACAACATTGTCAGTGGTAATGAATCTTGGATTTACTCATATGGGCCAGAAAATACACGCCAGTCGTTCGTTCGGGTGGTGCAAGGTGAAAAAAAGTCGACAAAAGTCACCTGTTCTCGAAGTATCTTCAAGAAGATAGTCGTGACGTTTGTTCCGAAAGCAGGTTATGTAGCAACAATTCCTCTACAAGATCAAAGAACTGTTACTGCCGATTGGTATACGACCATTTGTTTGATACAAGTTATCGCTGATCTTCGAAAAACTAACTCCGAACGACGAATCATCCTCCACCAAGACAATGCACAGAATGGTACAGAATAATTGATGACAACTCTAAAAAATACCGAGAAACAGATTTAAAATGTGAAAATTATCTTCATTGTCAATAATGATATGTAATATATCCTATCACAAGACGAATGAGCAGAGACGGCTCAACCAAGTCATGAAAAGGGTGACTTCATGGATGGACAAACACGGCTCGGCCCTGGCAACAGAAAAGATAGAAGTCATCTTACTGACTTGGAGGAGAATCCCCAGGAAGGTAGATATAGGAATTAACACAATAACAGCGAAAGACACTGGAAAGTACGCTGAATTGCGGGTGATCCGATCATCGAGCGATAAAACCGCTAGAGTAACAACGATGCTGAGCCGACTTATGGCTAATGTAGGAGGACCGACAAAGAGTAAACACCGGCTCCTAATAAACATCATCCAATCCATACTACTATATGGATGCGAGATTTGACCCGATGGCTTGCGGCAGGAGAAGTACAGGAAGCGAATGGCTTTAGTACAAAGGCTCAGGATCGCATGTACATATCATATGGTTTCTGAACCAGCGAAACACCGCTGGTTCAGAAACCATATGATAAAAATCACCAACAGGTGATTGCGGGAGTAACCCCTATCGATCTACTGGCTCGGGAAATGAAGAGGGTCTACGAGATCTGAAAAGAAGCAGGAGAAAATTAAGTGAAGGCAGAAGCTAAAAGACTCACTCAACTAAAGTGATGGACATAACATCACGGACCGGATAGACCGCGACCACGGTGAGGTAAATTACTACCTTTCACAGTTCCTCGACGGACACGGGTTATTCAATACATAGTCGGACAGAATGGGTAGAGTGGAAAACGCAGCTTGCCAATATCAGGATTCCGCAGAAGACAATGCTCAACACCCCTTCTTCAAGTACGAAAGGTGAAACACTAACCGCTTTCCACATTAATTTTCGTATTCTGTATGCGTTTTACGACAACTAAGTTGTTACTATCAGCAGATAAATAAACAGCGTCGCACCTGGAAAACTACGGCAAAATACTCGTACGAGACAAATTCCGCACACGATCTGTACCGTGGAAAGCCAAACCGCACACTGTTAAGTTAATCAACCACAGGCTCAATCAAAATTACCTACGGAAGGCGAGCCTAGTACAGAGACGTTCTACAAGAACTAGGCCCTTTAACGCCGGAGAACGATAAATTATTATGATAAAGCGGTGTTTTATGTGGCTCTGCTACGCTTAGTAGATAATTTAAATAAATCACCTATGAGCACGTTACGTAACAAACGCAAGTTTAGCAAAAGTACTTACTTCCGTGAAATCGAGAAGAAAAATACTGTCGATAAAATAACACCTTACTTATTTTACATTTGTTACCTATCGGTGACTTACTCAAAATATTTCTTATTTTATTTGATTTTATACCATTACTTATCATATAGATAAATAAGAAAAGGCTTTTTCCTACAAAAGATTGTATGTTGGGTAGTCTAATATATGGAGTATGCGCTGAAAAGGAGGCATATTGGTGGTATATTTACATTTATTTTAGAAGCCTGTCTAAAATCCGTTTTATATCTATCAATAAATCGTCTAATTTTTTAATCAATAACTCAATCCGCTTAAGATGGCACTCTGTTTTAGTTAAATCAATTTTTATGGATCGATTTTATTACTAAATTAAATTTTCATTTAAACGGTTTATTAGGTTTGTTACAAGGTGTCTTCTGATATTTACAAAAAAAGTTATCGTATTTACTTCGTTTTATCCACAAATCTGTTGATATTGCATTATTACTTTGGTTACCTTCAGTATTAACACATAACAAGATTTTTAACACAGTCATTATACATTTACTTTCCAATAAATTAGGACTGCCACACGCGATTCGTGATTTAATCCATCATTACTGCCTTTTATTTTATAAATAAGCTACTAGAGTTAGCACGCCGAGCGTTCAGCCAATAGCCCGTGCTTTAAAGAAGTTTAAGGGATGGGTTTAGCAGGTGGTAAATATAAATATTGATTTACACTTTTAAGCAACGTCTTCAGTATGCAGAGGCACAACTGGATAAAATCAGTTAAATATTTACAGCATCAAGTGTGTTTCTCCAGTTTGTTCATTTAACCACGTTAGCTGTGAGGAATAAATGTTCTTATATGCAGAGAACATTTATCTAATGATAAAATACTTGCATAAAATATAAATTTTATATATACCACGGTTTTTGGTTATATATAATGGGTGTTTTTTAAGCTGCATAAGAACTATCGATATCGACAATTATAGTATGACAGCTGATAATGTCAAACTGTGTTGACATTTCTGTTCAGTAAGGTTTGGCAAGTCATCATGAATCGTTTAACGCCAGAACAGCGCTTCCAAATTGAGGAAATTTACTTTCAAAAAAAATAAATCTGTTCGCGAAGTTCATAGAGCACTTCGTCCATTTTACGGTCAACATAAGCAATTCGTGCAGTTATTGATCGTTTTCGCACTAATTTTACTCTTCTCGATTCAAAACCATCAACAAGACAAAGATATGTGCGTACCGAAGAGAATATTGCTGCTGTAGGGCGAAGTATTGAAGAAGACGCCGAAATGTCGATTCATCGTCGTTCTCAACTTGTTGGCCTTTGTCTTTCGACTACGTGGAAAATTTTAAGTAAGGATTTTGGCTTACGTGCCTATAAAATATAGCTCGTACAAGAATTGAAACCAAACGACCATCGTTTGCGTCGCATTTTTGCTGATTGGGCTCATTTAAAACTGGTCGAAGATGAGCATTTTTATCAAAGAATTGTGTTTAGTGAAGAAGCTCATTTCTGGTTAAATGGTTACGTCAATAAGCAAAATTGCCGTATTTGGAGCGAAGACAATCCTCAAGCCGTTAACGAATCACCATTGCATCCATTAAAATTTACTGTTTCGTGCACTTTACACGCTGGCGACATCATCTATCCCTATTTCTTACGAAATGAGGAAGTACCTGCCATTACGGTGAATGACGAGCGCTATCGAGCCATGCTGACTGAATTTTTATTTCCAAAAATTAAGCAGATAAACATCGACGACATTTGGTCCCAACAAGACGGCACAACTTGCCATACAGCGCGCTAAACAATCGATTTATTGCAAAATCAATTTGGTGACAACTTTATTTCCAGAAGTGGTCCTGTTCACTGGTCCCCTCGTTCGTGCGATTTAACGCCTCTGGATTACTTTTTATGGGGCTATATTAAGTCATTGGTTTATGCTGACAAACCAGTAACTTTTGAAGTATTGGAAGCCAATATTAAAGCCACCATTGACGCCATACTGCCAGATTTATTGGAAAAAGTAGTCAAAAATTGGACTGATCGAATGGACCATGTAACTCGTAGCCGCGGCGGACATATGCCGGAAATCATATTAAAAAACAAATGCCATGAAATTATCTACCAGAT
Organism: Dermolepida albohirtum; assembly: GCA_031893035.1. Taxonomy (NCBI): domain Eukaryota; kingdom Metazoa; phylum Arthropoda; class Insecta; order Coleoptera; family Scarabaeidae; genus Dermolepida; species Dermolepida albohirtum. The sequence continues at coordinate 102,884 of JAVIWB010003424.1, forward strand.
TATAGTAAAAAAAGTTTCATTCCCACAATATTTCTATCTTGCATTATCATTTAAAGTTCTCAAGCTCTTTTAAAAATACCCGTTATATATATATATATATATATATATATATATATATATATATATATATATGTATGATATATACTCTATTAACTATTTATACATCATATTGGTTTAAGCTTTAAATATTGATTCCTCATTTCATGTTTATAATACAATAATTCTTGGGATTATTTTTAAGGAATCTTTTAATACCATAACAATATAACATTTTAGTAAACAGAAATAATAAATTGATAACCATATAAAAGAAATGTAATACTTGTAAATTATTTATTAAGTCCCGAAATATTTTATAAAACAAAATGTTTTTCTTGTACCAATGAATATACATTTATATTGAGTATTTAATTTATGACATGCCAAATTATAGGAATTAAATTCCTTTCTGTGTGTACATTTCCTTCAATTTTTTCCTTAAAATTTTTCCAGACGCCGTTTTCGGAATACCATCTATCACACTGATACCTCCTTTTAGAGTTTTGTGTTTCGCTACCTTCGATGAAACATGTTCTTGCAGTTTCAGTAAATCAACTGTACTATTCACTTTTGGTACTATATACGCTCTAGGAACTTCTCCATAAGACTTGTGCGGAATTCCAACGACGGCAGCCTCAGCAACTCCCGGAAAATCCCGGATGATCTCCTCCAATTCCGCCGGAGCTACTTGGAAGCCTTTCACTTTAATTAACTCTTTTATTCTATCCGCTATGTACACCATTCTGTGTTCGTCGTAACGGACTAAGTCACCTGTTCTAAACCAGCCGTCTATAAATGAATTCGCCGTCTCTTCTGGTTTATTCAGATAACATTTCATGACCTGAGGTCCTTTTACTAATAATTCTCCAACTTGATTGGCGCCTAAATGTTTAGCTTCCTCGTCATTGGGATCGACGACTCTTATTTTGGTATTGGATAAAATAGTACCCATACTGCCAGGAAACTGACCTTGTAGTTTCAATGGAATTAATGTAACTGCAGGAGAGGTTTCGGATAGTCCATAGCCTGAAAGGATAGATAGATATTAATTAGTTAATAAGCGCATTTCTGTTTATTTTGCCTCATAGATTACTTGATTAATTTTCAATCGAACAGTGGAGTATTTACAATGTATTTATAACTTCAGGCTAAGAGTGTTGCATTATTTTGCTCTACATTTAATAGTGTTCCTCATCCATAACCATGTCTATTCCACAAATCTTCCGAAATCCCCATTAGCAACGTGACTCACTCCATTAAGTCTACTTATCTACCTACTAAACCATAATAAAGGGTATGGCAGAAAGATGATTCGAGCTTCAAATGTTCAAAATTTTACAGATTTTTCAATTTATTTCGAATATTTTGTAAAACTAATTACTTATTTCAAATCGACTTCTGAAGTTCCGCTCAGTAAGGATTTCGTCATTGTGCAATTTCTTGGCCTAAAGCGCGTATAGACTCCTTAACATCGCTAGCTAATGGGCATTTTCATCATCATCAATATTCTCACTATGTGGGCAGCGATTGCTTCCTATTGTAACCATACATTCGAATTTCTAGGTTTATCGAAGTCTGGTTGCAAGAGTTTGCATTTCCACAAGATAAAGAAAGGATATTGGAATCATTTAGCATATCTCCTCAAAAAGAGAAATCTACAAAAATGTACAAGATTGTGACATTCTCTTTTTTTAAGTATAATACCACGACTTTGCTGCTAAAGTATACAAATGAATGAAAGATTTCTTCACTTGTGACCAATAATTGTTTGCAAGAATTTTGAAGAGACTTGAATCGACTATACGATTGTCATACGCCGTACCATAATGACAACTAAAAGGAAAAGATAAATGTTATCAATACTGAACTACTCGACAGTAAATTCCATTAACACTGTACCATTTAGTGAACAAAATTCTGCTGGTTTTCTTGCGATATCTTGAACTAATTTGGCATTCATCGTATTTGGTAGATTTTAGAATTTGAATTAATAACTTTATAGGATGTACCAAGTTTAAGAGTCGAAATTGAACGCACTCTATACAAGACGTCAAATATTCTTGAAACGTTAAATTCGTGTCTTTTCGAGAAAGCTTTATCCATGAAATTTAATTAACAACATAAACTGCTATTTACTTACCTTGAATAATATTTAAATGTTTTCCAAATTTATGTCTTAATTTATCTTCATCTAAAGCACCAAGAGGAGCTGCACCAGAAGTTACTGTGCGTAACGAAGACAAATATTCATTTTTTATGCCATGATGTGAATAGAGAAACATTACTGGAAAAATGCAATAAAAAGAGTTTCAAGGAACCTTTTTCTGATCTAATAATCTTACCCATTGGTGGCACCAACATCAAAATGTGAGGATTGTAATTTTTTAAAGAACCGATGAAGGTTTCCGGCGTAAATTTAGGCAGCGTTATGACTTTCACTCCATCTTTTAGAAGAGCTAATATTGTAGTGAAACCATAAACATGGAATAGTGGTAAAATTGCTATTGTCACATCTTGATGTGTTTCTGAAAAAATAAAAATTGGTTTCCAGAAATTCTTTTTAAGTAATTTCAAATTCTGTACCTGTTATCGGCTCTACTAGATTAAACGCAGGATGAGTAAATTGAAATATATTGGCTACGATATTATTGCTGGATAATTCTACTCCTTTAGGAAGACCTGTTGTACCGCTGGAATATGGTATAAATACAGTTTCCTCTGGTGATGGTAATTCAATATCTGGAATGTCGACATTGGCATTGGCTAATTCTTGGAAATCTATAGCACCATTTGGAGTAACCTCTGATGGCTAAAACACTTTCTTAATAAATGTATATCTAATAACCATTGGAGATAATTACTTAATTAATGTCATTTTGATTCGAGGTACGAAAATTTAAGAGGTAGATACGTCCAGTTAGAACGTCTTTACTTCGCTGTAAAAAATACTCGGTAGTCCGTAATGGAGTAACCACGCCTGCTACAATATCTGGAAGACAGGGCAGTTTTCCTATTTTTATTTAACCTTTATAGCGGTAGCAATGTGTACAAGTGAGTGTTAGAAATTTTAAATTAAAGTATCCGCAATAAGTGACAGCAAAGTAATTCATGGACAGGCGCCAGAAAATGTGTTTTAATGTGTATACGTGTTTAAAAGGTTAGAAAAGCTGGGATGATACGTTAAAATGCGTTAAAAAAAGAAGTTTCAAAGGCCACGGGTATTTTGTTCAAAACAGTGGATTGTATTATTAGTGAAGTATGTGTATTAGAAAATATTGATCCAGAACGATTTCCATGATCAAAAAAGTTTGTTAGAACATGTAGAACAAACGGATTTACCTAAATATCAATTTTGATATACCACTATTTATAACTTTTATATAACAGAAGGGTCACGAGTTACAGTTACGTTAGGTACTTAACTTATTAAATTTTTTCGGATTCAAACAAAAACAGTATTTGCATATGAAACATGCATACACATCTTCTAAAAGCTGGAATGACAAAAGTAAAAATGGGTAATTTTCAATATCTAAGGGAAAACGATTAATTTACCAAAGATGAAATGAAGCCTTTGGTCCATTTTTTACTTTAGCATGTAGAGAAATTATTTACTTCCAAATTGAAATCATTATATTTGGAGACTTTCTTGATGGAATTAGGTTTTCCTTTTATACATTTCTTTAACTACTATCGATAAAAAGAAACTGAATCAAAGGTGATTTGACATTGTCATCATTATTGACATTTTTGTCAATCAAGAAATTTTGCGAAGGTCGAAATGAATGGTAATCTGATGGTTCAACGTCAAGATTATGTGGTGGATGTAGCAACACATTCTAACCCAGCAACAATAACTTTCGCCGAGTCATCAAAGATGTATGTGACCTTGCATAACCACGGTGGACCACAATATCTTTAGGATTTACCAATTCTAATAATCGTTCTTGAATCGTTATTCACTTTGGGTCATTGTTAAATGTGCATACGATCACACTTTGATTGGTTGCACCATAGACAATTCATTTGTAATCGTACCAAACTTATAGTTATATGTTTAGTTCAAATCGGTTAAGTTCGAGAATTCCAGTGGTAGAACGTTTTAGATCATTTAATATGACATAACTAATATTAAGTAATTACAAAAATTTACTTCTTGACTAGCCCAAAAAATACATTTTTATACGCTGATAAATGACTACCAAACTACACAAATAATTGTGAAATTCACAACTATTATCCAATCCAATAATTTATGAATTTAATGAAGTTAAAAAAAGTCGAACTATCAGGCATATGCTAATCATTTATTTAAATTTATTATTTGAAAACATTTCTAGACAAATCCAGAAACTTTATATACATGCAGCAGAATTCACCAGAGTGCGAAAGTATAAATAAATAGGAATGTAGTGGGGATCAATTAAGCGAATGTGTATTTCAACCTCCATCGAATGCATCAGTTCATTTGTATACAATCCATGGGAGAATGCAGAATCATGGTTATATTCAATGATCTCATAGAAATATATATAATACAGTTTAAAATGGAAACCCTCTTTTGAAAATATAAGTTTGTAATCTCAACTACATACACACTGTATTTGAAGAGTGCCGAGCAACATCTATTTGTTTGCAAAGGTGATGAATAGGATGTATCGACAAATATTAAAATGTGTCTAAGTCTATAAAAATGAATAATCGCTACGCTACTAACGTTGTACGAGGTATGGTAATTAAATAACGAGACTGCGCTCCTTCCATCGCGCAGCCGCGTCGGGCGAGGCTGTAAATGAAATGTCATTAACCTTGATACTTCTCAAGCAACAACACGTAGTTTCGTCTCTCTGTCTGCTTTAATTTACTTTCGGGCTTTAATTGTAGAGGCCACAAGTAGTGAAGCGATAAAATTCCTCGTCAAATTAAAAAAATTGCCAACAAAATGTTTAAAAATGTTAAAGGAGATGTTTGGTGATAATGTTATGACACGTGCGCGAAAAAAAGACAGAAAAAAGCACGAGCGTCGAAATTGAAGGAAATGCTAATCGTTTTTTTTTCGATATCAAGGGTGTTATCATGACTGAGGGGTGCCTGAGCGACAAACCGTTAACCAGAAATACTACAAAGAAGTATTAATCAGGCTGAGGGGAAATATTAAGGAAGGAAAGACCAGATTTGTGGAAGAACGACTCGCAGATTCTGCACCAGGACAACGCACCAGCTCACAATGCCTTATCTGCGAAACAATTTTTAGCGGACAAGGGCATTGCTGTGCTTGATCATCTTAATCATGTGACTTCTACCTGATCCCCAAGGTGAAAAGTGCATTAAAGGGAATACATTTTCAGTCTATTGAACATACAAAAGCAAAAAACGGCAGAGTTGTTGAAGAGCCTGACAATTGATGAACTCCAGCATTGTTTTGAACAATGGAAGGCACATATACAGCGGTGTATACATAGAGGAGGAGTGTATGTTGAAGGGGATAAAAGTCAAATATAAGTTTATTTGCAATTAATAACAGTTCTCACACCAGCCTCGTTATTTATTTGCCGCACCTCGCAAGTGACCACAATCCATTTTGCCTTCGGCAACGCGTACAAATTTACTGGTAAAATACGTGATTATGTGTTCAACCTACTACTTGGTACCTGTACCTAATATTTTAGTAGTAGACTGATTTTTATAGTATACCATGAAGAATTTGATCTGTCTGTATTTTATAGTACAGAAATCTCATCCCATATATATTATTGTATGAGACTATAATTTTTTAAGTATACGGTTTTTACATAGCTGAATATAGATATATATAATGTACAAAAGTCAAGGTCAGAAATTATTAACTACGTCATTGTTGTGTTATTCAATTTGCTGCCATAGGTTGCTTATTATGAAAAATGTAATGACTGTAATTATATTAATACCTACCTCATTTTTCAGTGTTATCATATCTATATGTTTTTTTGTTGCATCCACTGCAGATTTCGCGTTTTGCCATAATGGTATTATTGTTATCAACACTTTAGCGTCCGCATCCAATAACTGGCGTTGGATTTCGTCTAAAGAATATAAAAAATAATATATTTCGTATTTATTTCATAGCGTTGATATTAACATTTATAAAACTTAAATACAGACTGTCGAAACACAAATATTTTAAAATTCCAAAAACGAAAAATAATAATATAATACACTTTACTAATAATTCGTAAACCCTGTACCTAATCTGCACTTCTGGCATGGGGTGTCAAACTGCTACCAAGAAACGAAACAAGTAATTCAAATGTGTACTATCAGAAGTTAGAAAGTTTGAACGAATAAAACATCCAGTATTTCATCATGACAACATGGGACTGGACACAAGTTTGATCGCCCTTCAAAAAATGATTGGATCTTGGACAGAATGTACTGCCACATTCACCATACTTAGCGGACATTGCGCACGTGTAACGCTCGACTTAGATGTGACTGAATTAGTTTCTTGAAATCTTTCTATGAACGAGCAATTACGAAGCTCACCGAAGAATAATAAGAGGTTATCGAAGATAATTAGCAGTATATAATTGTTTGATCTTTTATTAGTTATAAATGTTCTATTAAAAACAAAAGAATATGTCATAATTTTTTCGACAACCCAATACAAAATTATTAAGGCTGTTAGAAAATACTTTTAAATTTGTACTTTTTCGAAAACAGAATATCGCTGAGAAACCATAAATGAGGAATAGTATCTCTCACAAACTTGCTGGGACATCGTGGGGAGCACGGGCAGCTCCTCTGCACCAAGTCTCGTAAATTCAACGGCAGATTACTAAGCGTCCACTTGGCGAAACAACTCATATACGAATTGAATGAATCGCGTTCTCAACCTGACCATGCGCATTGTTTCCGAGACTGTGAAGTCTACCCCAAAATTCTGGTTCACCGTTTTGAGCCACATTGAGGCGCAGCACATCCGGGGACATAGGATCTTATCCCAAGAGTATGATAAGAACAAAAAACCCAGCTCTGTCAATTCATGAAGATTTCGCTGATACCGCGTTTGATCGTCTTAAATCAAGAAGATTTCCTTTAAAAATCGTCCAACAGCTCTCAGAAGAAGGCTTTGATGCGGCGGAATTTTGAATGTCTAAATTGCAAGACTGCATTTCGGAGGAGTGAAAACCCTTATTGAACATCAAACAGCCTCCGCACGGATTTGATTTACCGCGCCAGAGCTGGGTATTTCTCAATAGAATGCAAACGAGTCATGGTAGATGTGGTCACATACCAACACATCCATTATACGTGCCAACACATCCATTATATTCTTCGCATGTAGTACTACATTTTTAACTTCATTGATCATTACAAAGCTTTTTAAATGAAATAGCATTTCATGTTTAAAAGGACAGGAAATAGCTCTAGATGCCTCAATTTCAAACGAGCAAAATTGTGTGAGGAGGGTATTAATCAACTGTTCGGAATATGGAAGATACAAAATAATATTTGTAAATAATTTTTTAATGTGTTCCTATTGTTTCTAATATTGTCACAAACCCTTTCTTTGTATCGCGCCTTTTAATTATTTTTTAAATTTTCGACGTGGGTTTCCTATTCTCTCATTGGTTTATTTCAAATTGACCAGTACACTCACCCCCTGCCCCACACTAATTCTTTTAAAAGTGACCAATCTTTCACAAACGCTTTCTTCACCTGTAACCAAAACACTTAACAGAACGTACTCATTCTGCCGCGGTGCATATAGTGTTACGAGTTCAACGTACATATATCACGATTGTGATATACAACACATCCTGTCCAGAAATATACACACACGTGATGTTCGGCCAACACAATCTCATTGGACACGTGTGCAATACGCTACAAAGACGTGTCCTGATTTATGGCATCGTGTTTCAAATAAGGAAGGAACTCTTAGATTGTTTGCAAGACCAGTGACAAAAAATTGCATTAAATTCAATAAGCAATTTAATTATAAGTATGCCTAATACGTATCGTGCTGTGATTAATGCTAGTGGTTGCCATACCATGTATTGATTGTGCAATGCTTTCATTTCCGTTTCGAATGCATTGTAATTTTAAAGTTTAGTTTGGTTCAAAATTTTCGAACAGCCTATATAAAGAAACTATGTTAACTTCATTTCGATTTATGCTATACAAATAAAAGTTTGTTGGTAAACGTATTAAAGATATTTCTTATCTTATTTACAATTCGATAACGCAAGGGAAAAAATCTATAAAAAAACAATCAACAGTTTTCAAAAAGTAAAAATATGTAATTCTCAAAAACGACGAAAGAAATATTATTGAATGCGTCGCTACTGGAATGAAATAAATGAGAGCGTTAATAAAGAGACCTTCAACTACTTGTTCCACTGGTCACGAGATTTTATAATGCAATATTATAAAAAACCTGTCAATTTATAGTCGAATTAATAAAACATTATTGTATATGTAGGTGTTACTAACATTTCCTTGTTTACAATAAACAAGGTGATATTAACATTTGAATAATTCTTGTAACGTTCGTTCATCTAATGGCAATGGCCAAGTTTAAGGTATTCATCTACACATGCGTTATGGTAACTTATCTATTTGACGAGACGCCACAGCTTCGTTCTTTCGTTAAGACATTCGTATGTTTGGATGAGAGAGGAAGGTTCTGTTTTTATCGATAAATACAGGTTTTAGTGAAATATTAAAACTAATAAAAATAAATCATACTAATGATTTGCATGGAAAACAATACAACGCACACGTTAAAATAAAGGAAAACAAGTGAAGCTTCCGCGAAATAAGATAAATATTTATGTCTACTCGTCTAGACTTAAATAAAATAAATATACCACTTCCACGTTTATTATAAAAATAGAAAGTTCAGCACAGCAATAATACATACTTTGCTTTAAGTGCCAACCGGAATGGCTTTTAAAAAACAAAAAGGAACCTAAGAAATTTCGATAACAATCCTTTGATTTATTGGAACTAACAGAAATACAACGATTTGCACGTTCAAGAATTGCATCAAATATCTTTTATGTTGCTAATTGCCAATGTATTAAGCCTGCTTGTCATTCACTGTTTAATCCAATCAATAAAAAATGGTTTCTTCTAAAAATCAAATTCCGCTTGGGGAATATAAATGATCATATTAAGGAACGATGGTAATGTGTATTATCATGCAAGATTTACCAACTATTCAGTTTTCGTTTTTAGCAAACGCTTGTACCATTTGGAACAAATTTTTTGTGGATAATCCTTTCCGATTCGGAATCCAATATACAGGTACATTCGAAATAATGTGAATTGCTATTATAAACGCGAAAAATTCATTTAGTTATTATCGAAAATTTTCTACTTCTTCAGCTTGGCGCTTGGTATGTCCGAAAGAAGCATGGGCAAGCATACTATTCAGACTCTATTGCAAATACTGTACAACATGGCGGAGAATTGTTTTTATGCGACGGTCGTATGAAAAGTTAACTGTATCCTGACAAGCTGAAAGATGTATTGGAGCTACCAGCTTTAAGTTATTTAACACCGATGTGCCAGATTACTACTTTCAGCGAAACAAGCTGCCTCAAAGTTCAAGCAGTAACTCGTTGGCTTGGTGACAATCCAGTGCGGGTGTTGAAAATGGCCTCCACAAAGCCCTTATTTGTCGCCTATTTAACATTTGTGGCGAATACTAAAAGTAAAAGTGGCCAAGTTTAAAAGTAAAAATGGCCAAGTTTCTTCAAATATGCCCAAAGAAATGGATAAAACATAAAATTTTTGAATCTCGGAACGCGATAACTGAAGAAGAATATTATAATCTTGTGGCCAGTATGCCGTGTTACTTAAGTTAGTGCAACAAAATATTAATATATCTTTAAAATATACACTTTTAAAACAGGTTATTTTATTCCTTGTATTGTACTTACAATATCAAAATAATTTAATTTAAATCAGCAAAGTCCAGAAACGAACCAAATGATACATTCTTTGTGTATATGTATATACATCTCTGAATGTTTATCTATCTATATTTACGGCGTACAGGAAGAACTAAATAAGTAATCAGAAAAAAAGGACACGATATTTTAAGAGAAGTTAGTAGCTACGTAAAAAAGATGAACACGTATTGTATACACATGTAATAGTGGAGTATATTTGCAGATATTTTTTACATTACATATCCAATGTTTTCAGTCTTGAACGGTTTGTATCGTCACATGAAGGAGATATTTATATCACCAGCGATTTAATTATTATGCGTTAAGGCAAAGCGACGCATGAGAGTATGTAAACAAACATTCTTGATGAGGAGAATGACACTGACTGCCCTTGTTTTAATTTTAAAATTGTCTCTTGAAAGCATTTGTCTTTTACAAAATCATGTAAAACGTAAATGCATGTTAACGATAAAGTTACTGTATTAATAAAGAAATAATTGTAATTAGAGTTCATTTGCACGTATAATTATTTTAATTTGATTGAAGGTAAAATGTAAATATACACACTGGAAACAAATAAACAACAAATTTAATAATAAAATTTCTACAAACTTTAATTTAATAATGAAATTTTCACGGATATTAATTTAATAATAAAATTCCTACGGACCTTAATTTGATAGTAAAATTTCAATGAAAGTTTTGTTTCTTTATCTTTAGCTTTATAAAGTAGTACATAATTTTATGACGCCATTTTTTTTTCAAATTATTGTCTTCAACAGTTAATGTTTTCTGCATTCGTAAAAACTAGTCCTCAAAACGTTTCCCCCAATCTTCTTGAGTTAGATTGTTAATTCCGTTTTTAAATATATTAACTAAGTAAACCATAAACTCTGTAGCTTATGCATTACACCTGGAAGAAAAAGGAAGTCATTTGGTGCTGATCGAAACTATATGGCGAATGACCTATTATTTTAATATTTTGGGCATTCAAATAGTTAATTTTCGAGCAGTCGTGTGAGTCCAAGCTTTATAGTGATGCACGATGAGAACTTAATTCAAATAAACTCTAGTATACCATTCTGCATTAAAAACACAACGGTCCTAATACTACAATGGAAAGATGTTCATTAATCCAAAAAAATTTTGCAACTATCTTCTTGTTTTGACTCTTTTCTCTAACAATATTTATTGGGGCCCACTAATTATCAAAGATTCGTTTGTTACCTGTTTTCGGGAACATAGCAGTATACTCAGATTTCATCAATTGCAATGATAGATGATGAACTAGATAAAACAGTCCATCTAATGTAGATCTCTACTATTTCATACATTCTTTTTTTTTAATGAAGTGAAATACTGGCGAATCCAACAAGAACAAAGCTTACGTACCTCCAAACGTTTGTATAAGATCGTTTAACATCAATTTTTGGAATTGCTTGAATAGAATACCCCTTACAGTAATATACCAGTCTTCTTCAATCAGATTGCCGACAAAGATCAATATTCTTTACCGTAATAGTTGTTTTTAGCTTAATAACTCAAAACGTATTATTTAAGGAGAGCTAAGCACGTGGAAATTCGTCATACCAACACTTTAGGATGACTAATAACGTGTCATCATATACCCGATTGATTTCTTTAAAACATTGCTTAAGACTTAAGCCACATTTGGAATTGTAAAATCACAGTACGTTATGTTCTTTATTTAATTCTATTATCTCTTGTGCAAATGACTATTTAAGCCGTTGTAACTGAAAAACAGTCAAGTATATTTTTTAACCGTCATTAAACTTGTAAATAACTAGGTTAAAATATTGCTACACTTCGCGAATATAATAATTTTCATATTCATTCTGAGGAATGCCGGGCCAGGACGCAAGGATTAGTGTATACAACAAAACGGCCCTTACTTAAAAAACCCGCCTCGTAAATATATCACATTGGAAGGATCCCTATGTTAGGTTAATAAAAAGCATTTGAACAATTTACCCAAGCAAAATTTCTATAAAATGTTTGTACTTTTTAGATGGGCATGTATCTATGTAAGTTTATATTTCGACATGAGTGTATATTTTCCAAAATAAACATTGTAACAACCTACCTGCTGTATAAAGTGGATTTATTGTTGTTACTTTCAGTCCTGCCAGTAGGGAACCAAAAACGCTAATGTAAAATTCAGGAAAGTTTGGCAATAGTAAGGCCGCAGTATCGCCTTTTTGTAGTTTTAATTTTTTCCTTAAAGATTTACTGAAATTCGTTGATTTGACCAAAACGTCGTCGAAAGTGTATTTCCTTTTTGTTAAGGCGCATTGCTAAAAATAGAAATTATTTGAAATATATTTTAATCCTAAAGTTTGTGTTTGTAAACTATTCTTATTTTTGAGAGTAGGATAAAACATTCATACTAACAAATGCAACATTTTTTTCTCTCCTACCGTCGCTCGAAAGTATAAAAGTACATGATATAGAACTAGATGATTTTCTAATAAAATTACGCGAAACAGCAGAGACTCTACACGTTTCATGTGAATCAGTTTTTATTTCCCATATTCGGCCCTCAATTTAGAGAAGTTAAGACGCGATTTGAAGGACTCTTAGCGTCGAATAGTAAGGAGTGATTAAACATAAATGCTACGCTGTACACCCGAAATGAATCAACAATTAAAATGAACAGGTTGGCATAAGTGCTGCAAAGAAAGTAAAAACCAAGACCGTATCTTCGACCAGATAGGTTATGCAATAAAACTCTTCTTATCGATTATCTTTTATTGAAAAACAATAACAAGCGAATATTATGCATTACTTTTAGATCAACTGTATGATAAAATACAAATAACGCAAAATTCCCCACATAAAAAAGAAACCAGCACTTTTGTTTCAGAATATTACACGTGTTCATACTTTGACTATTTCTATGGCAAAAATTTATGAACTACATCATAGATTTAGCTCCCTTAGACTTTGCTTTTTGCCAACCTGAAAATCAGGCTGGGTGGCAAGAAATTTGGGTTGAATGAGGAAGTAATCGCTGAAACTAACAGATATTTCTAACAGTTTGATAAAGTTTGCTTTTTTAAAGGAATGAAAGCACTTAAACATCGGTGGACTAAATGTAATAAGTCAAATAAATAAATTGCATTTTTAATTTAATACTACTTATTCAATTTTTAATTACAAATCATAAGTTATTATCAATTTTGAAATGATAATCTCATGTTTACATATTCTGATTTTTAATTAAATAAATTCTTGGAAAATTTCTTTAAAAATAACAATTTCGAAACAATCTATTATCTTATAAAAATAATTACATTGTTAAACAAATTTATCTAATCTTCATTATTTATAATTAATTTTTCATTTTCCAAGATATCTAATACATCATTTCTAAGTAAATTAAAATAAATAAAAAAACAATAGCTGCTCGTCATGAAAATCTATAATTGAAATTATTTCTAATTATTAAAAAAAATTTTTAATTTTGCCCTTAGATATTACAATTGTACGTCTTCCCCATCAAATTACGAGGGTAGCCGTTTATATTTCAGGAACTGGCAACACTGTTAGTGTTGCCTCCGATCTGATGACTGCATCGTGAAGTTTGTCATTTTTGACAATATATTTACCTTGACAGTCTTATTATCCGGGCCCTATTTCTATTGTTGACAGTAACTTAAAAATTTTACGTCAGCAAAAAAATGGAATTAACTCGCGAACATTTTCATGCAGTTATTTTTCATAACTTTCGGCGTGGATTATCTCAACAAGAATGCATCAACAAGTTGAATTCTTTATATGGTGATGAAGCACCATCGAAAACTACAGTATATCATTGATATACTGAATTCAAACTTGGACGGTGTTTTTTGGACAATGAATTTCGTGAAGGTCGTCCCACAAATGTTGTTGTGTCGGAAAACATTAATGCAGTGTCTGAATTGATAATGCAAGACCGTCATGTGACATATCGTGAGATCGAGGCATCTCTAGATTTTAGTAACACCAGCGTGCATAAGATCCTGCATGGACATTTAGCCGTTAAGAAGCTATGTTCACGTTGGGTACTCCAACGTGACCTAGTGACCCCCTATGAGCTCAATAGTAAACAGCAGTCGAGTGTGTGGGTATTCCAAGATGAGCTAAACACATCGAAAGTTGTTCGTGATCGAAGCACATCAAAACAAATGGTCGCCTGTTTTTTCGGAAAAACCGGTCACGTTGCAACCGTACCTTTAGAGAGTTGTAGAACGGTCAATTCCGAATGGTACACAACTATATGTTTGCCAAAAGTTTTTGAAGAAATAAGGAAAACCAACCGAAAATGACAGATCATTCTCCACCATGACAATGCGAGCTCTCACAGATCGGTTCAAACAATTAAATATTTGACCGGGCAAAACATTGAATTGATGAACCATCCGCCGTTTAGCCGAAATAAAAACAGCTACCCTCGTATAAGCACAAATATATGAAACGAACTTTGCAATTTGTAATTCTGAACCGAGTTTACGAGTATGTATCTTCACCACAGCTTTTTCTGAATATGCTTCGGACTTTTGTTGTATTAAAGTATCGTATATGTGCAATTATAGATTTTCTTTTTAATGCGGGAATAATGCGCAGTATGATACAATATTTGTGATAAAAATAGAAATTTGTAATGTTGATAAGTCAATCAGATATGCTTTCTGATCTTCAATGACACATGATGAATGTCGGTGAAACATGCATTGATGGAAATTTAAACTTGGCCATAGTACCATAATGTAAACAGAATTTAAGGTAAACCTAATATTGATTGGAGAAATTTTTTGGTGATCAATTCTTTGAAAATGAATTGCGAGTAGGCTTAAAATCTTGAATTACAACACCGTAGTAAAGTCAATCCTTGAAAAATTTTGTAGATAAATTAAATATTGTTCTTACTACAACACTATGGCGTCTTCATATCAAATACAATACTAAAGAAAAAGTGGGCGTCCACGAATAATCTCAGAAAAAACATTAAATCTTTTAAATAAGGGTCTTCACTTTTATTTAGAATTAATCGCGAACCCATTACAGACCAATTAATAACATGTAATGAAAAGGGGTTATTATATGGTAATCAAAACAAAACATATTCAAACCTCTACTTCCTCTCATAAAATGTTAATAACAGTTTAGTGATGCACACAATCAGTTCAAAGGATAATCTGACTATTTTTTATACACCAATTGCGCCATCACATAGCATCTAGTAGTTCTCTTTAGTGTAAGTTGTATGTTTGGTATAAGGCAAAGTCTTTCATTTGACATTTGTTTACTATATATACAAAGTTCATATATTTTCGGATGCTGATTATAAAACGAAAGAGCATGAATAGTCTTCACATTTTAAACAAGACCTAGAAGGTGATTTGAAATCAGGCATCAGCGAGCACTCATAGAGAAATTGTGGAACGTGTATGTGCTCTTCTTTTCTTCAATAGCAGAAGAGCTCAATATTAGCGCTGGATGTGTTTAAAGGATTGTGTACGAAAAGTTGGACAAGAGAAAATGGTAGTACCTATACTACCTTACAAAAATCGAAAAGCGCGACGTGTGACGGCAGACCGTCCAAATTGCGGATAGCAATCCTGGTCTTTTAATTAAAATTATTACCAGCAATGCGTAGAGTTTCCCAATATGATTCTAACACTAAGCAGAGTGCTGAATGGTTCAGAAAGAATTCGCGCAAACTGCCAAAACCCAGAGCATTTAAATCGCTCATCACGATCATGGAAGCCTAAAATAGACTAAAGAAAGACCAGAGTTCCTCCAAACAGATATTGGTTTCTCCGGCACGACGGTGCTCTGAGCCATTCTCCTATTCTCGGGCAATCGTTTTTGTCGCAAATTCTAGCCATTCACTGAATATTTTATAAGAACTATATACTACTGTGGGCAAAAAATAGTAAGACTTTGTTCATAATTTTTAAATTCTTAATTTGTTCTTCCAAATCTATTTTGTCCCCCTCAAAGTAATCCCCCTGGCCCCAATACACTTGTGCCAACGTTTCTTCCAATTCTCGAAACAGTTGTTAAAGTCAATTTCAGGAATAGCTTTCAATGCGCGTAGCGATTCACGTTTAATGTCTTCAATTGACTCAAAACGGTTTCCCCGGAGCGGTCGTTTGAGTTTGCTGAATAGCCAGTAGTCACACGGAGCTAAATCAGGCGAATACGGTGGTTGCGGCACGATATTGGTTGAAAATTTGGCGAAAAACTCACGAAGAATTAATGCAGTATGCGACGGTGCATTATCGTGGTGCAAAAATCAAGAGTTGTCGGCCCATAATTCTGGCCTCTTTTTACAAATAGCATTGCGCAAACGACACATAACACTCAAATAGTATTCTTTGTTGACAGTTTGGCCGGTCGGAAGGAATACGGAGTGCACCACACCTCGATAATCGAAGAAAACATAACCTTGATTTTTGACTTGCTTTGACGTGGTTTTTTTGGGCTTCAGCTCACCTTTGATACGATATTCGGCCGATTAATCGTCTGTTTCCAGGGCATAAGCGTAGATCCAAGTCTCATCTCCAGTTATTATGCCTTTCATTTTGTCTTGATAGTTGGAAAGCATTGTTTCACAGACGTCAACGCGACGCTGTTTTTCGAAAAAATTGAGTGATTTTGGAACAAATCGTGCTTTCACTTTTCTTAGGCCCAAATGATCTTTCAAAATGGTTTTCACTGATCCTTCCGATATTCCAACGATGCCAGTAAGGTCTCTGACTGTTAATAGTCGATTCTCACGCACCAATTCCTTGATTCTATTGACGTGTTTATCATCAGTTGATGTTGATGGCCGTCCTGGACGTGTTCGTCATCAACGCGTTCTCAGCCCTCTTTGAATAATTTGTACCAATCAAAAACACTTGTTCGCGACAAACAATTATCACCGAAGGTCTTTTGCAACATTCTGAACGTTTCGGTACCAGAAATTTGATTCCGTACACAAAATTTAATGGAACTTCTTTGTTGAATAATTTCACTCATTGTAAAAATCGCCGAATGCACTTTTTGTACTTCAGAAAGACAAGCGTATACTAAACACTAATGATTATTTTGATGTGACATTTGGCACAGATGTCACTGACAGTCATACCAACCTAGAAAATAAATATTTCGATGAATGGGTTTTCGCGCGAAATTTAAATCAAAAAGTCTTACTATTTTTTGCCCACAGTAGTAGCTTTAATTTCACAATCAAATCATTTCATATGCTCCCGCTTAATACTATTTTACAATAAAAAAGAATTTTCGACTTTAAAAAAATAAAGCAAATTAATTATTGAAATTATAATTAGATCTCTTATCAATGTATTCTAAAAATAACTTATAAAATTCTTTATATGCGTAATCAGCAAAAAAAGCATGACATCACCAGTATACACTCTTTCAACCTCCTACAGGAAACTTAAGTAGTGTCTCCTGAGTCTGTACTCGTCGCACACAAATAAGCGATAAGTCGCTGATATATAATCAAGATGGCATTTTGTTTGTTGATTTACAGTACAAAGATAAAGTCAGTACATATGATTTCAAAAGTGCATTCAACTTTAAAACAAGAAAACTTCTATGTAATAAAATAGAACAATGCACAAGAAATTATAAGTACACTTGCTTCGAAAATAATATGGGATGTGTGCGTTTGTTCATTGAAACTGGTTCTCCTTAAGTTCTACGATATATATTACCAACTTCATTTATTATAAAATTAATAACCGTTAAAAAATTACTTGGTGAATGAACATAAATAACATTTTTAAAGCTTGAATTTGCAGAAATATTTAATTGTTTATTAGGTGTATATAAACAATTAAATAATTCTGCAACAACTAAAACATATAGCTATTTATTCATGTATTATTCCGAGTTCTTTTTCAAAAATTGCTTATTTCAATTTGCCTAGCAAAACGACATAATTCGGTTAATGGTTTGGCCTTACGTAAGATAGTCTATCAAAATTATTGTCTCTGAATCACATCAAATGGAAGCCATTATCTTATCCATCGATGGAGATGTAAGCCAAAACATTTCCATCTTTAGGAGAGCGCTATAATGATGTGTTCACTGTCAAAATTGCAGTTTGTATACAAATGATATAGTGACAAAATCAGGCTTCATCAACTCTAAGAAATCTCTGAAAAAAAATCACTTTGATTCTTTGCTAAATAGCTCCAAACTATTACTCGAAGTTTTGTCGAAAATGTGAAAACATTTTGGATTAAACAATAATGTCCATACTTATTTAAAACTAGGTGAGCATTCTACATCAAAATGTAAACGTACATTTATCTAAATATGGTTTAATTTTTGAAAGGATATGTTCTTCAATATAAATTGTCTCTTCGAAACCATAAGATAGAAGAATGGCAAAATGGGTATTATTTTGAAAGATTGATCGACAAAAGAAGACACTACGTTCAGTTATTAGACAAAAATTAGATTAAGATGTGACGATAGATAATTAATACTTGCAATAATTACTTGTAACACCAATTTATTTATAAATTTCAGGTTTCAAATTTTATATGTTTCGTTCGATCTCTAGAATACAAACATAATTCTATTTATAGAAAGATATATACTTCTTTAGTATGTATTAAATGATTTTTCTATAAATAACAATTTTATTACAATAAATAAACACCAAAGTAATGACTAGAGTTGAGATATTTTTCCAGCGGGCCAAGATCGTAACAAGGCGAACAAACGAGCGACCTTGTGATACATGCGTTATTTATATCACTTATGTTTTGTTTTATAAATAACACACATTATTCACAGCTGTTGTTGCGTAACGCAAAATGGACAAGACTGACAAAACATCTATAGTATGACGTAAGTTTCCACATTTATCTCGAAGAGCAATGTACGCCGTGCTAAAAAGATGTTCTTATATTTAAAAAAATGACCGCTCGACATCTACGGATGTAAAACACGCACAAACTAAAATAATCCTTAAAAATAGATAACTCATCTATACACGCACCATCACAAATTCGTCTTAATCTGGTAAAATCGAAATCTTTGTTTATAACACTCTCGAACTTTTCTAACACATATTTTTTATGTCATTTGTAGCACATAGCAGTGAGTGTACATCGTTCACAATTTGCATCGACTCCATTAACGAAAACACAGTATTTTGAAATTTTTCTATTGAGTCAAATGCACCTTTATAATTTTCGTAAATTTGTTTTAAATCGGTTTCAAATATTTTCTAGCTTTCCTTAACTGCTGCAGCTTCGTTAGAGCTGAATCATAAAACCACAGATTTTTATTGTTGGAAATTCGCGTAATAACAGAAAGTCGCTTTCAACCATGTTCCCCAACGTGTGAGAATTGACTCTGGTGGTTGAGGAACACCGAGACAACGTCTGTGAAATTCTCGAATTCGTTTGGGAAATTTCAGTAACACATTAGTGCATCCACCTATGGATAACATTGTCGAATACTTTGTGCTACAAGTTGTACAACATAAACTTCACACATTACATGTAAAAGTCCCTCACGCTTGTGTCTAAAGGAGCAAGTCTACATTACACACAACAGACTCTTCATTATTGCTTCGCCAGTACATTTTTCTAATCTCTTACTAGCTAATGCAATAGGAAGTATCCTTTTGATAGCATTTAGAACACACACTATAATATTCAAAATATAGCATTTTTATGGATCTGTCGTTTCGTCGACACATAACCACAACTGTTATCTTTTACTACAACTTTGATCATCTTTTCAATGTCGTTACGCACAGGTGGCATATGGCTCTGTAACGCTCTCCAGGATGTTGGCTTCCAGTTGGGATTGTATTTATTCCAGAAGTCATGAAACGGTTGCTTATCGAATAGATGAAGTTTCAAAACACAGACTATTGTTATAAAGAGTAAATCAAATATAAGTTGCGTTTTTGACGGCATGTTATTTTTTATGTTGTACACTCTTTATATGATTTTTATAGTCGCGTTTATTCCAGCACATCAACGGTTTATCATAAACTTTACGGTATACCTTAGCATCATTGTAATATAAATCAGAAAATTCATCAATAAACTTTCACACTGCGTCAACAAATGGTCTCGTTTTTCATGTACGTTATACTTAATAATTATACGTTCGCTTTATATAAAAACCGGCTCAGTAATAATTCTACACTCTGTTTTATTACATTACACTAGTAGGGGCACTGCGTACTCAGTACGAACCTGGCCCACGGGAAGACATCCCAACTCTAGTAATGACCATTTGTTATGTAATATAAACATATCAGCAACAAACCAAGAAGAAACAATTCCAAAAATGGAAAACAGGTAAATGTTTATTTACATTTATTACCTGTTAAACCGCATGCATTTCTTTGAAGCTGACCGAACGTTTACAGTTCCAACTGTAAAAATAACTAAAAAGATATTAAAACGCGCATAAATTTGCACAAGACGTCTTTAAAACTGAATATGTAATTTACAAGAGACAGAATAATGAAAATATGTCAATGGTCGTAAATCCGTAAGTAATAAGAGCGACCAAGTCTATACGGAAGGTAATTCTGATATGTATGTATGTATTGCTTCAAGAGAGAGACATAACTTTTGATGTTTACTCTGCAGAAGTATTTCAATAAGATAACAAGAATATAATTCTGTCGCACACTTTTTTTTATCTGTCTGGATATGTATATGTACATATACGAGGGTAGTTTGACAAGTAGTGAGAATGGAAAAGAAAAACGAATTTTTTAAATACAAGATAATTTTTATTTTTCAATATATTCTCCTAAAAGAGCAATACATTTATTCCAACGGTGCTCCAATGCCCTTATGCCATCTCTAAAATGCGATTCCGGAAGGCTTGCAAAATACTCATTTACGAAGATGATAAGCTTGTCGTTAGACGAAAATTTCTTTCCACCTAGTGCCGTTTTCAGTTTTGGAAAAAGGTGGAAGTCGGAAGGGGCCAGATCCGGCGAATAAGGCGCATGCGGTACTAATTAGAAATGCAATTCGTGGATTTTGGACATCGCAAGTGTGCTGGTATGCGAGGGAGCGTTGTCTTGGTGAAACAGCATCTTTTTCTTTGCCATTCCTGGCCGTTTAGCATGAATCTCAACATTTAATTTTTGTAGAAGTTCTGCATAATATTGTCCGTTTATTGTGGCGCCTTTCTGAAGGTAATCAATGAGCAAAATGCCCTTTGAATCCCAAAAAATTGATGCCATCACCTTGTTTGCCGATAAAGTGGTTTTCGCTTTCTTTGGAGGTGCAGAACCACGTTCTAACCATTGTTTCGACTGTTGTTTAGTTTCTGGTGTACTGTAGTGTATCCAAGTTTCATCGCAAGTAACAAATCGCCTACAAAAATCAACCGGGTTCCGCTTATAAAGGTCCAAACACTCATTGGAAATGCGCAAACGAGTGACCTTTTGATCAGTCGTAAGCAATCGCGGCACCCATCTTGCCGAAAGCTTGGAAAGGCCCAATTCTTTCGTTAAAATGTGGTGTACGCGTTCTGTTGAAATGTTTACCATGTCTGCTATCTCTCTCACTTTGAGTCGTCGATCTTGCGTAATAATATTATGGATTTTTATAATCCTTTCCTTATAAGTCACGATTGTGGGTGCTCTAGAGCGCGCTTCATCAACACAGCTTGTTCTACCACGTTTAAATTCATTTAGCCATCTACTTATTGTGGAGGATGATGGAGCAGATTCACCTAATGTTTCCCGTAACTCATCTTTTATTACGGTAGCTTTCATAACCTTAATTACGAAGTATTTAATCACCGCACGATACTCTGCTTCTTCCATTTTAACAAAACGACGTGTTGTTTCTTTTTCAATCAGCTGTCAAAAATAAACTAATCAACCGATTTATCAAAAATATCGGAATGTAAACATATAAATAGGCAATCTAAATTACAGTGCATTTGTTTTACCAATTAGAGCGCCACATATGTGTCATTCTCACTACTTGTCAAACTATCCTCGTATGGCAGTAGATCTAAGTAAATATACACCCACATACATATGTATAGTTCTCCTGATCCTTTGGTAAATATAATACTAGCAGGTCAATAAATTTTAAAATTATGCTTATGATTCTTTATATTTTTATCACTGAAATACAAAACATTTTATCTTTCCTAGTACAAAGTCCACGTGAAACTTCTTCATTTATTCAGTGCTAATTGCTTAGTTACGTGGTGATTTGAATAATGTATTTTTAATATTATTGCTACAATAACTAGCGATTACATTTTAATGCAGTTCCTCATAGTTTCTCGTATATTTACAACGAAGAATGCTTCATTAGTGTTGACGCATTATTTGACCATTAAGTTATACTTAAGGTGCAACAAATTTCAATGCAAACAACATCGATAAAATAAAGAATGTAGTATTAGCACTTTTAAGTACTGTAGATTTTATGATAGAATAATTTCTTTGAAAACGAGTAAACAATGCAATGAGGCAGCAGGAAACAAATTAATTTACTGGAATTTGCCAAGGGAATCATTCTACGGCTAATATACTTCGTTCGACAAAAATTTGATACTAAAAGCTAGTATTTTTCTCCAGACTTTTCTTAGACTTTGAACCTACCGTTGCTTTAAATACACATTACTTAAACTTTACTACTAGCAAGTAAGGTCCGTTTAGTGTAATATACAGTACCAGGCCAAAAAAATTAGAACCACAATAAAAATATTCGTAAAATTTCGTTTATTTCTGCTGAAACTGTTTGTTCAAAATGAAATTGAATTTTCATTTTGAACAGTAAACATATATTTTTGAGAACTGTGAGAAGCTCATTGGTAATGCTACTGAAAGCTTTAATTAATAAGATTCTAAATGATAATTTATGTATTTGAAATGATTGCACGGATTACATTTTCGAATATATCAACGTTTCAAGCTTTTCCAGAAGCCGGGATTGTTGTGCGAGGGAGCTCAAATTAAACGTTTCACCTTTCTTACATACAACAGACGGCAAAACATCCCATCAGTCATGATTTAAAGTGCAATTTCTACGGAAGGACCTAGACCACTTTATATAGCTGATGCCACCACAAGTAAATAACAGTATATAGTTAATTCTATTGTCGTATTTGAAAGAAATTGGATTTCACTTGTCATCTTTTAAATTTATGCAAAATAGAGGTCTTTGTCATACTACGTAATCGCTTACGACTTTTCTTTGAAATAAAAATATTTAAGTTTTACATTGATCAGTTAATTCGCCTGGTCTAAAACATCATTGAAAACATATGGCATTAAAAAAAATACAAAACCAAATTTTACACATCAAATTCTATTTGGCAACATTTGGCAAAGATCTTCTTAAATAGAGAAATGTACTCAATTTTCAAGGCCAACTAATGCAGTTACAAATACGCAAGATGATCACACTAAATATTAACAGCTAGACATTCGGGGTATAGAATATTATACGACCAATAAAGAGATCTCATATCATAACCATATTATATTGGGTAAATATCAAAACAGAAAACTTGCAAAATCAAATCAAATTTTTTGGCAAAATATGGAAAACCCATTAATAAATATTTTCGTATCTTTTGCATTTTTTGTATACGATTCATTAAATGATATTCTTAATATGACAGAAAAAGTATTCTAGATGAAATTTAGAAGAAAAGGTATTTTAGTTATAACACGGGTGGGAGAGTCGGTTGGTATGTCCGTGGAATAAAAATAAAAAAAAAACTTTGCGACATAATCAACATAATTCCCTGCCACCTAGGTAGATTTGGACCAGTAATAATCAAAACACTCTATATCTTAAAATTCAGAATTCTCAAATGCGTTAAAATAAGCATTCAGAGCAGCTTTAACATCATTGTCTGCTGAAAATTTCCGTCCCGCAAGGTATTTTTTAAGCACGTAAACAGATAGTAATCCGATGATCCTAAATTCGGGTAATAAGGCGGATGCAGCAAGAAATCGAAGCCCAACTTGTATAGTAACAACACTTGCCTGAGGTTCTATATTGTTTTGACAGAAAATATTTTTTTTATTAGCAAACCTAGAACGCTTTTCATTAATTTTTTGCATTGATTTTGTTTGATTCGCGTAATATGCACTTATGATGGCTTGGTCGGCGCATTGTGATGGGTCGAAGTTTCATCTGTGGCGATAATTTCGCGCATAAAATTCTTTACAATCATCCTTCATCTCACTATAAATATTTATTGATGATAAGCCTTTTAAGAAGAAGTACGTAATAACAATACGAATTTCACTATCGATCTCGTCAAAAACTTCAAGGTGCTTTTAATTAAACGGCCGCCACAACGAAAGTAACAAACGTAGGGATTTGAAATTTTACAGTTGACGTTTTTAGGGGGATAATTTACCGGTATACTACAAAAATCGTCTGAAAATGTGCGATCTAATCCATCATTGCACGAACTTTTTAACCCATCCTCGTATTTTAATTATGTTATATTCGATATGAATATATGTTTGAATTGTAAATTTATAATTTTCGTAAATTTATATTTTATTCAATTTTTCATTTTAATTTCAAAATTTTTTAGTTATTATTTTTAGTTTATTAGTTATATTGGTTACTATTAGAGATGATCGGAATTGCCAGCGCAAATGCCCGGTAGGAGTTTGATTGATATGGATGATTTTATTTATAGCTACATCGCGCAATTGTGTATTAGTTAACTCGAATCGATTTTGGAGGATGTATAGCTAACTCAATCAATTGTACAGGGCTCAGTGGAAATATTACGTAAATGAAAAGACGGGTTACAAGGAATAAAGTAATTATTAAGTATATGTATCGGTATGCTGATTTAATATTCCATTTTTTAAATTTTCTCTGTCCCTCTGATTGCAATCTCGTTATTCGTAAACCATTAAATTCCCATTGCAAGCACGTTTTGCGGGACTGATACTGTATATTAAATCAGATTACCAATATATACATATTTTTTATAAGTATTTACTATTTAATAATTACTAAAATCTATGTACATAGTATATTTGGTCTTATATTTGCATCTATTAATCTGCTCAACAAAAATTCTATTATTATTATATATGCTAACAGATTGGTACATTTTGATGGAGATTGTAGATGATTAAATGAATTAATTAAAGTTAAAATAACACCTTTCCACAATAATTTTCGTATTCTGAACACGTATTTCGAAAAGTAAGTTATCATCATCAGCAGATGATTAATCACAGTGTCTCACCTGGAACCACGACAAAATCCGCACAAACGTAAAGTCCGTACTAGGACTTACACCATCGAGAACCAAACCACAAGTGCGACACTGTGATTAATTATCTGCTAATGATTAAAACTTAGTTGTCGAAATACGTATACAGATTACGAAAATTATTGTGGAAAAAAATTAACCTTAATTGATTAATTTAATCATCCACAATCCCCATCGAGAGCCAAACACACACTCGTGTGTGTTTGGCTCACGACTACTCAAGTCTAGTACTTTGCGTTTGTGCGGATTTTGCCGTGGTTCCAGGTGCGACACTGTGATTATCTGACGATGACAACTTAGTTTTCAAAATACGTATACAGAATACAAAAATTATTGTGAAAATAGGTTATATTAACCTTAATTGATTAACAGAATGTAAAAAAATATCTGAATTTAGAATTTTACTTTTTTTCTGTTGTAATACATATTGTCGTTAAGACATCTTTTGATACAAAATGAATTATTAAATAAAACAGTTAATCTACTTCAATATTTTATAAGCATCTTAGAAAATAATCGTGGCAAACACAATTGTAATATATTCACATATAAAATAAATTGTAAAGATTACAAAAAATTACATCTTTTTCTAATTTTCATAGACACAAGAGTTCTAAATAAACAGAATTTTAAAAATTATACATACCATAGCAATTTTATTGGAAAATTGTTGAAAGTTATTTACAATATATTCCATTAGGTGTATTTTAGGTATATCTATATCCTCATATTGCGATTTTAAATAATTATCATTAATATTGCCAGTACTACACGATCTACTTATAAATATTGCACTACAAGTTGTACGATTAAAATTTTTTAACACAATCTTCCGAATGAACGACATAATTAATATTTGTAAACACTACTATTTACAAACACCAGGAAAGCACTGAAACCGTATGAATTGCTGCAGCTGTTATCTTCGTGTGTATTAATACCCACCATAGAGCCCCACTACCGAATTGAGTGCGTGACCTTCCTAGTTTTTTTAACCTAGCCCTGTATATATGAAACAGGAGAAGAACTCTGAACTACACTTGCAATTCAAAAACATTTTGTCTATCTCGTTATGTATGATAATTATATAAACTAATTTCAAGAGCTTTAATTGTGACATGGAAATGTGAACTAGGAAGGCGCGAAAGTGTCTATAAAATGTTTTCTCCACTAGTTACAATTGATTGGGAAAACGTGACTGTGAATGTAACTAAAAATAGTTTCAGTCCTTGTGACGTGTAGTTGAATCTAAGTGATTTATTGATATTAGTTGATGCATAGCTTCATTATCTTCGCAAACATATTGCTGCAATACATTCTACTTAATTCAATTTTCTGTATAATCTATTACTCATGTATTTTCTATACTTTGCTTTTTAATCCCTTAAAAAAATATAGAATTGTTATTAATAATAATAATAATAATAATAAAATGAGATTATGTGTAATAATCTGTCCAAAAAGACCGGATAAATGTTTATCTCATTTTGCATCACGCCGAAACATTCTTAATTTCTTATAAAATAAAAATCACGTTTTCGAATTGCAAAAGTGCATATACAGTGGCGAAAAAATAAGGAGTGTATGCCAAAAAAATGAATATAAAATTTCAAGATCAGCGGAATACACAGGGATACCAGCCGGTATCCTTTATTTCATTCACATTTGCAAGGGAGTGTGCCGGCGAAAACGCGTAATTCTAGATCATTTGCTTTCTGATAGACGTACATACGCATATGTACGAGGGTAGTCGTTTATATTTCGGGAACTGGCAACACTGTTAGTGTTGCCTCCGATTTGATGATTGCGTCGTGAAGTTTGTCATTTTTGACAATTTTACCTTGACAGTTTTATTATCCGGTCGCTATTTCTATTGTTGACAGTAACTTGAAAATTTTCGTGCAATTATTTTTCATATCTTTCGGCGTAGATTATCTCAACAAGAATGCATCGACGAGCTGAATTCTTTATATGGTGATGAAGCACCATCGAAAACTACAGTATATCGTAGGTATAGTGAATTCAAACTTGGACGGCGTTCTTTGGACGATGAATTTCTTGAAAGTCGTCCCACAAATGTTGTTGTGTTGGAAAATATTAATGCAGTGCCTGAATTGATAATGTAAGACACCATCATGTGACATACCGTGAGATCGAGGCATCTTTAGGTATTAGTAACACCAGCGTGCATAAGATCCTGCATGAATACTTGGTCGTTAAGAAGCTATGTTCATGTTGGGTACCACATAATTTTACAACCCCTCAAAAAAGGACTCGCGTCGATTGGTGCCAAGAAATACACAAAAAATACAATGGCGGCGCTTCAAAGAACATTTATAAAGTCGTCACAGGTAGCGAATCTTAATACGTATGAGCCTGATGGTAAACAGCAGTCGACTGTGTGGGTATTCCAAGATGAGCCAAAATGAAACAAAAGGTATTCGCGCTCGAAGCACATCAAAACAAATGGTCGTCTGTTTTTTTCGGAAAAACCGGTCACGTTGCAACCGTGCCTTTAGAGAGTTGCAGAACGGTCAATTCCGAATGGTACAGAACTATTTGTTTGCTAAAAGTTTTTGAAGAAATAAGGAAAACAAACCGAAAACGACAGATCATTCTCCATCATGACAATGCGAGCTCTCACAGGTCGGTTCAAACAATTGAATTGAGGCAGTTGAGGCATTCAAAACTCAGATTTTGGAGATACCGCCTTCATAGTGGCAGTAATGCTTTTCAGATTGGTTTAAACGAATGCAAAAGTGCATTGATTTTCAAGGAGAATATTTTGAAAAGCAATAAAACTATTTTCGATAATAGAAATTTTTTTTTCTTAGCTATTTCCGAAATATAAACGGCTACCCTCGTATAATCGTAGCCACGAAAAAATTTACGTCTAAATTTCAAATTTTGCTCGATATTTTCAAGTCGTAACGATATCAAAATGAAAAGAGGTCTTGTATGTTTCATAAAAAGAAACAAACGAGTAATGGTGTGCGTCATATGTATTTCAAATAGCGCAAGAATTTATTTACATTTTCGACCTGATAACGAAAAGCTTCAGAGAACTAGATTTTTATCTCTCACCGTTTGAGTAATATTTAAAAAAATTACATGTTTGCTTCATTCCACGAAATAGCTAAAATTAACATTTTGCTTACTGTTTTCTATAGAATATTTAATTTAGTTAACCTAACATTAATTTCTAGATTAAAATTTTAAGTAAAAGTTTCGCCGACAATCTTTTCGATTTTCTTAAGTTAATGGCAGTTTAGAATGCTTGATGAAGATGATGTTGAACTTATTAAGTTTATATTTATATATAGTCAAAATTATTCTACTTATTTAAAAGCCTAGGGTAATGTGATGATTTGGTGCAAAACTGCTGATTTTATTATTGCTTTTCGTTTACCTTTATAAAGGAAATTGTAACCTATATTATACTTGCTCGATAATGGCTTTGCAGACCAAACTAGTCGCAGTTAATATAAAATATAGTGTGAAATTTAGACAAAGTGTCTTATTTATTCCTTAGTAATTTATTTTAACATACACTATCGCTCATATGTATTTGGTCACTCGCCTTTAACCCGCAAATTGTAACAAAAATCAAAATTGAAATACTCTACTTTTTGATATTTACATAATGAAAAATATATATTTTTACATCTAAAATAAATTATTATATAATATATTTATCTAAATTTTAGACTCGTCGTTAATTTTCGTAATGTCTCATGTTTTATTTTACTTCATGCCTCTTGCTGGTTCTTCCACATATTAACAGCAGATGGTGGGGGCCGATTTTTTCACCTCTCGATCAAGTTCTTCCCACAGCAACTCGATGGAATTTAAATCGGGACTCTGGGGATGCCACGTCGTGACTTTTATTGTTCCCTCGTTCTCCAATTTCTGCAACTATTCCCGGCATAGCTTGAAAGTGGTTTCGGGTCAATATCTTGTTAGAATATAAAATTCTGACCCGAAATTTTAATTTCAGTGGGTTTGCCTCTAATATGCGCTTATACTATTCTTTTCTTAGTATACCTTCGATTTTTACGATACCGCCCACATTTAATCCAGAAAAGCAATCCCATATCATGACTGAAGCTTCACCGTGCTAACAGTAGGGGCTATGCATTTTTCCCGAGTACGCTCACCCGCAGACCTCCTCACGAAAACACGTCTTCGTGAACCGAAAATCTCGAATTTGGATTCATCGGTCCACAATACTTTATTTCAGTCTTCTATGGTCCAATTTTGGTGATCGCGTGCCCACTTTGAACGTTTTTACTTGTTTTGCTTGCGTCAAAGCGGGTTCCGCATTGCAATTCGTTCATGAACACCGGCTTCTTTTAATTGCCGTTTAACTGTGGAAACATTTGTGGGTTTTTGACGAACTGCATTCATTTCTGCTGTGATTTCCAGGGCTGTTTTTCGTCTATTTCTCTTGCTTATTACCACCATTGCAAGATCTTCTGCTGAGGTTGTTGCCCTTGGTCTGCCTTTTCGAGTTCTGCTCAACAAACTTCCACATTCGCGGTGTTTTTTGATGATATAACCCACGGTGGACTGATTTAATTTAAGTTATGTGGCAATTTCGCGGTTGCTTTTGCCAGTTTTATGGTAAGCGATTATAAACGATCGTGTTTCTACACTCAATTCTTTCCGTTTAGGTATTTATAATCGATTGAATTTCTTCGAAACATGTTATCACTATGAGCACCTCACAACAACTAACTGCAATTTTGCCAAAATACCCAAGTATAAATACTTAATAATTTACAACAACACCCTACCTTAAAGTAAAATCATAACAATCGAAAATTTCCAAGAATTGAGAGATCTAATCCCTTAAGTGCAATTATTCTACCTGGCGTTTTATTAGGATATCATCATTCATTGTGAATAATAGGGTAATCGCATAATTATTTTTTAATAAGCTTTTATAAATTTTAACGTTTACTTTGAAACTATTTCTTACTACAGAAATAAATTTTATAATTACAACTGTTCTCTAAAAACTGTAATGAAACAAGAGTGACCAAATACTTATGAGCGATAGTGTATGTATTAAAAATTTGTACGACTTTTATTTAGAAATCCAAGCATATCTTTACAAAGGAAATAATATATTATTTTATTCATTACAAATAAGAAAATTGCGCTTACAAAATTTAATTTTAAACCCAATTAGTGTACAAGTTATTAAAATCTGAATAACGTAGCACCTCTTGTTCGTGCTATGCGGTCTTTTTCTATTTCAATAGCTTTCCTACTTAAGCACGCATAATTGTATATATACACCAGAAAGAAACAAACTTCCCAATTTAATAAACAATTTGCTTTCTTATCGGAAGTTAATTATGTAGAAGTCAAATAAATTTCGACTTTGACCTTCAAGATAATATGAACAATATGAAAACAAAAGCACAACTATAATAAAAACTGTACAAACACTGATAACCACTACTGAGTAATTGTTTACATTATTAAAACCACAACTTGTCACGAAATATGGAATGCTGACAAATTGAAATTTATCTTTCAAAGTATGAAATTTCATGACATATTCAAAACAGAGACAAATCTTCATTCGGAAATAGTGATCCAAAATACATAGTACCAAGATTATATCTACATACATCTGCACAGGTAAGAAATTTTTTCTGAAGTTAAATACAGGGCGAATCGTAGCAACTTCCTTTTTCTTTGAAGGCGAATAAAGAAATGAGTCCGATAGACAAAATTAATTTTTTGCCGATCAAAAAACATATTTTAAAGTTTTAAATCACATAGTTTTAATAATAATAACAAGATTTTTAATAATATTTTTTCGTCCAATAGAATTATTTTCTAGCTACGTGGGCAAGATGAAAAGTACTCGGCCTGACAATGAAAGACTGCGATTTATATTTAAAAAATGATTTTATTTTTCTACATAATCTCTCGTGAGTTCAACACACTTGGTCCAGCGTTTTTCTAACATCGATATTCCTTCCCGGTAGTGAGAGTCTGGAAAGCTGTCAAAATATTCTTCTACGGTCCTTTCAACTTCTTTATTGGATGTGAATCGCTTTCCAGAAACAAATTTTTTCGAATTTGGGAATAGATGGAAGTCTGAGGGTGCCAAATCAGGAGAATAGGTAGGATGGCCGAGCAAATCGTACTCCAAACCCCGCAATTTTCCCATCGCCAACGCACCCTTGTGTGCGGGTGCGTTGCCCTGATGAAAAATGATTTTTTTCTTCTTCAAATCAGGCTTCTTCTCGTGAATTTTGGCATCCGGCTGGTCAAGAAGGTTAGAGTAATATGCGCCTGTAATTGTTCTGCCTTTTTCAAGATAATCAATTAACAAGATTCCTTTTGCATCCCAAAACACGCTGGCCATGAGTTTTCCGGTAGATGAGATCGACTTCGCTTTCTTTGGCGCTGAACCACCGGCTTCCACCCACTGCTTCGACTGCTGTTTCGTTTCTGGCGTGTAGTGGTGGACCCATGTCTCATCCATGGTGACAAATCGCCACACAAAATCGGTCCAAAGAATGCTCCGAAAATCGTTTGCGCATTTGCACCCATCTTGAGCAGAGTTTTCTCATCTCTAATTCTTCGTACAGAATGTTTCGTACCCTTTCTTTCGATATCTCCACAGTCTCAGCTATCTCACTCACTTTCACTCGCCTATCGTCCAACACAATATCATGTACTTTTTTGATGATTTCTGGTGTGGTTGCGGTTTTTGGCCGTCCTTCACGAGGGTCATCTTCGAGGGACGTACGACCACGTTTAACTTCAGCTGCCCACTTTTTAACGGTTGATATCGAAGGAGCAGAGTCCCCGTATACTTTTGTCAACTTCGGATGAATTTCCATAGGGGTTAAACCATCCAAAACAAAGAATTTTATAACCACGATATTCAAGTTTATCCATTTAAAAAAATAACACGCACGACGTCTACTACAAAAATTCTTGCAAACAAACTACTTGAGAGAACAAGTTGAAAGTTTCCATATGAACTAAAGAGACATGCAGCCACGCAGGAAACATAAATTTCTATTATTTGTAACGCCATCTCTGTGTCAGGCCGAGAACTTTTCACCCTGGGCACGTATAGAATAAAGTTTATTATTACAGAACACAGGTATCTCATATATTATTAACAAATAAATACAACTATATAAATAATGCTACATGCTATGTACATACACTAGTACAATTTGTGAGCAACGACAGCGGTGAAAAGTGAATTCTATGTTGTCGTTTCATAGTGTATTATAATAAATTATATATAATACATTCGTCGTCCCACAAGGAACCCATAATTTAGGAGGGTCAACACCATTATTAAGTAAATTAAAAAAAACGTTGAAGAATACCCAATAACGATACTGTCCGAAAGCACAATGCTATATATTGTTTGAATTTTAATGGCCTTTGACCATTTAGCGAGCCGTACACTTTCACGGTAATATTTAAATTGAATTCGAAATTTATTCAAACATATATGGGCTTCTTTTTCACACACATCACACGTGGTATGTGTGACACACCAGAGCACGTGTGTGTTTATATTTTTCATTGAAAATTAAAAGAATTTTTAATATAATTTCTAAATTAATAAGTAATATGTATAGCAAATTGCATATATTTAAGGATAGATCCGCCCCTGATCCATTTATAAACCAAAACAATTATTTATCTTCACATCGTATTGTAACCCGCTATATATAGATTAACGCTACAAAGTTTGACCCTGTTAAAGTGTCTACAGTAAACGCCCGAGATCGAGAATGTCACATATCAGTATCAAAATGGATCGTGACGAGCAACGAGTGGTGATTAAATACTTGCGTTTAAAAAAGATAACCCCAACCCAAATTCATCAAGATTTGGTGGATACATTTGGGGAATCTGTAGATGACATAGTTGATGATGTCGTGAGTTTAAATGTCGTATAGAGATGAACATGCAGATGGAGCGCTCATAACCGTCACTACCTAAGAAAATGTTAAAAAGGTCCATGATCTTGTACTGCAAGATCAACGTGTGACTATTAGACAATTATTTGAAGATACTGGTCTCTCATACAATGTGGTATATAATTACTGCCGAACTCCGCCAGATTTGGCCGCCAGCGATTACCAACTGTTTTCAAAACTTAAAGAACACTTGCGTGGTAAACGATTTCCATTAAATAATGATGTGCGGTAAATCAGTGGTTTGCAAAGGTTAAACAATTTTGTTTCGGGAAGCATTGGAAATATTAGAACACCAATGGGAAAATGTGTTAACCTTAATGGAGACTAGGTCGAAAAATAAGAGTAAAATATTTGCAAATTGTTTATTGTGCTTGAGTCAGGGGTGGAGTAAAGGGATCCACCCTCGTGTAATCTTTAATTCTTAAACGCATAATTTGCATTTCATAAATTGACTTGAGTTATAATAAAGTGAATGCTCATCACTCATTTTTTATTGCCACTAAATCAATACACATAATGAAAATACCAGTTAATATATTAAATTAAGTTAAAAAACAAAAATGTTGCTTTGGATATTACAGATTACCATATTATTATGATGTAGTGAGCTACATTATCCTTTTTTAGTGTTTATTCGAATACATTTGATTTCATAACATTTGGAGTGGATGCATATTCGTTTCTTCATTGTGAATTCTCTTCAGATTTAAAGAATTTTGCTGATCACTGATAATATTGATTCTCATAATCATTTTAAAATATATAAGGCGAAAAGTGTAAGAAGTATTGTATCTTTCCTGATGACGTTATATTGACCAAATGCTTCTACACATAATTTGGCTTTAGTAAAAATACATTGTACCTTGTTTCAGAATAAGGAGTGATTCAAATATTGCGCCAAAATAGTACATATTTTTAAGGGATTTCATTGGTTCTTGAACAGGCAAGTTTAATTTGGATAAATGAATGCGATATCCGCCATTTTTCATAACCTGTAATTAACGTTGAATTACATTTTTGCATTGTTTTATTTTAATAATATTGAATCTTAATTTTGGATAGGTTGTACATATTAATCCAGAGAGTAACGTTTGTACAATCATACTTCCATTAAAATGAATTTTGTTTCATTTATTTTTATATAATAAAGAAAAAGATTAATATTGTTGACAAATTACTACATTTACAACAGTTTATGTTTCATTTTTATGATAAGTTACATTAATGTGTTCCGCATTTAAACGGGATATTTGAATCACGCCTTCTTATTCAGAGACAATGTATAGTATATTATAACTATATAACTATGATTAATATAGATATTTACTCATAATCTTTGATAGCCAATCATCTTTTACTAAATACATTGATTTAATTTGCCGTTCAACGTCTAAAAGTTTAAGATCTTTCAAAATCTGTCGTCATTGAAACGATTATATTACACATTTGTGAGAAATAAACTTGAATACGCCAGTATACATTTACATAAATTTGAGGCTTGAACACATCCAAAAACAATTTTTGAAGTTTTTATAGTATAAAATCCATGGTATTTATCCAGAGAAGGTTTCAGATTATGATCAACTGTTGGAGAGACACAATTTTGTCTCTTTGAAGCAACGTAAAAAACGTTACAACGCCAAATTTTTAATAAATATTTTATAACATAAAATTGATTATCCTGCTTTACTGTCCCATTTACATTTTAAAGTTTCATCTCATAATAGATGCTCGTGGAGGTTCTTCGGGTTCTTTAATTTCAAGCAAATGTGTTGGGGAAGGCTTCTTTAACTTACATGGTTAAAAATGCTTATACTCTCTTCGCGAGTACATATAATTATATTGTATTATAAATTTAGATAGTAATCATCTTTCTGCCGATACATGAGTACAAACTGCTTCTCCGTGTTCGGCCGATTTTCAGGTATCTTGAAATTAGGATGATGAACAAGAAGGAACTGAAATTATCATAATCTACCACAAGCCTTGTATTGTGATTTAATTAGTAAAAATATCTATTCTTTAACTTTAAAATACTACAATTATTATTAATTACATTTAACTCAGACCTTTCTCAAAATATAATACATATATATATATAATAATTTCTTTTAAATTAAACAAGAAAACATTAGAAGTAAATGAAATCAAAAATATAATCTTCTGGAATGATGAAAATTTACTTTTTCTTCTTAACTGTCAACCAATTATCTAGTGTATTTGGTCTCCTAAAATCAAATGAGATTTAAAAATAGTTTTAACAGCGTATAAATACCTACTTTATTGTCATTCTAGCCATACATTTTGGATCATTAAAAGTAGATTTGTTGACATAATTTTTATCGACTGTGTAATATCTTAATTTAAAGTTATCTTGAATCCGACCCAAAAAGGGCTTATTGATTTTTGAAAGAATGCTCTCGTAATGTACAGTTTCATGATCTAACCAATCCTGTAAAAATATATACATTTATAGAAACTCCTTTTCACATACATATGCAAGTCCGAATTAGGGTAGTATTCTAACAATACCTTACTTATCAATTAGTAACTATAATCAACAAATAAATTATAATAATGAGTTACATTGGGTCTAAATTGAAATTTGAAAAAAATGAAAATAACTATATTAATACAACTATAATTCTAGTTATATATTTACATTAATTTCATGTTGGCTATTTAGAATTATGGGCATACGGTGATGCAACCATGAAAGTGCTTTATCTGATTCTGTCGTGATTATTGTACAAGAGTACTGTAAACCCTGCAACAATATTAGTTTGTAAAGTTTGTAATATAGGTATTAATTATACATTACATCATTTGCTTGTGTTGAAGTCCATAATCCTGCCATTTTCATTAAATATTTAGTGTTGGCTTTACTTTCATCTTGAGCTTCGTCTTGCTTTTATATGCAAATATATAAAAAAAAACATTAATACATATATTCAAAAACTTTGATTAAATGGAATATAAACAAAATTTAATATACTATTCGTATACTTTCATTATAAAGTATGTACTGTATTAAATGTTCTTGACTTATTTATTAGCAAACAAAGATACTTTAGTCAAACCTTGATGAATATTTTATATAAAAATTAAAATAAAATATAACATGTTTCATAATTTTTTTGTGAAACATGATACCAAGTCCTTCATTTTATTTTTATCATAGTATTTAACCACTACTTCATTCAACATTATTTGTAGAGAAATATTTCTAGAAAATAAATAAACCCCAACATAACATTTTAATAATATGTAATATATTCAAAATTATTTTAATTCTATTAAAATTTCTTACACTTGGATCTTGGTAAATAAAATGTGGTTGTTTGTTTCCTGCACCAGAAGTTGTTTGCTATTCATAGAAACCTTCTGCAACTACAATACACCGTCCCTTAGAAGCCAAACTATTTTTGTACATATTTGAAGTGATAACACTCTCCACACGAGCATTATGAGTATGTGCCAATATTTGTGGATTAACTGTCTATAATAATTGCATATAAATCAAGTTCATTTAAATTTATTAATTATTCTTACAAAAGATGGGGTGAAACCCCATTTCATAGCTACGAGAAAGTAATTTTCATTTTCAAAGTTCCTTTTTTTGCTATCATATATGACAACAGGTACTGTTGTTGTTGGAGGTCCATTGTAGAATGGTTTATAAACATATTCTGAATCTTTTACCCATTTCGGTTCCACTTCTTTACCATTTCGATCTGTTACGCCGCAAGCTTTAGGAATATCTTCGTGACAAAGAGAACTGAATGATAGAAATTTTACCTCTATAATTCTAAAATTATTTTAAGATCACTGTGCTCACCAAGCTAATCTTCCACACATAGTTAAAAAAACAAAAGTTTAATACTTAAAACAATCAAATTTTTATGCGGACACTAACGAATAACAAATCATTAATTAACATAGAAAAAGTATTTTTGATTTCTATTTTTGTGCAAAAATTATACTTTTATATACATACAAGATATACAATATTAATTTTACTGTTCCCGCCAGTGTCTTTTTGAATACCCATATGACACCAATATGCTTTAACATTAGACATAATTACTATTTCTCAAATACTGCAGAGGTGTATAGTTGGTTGCCGATAAAGCTGTTACTAACGATTTAAAACAGTAAAATAAAAATATATTATAGTAATATTATTTCTACGAACTATTCTATAAGAATTACTCCTTAATTTTTAAATTACTTTTGAAATTCTTCATTAAGATGCTTTATGTATAAAAATTTATTTTTTGATATTTTTCATTACTCGTTTACTCCTTCCACAATTTTTGCGCATGGGCGGAATTGCATGTTTTGATGGTGCTTTTAATTTAGGTGTATGTATGTACTATTCACAAAAACGTTATGAATTTAATTTACAAAACCAACATTTTTGAAACAGTATTGTATTGTGCCTATAACGCCAAAATTCAATTCAACAAAATTGTTTATCCAAATAAAAATTATGTTTGCAAATAACAGAATCGCATATTGGATGTCTGATAAGAAAATGCAAAAAATAAATTGGAAAGAATTTGAAAAAACCTGTGTCAAATATGATTTTGAAATTTTTAAAGTACGTATACTGTATTTACAATATCTAACATAATTTTTTTATGATTTTAGCTAGACTTAAACAAAAGTTTGGAATCCCAAGGTCCATTTAATGTGTTTTTGCATAAATTAACTGATATCATAGCTTTAGAAAATCAAGGAGAGGCAAAGGTATTTTAAAACCTGAAAAATCTGGATAAAATATATTACTTCAACTTTTCAGAGCTCACATATAATAAAAGCTGTTGAACAATATATTGCCGATCACCCATCTATTATAGTTGTAGATCCAATACCAAATGTTCGTCGACTCTTAGGAAGATACCAATGCTACAGTATTATACATACAACTGGTCTACATAAATATGGAATTTTTACACCTAGTTTTTGTGAAATTACATCATATGATAAAGAAAAGACTATACAGCAACTTAAAGATGCCAATGTAAAATATCCATTTATATGTAAACCTTTACTAGGCCATGGTTCAAAAAAAGCACATGAAATGTGCATAATATTCAATGAAAAATATCTTAAAGACTGCAAAGCTCCATGTGTTGCCCAAACGTTTATCAATCACAATGCTATTTTATATAAAATATTTGTTGTTGGTCAACAATATTATTTCGTTGAACGTCCATCATTAAAGAATTTTTATGAGTCTGACAGAAATACAATATGTTTCGATAGTAGTGATATATCTAGAGCAAATTCTCAGAGCAGCTTATCGGTATTAGATCCTGAAGATGCTTCAACACCTGGCATAAAACCAAATCCAAAAATTTTACAAAAAATAGCCGAAACATTGAGAATAGCTTTTGAAATGGATTTAATTGGAATTGATGTTGTGATAGAAAATTTAACTGGTAAATATGGAATCATTGATGTAAATGCTTATCCAGGTAAGTGTGTTAAAACTGAAGGATTTCTTAGAAAAATGACAAATCGTTATTTCCTCTGGGTATGTTTGTTTATAAAATGATAAATATGTTTAAATAAATTTCTATGAAAGTGACTAATAATTCATATAAAGTTTTATTATTTTATATTTATTTAAGATTTTATAAAAATTGTTTTTCAATGAAATTCTTCAATTCTTATTGTTAATATATTAAGCAAATTTGAAATTTCACAAATTTGTTTTTATTTAAGGTTATGATGGATTTCCTAATTTTTATGATGCTTTATTGCAATGTATTTCAAATAAGGTTAATAATAGGAAAATAACAGGTTCTACAATATCAGGGGATAATATTATACATTCGGTACTTAATTCTAATTCACTATTGAATCATCTGAACAATACATAGGAAATAATTAAATTATAGCTTTAATTTTTTTCTCAAATTCCTGCCAATTTTATTACTTGACTGGCATTGTTATTTAATTTTTAATGTGGAAAGAATGTTTAGTTTTGAAACAGCTAATTATTAATTTTAAAAGTATTCAATATTTACTTATGATGAGCATCTTTGGAGAAAAGCGTTGGGCTTTGATATTCATTCAATCAAAAGAAAGATAAATTAATACATCTCTTTGAAGAATTTTTATCTTTGCTCTTACAGTGATTTTAGTTTATAAAATATGAATATAAATACATAAACAATTTCGGCAAAAAACTATTGAAAATTCCGAAAGTAAGCAATATATAAAAGCAGTTTCTCTTTAAAATCATCACCTTTTTATATTATTTAATAACTTTCCACCTATATCAGTAATTGAATTTTCCAACTTTAATTGGAATAAATTTCAATTTAACCCTTGAGCGGTGGCGCCTTAATATTTTGCATTAACAGTAGCAGAGGATCTTAGAGTCTCATACTAAAATTTTTAGTAAACGCTACGAAAATTGATGTTTTTGATATAATTAAATTTTGTTAGCATATATTTTTACCTAAAAACAAGAACTAACATAACATACATATTTAATTTTAATGCCACAGTTGATATCTTAAATGTTATATTTTCAAAAGAGTTAATGCATAATTTTATATAATATACCAATACTGTGTAACAGAGTAATTTTTATTTAATATTGGTAAAGTAAATACATAAAATAATTAATTTATGTGACACTTGTCTTCTTCAATTCAGCACATAAAGGTATGATATACTTTAACCACAAAACTTCTTACACTTTTTACGATAATAATTCGATTTAGTGCCCTTTTTTTGCAAAAAAGCACCTTTTTCAGATCAAGTTAAATTTTCGGGGAAGATAGATTTTTTTTGACTGGAACGTAAAGGAGCGATCTGGGAGTAAAATCGCCTTTTAAAGGTTGGTAAGAGAAGGTCTTCGTTTGGACAAAAATACCCTCAAGCATAGCGATTTCTTATTGCCTGAAACCAATCTAACACTACTAAACTATCCCAACTTGATTTCAATCTTCCTGATAAACTTAACTTTAGCTTCTTTTTTTTTTGTAGCCCCTGAGATAATTTCTTCAGAAACTTTATCGTTTGGGGTACCGGCTATGTCTTCTATGCATTTTATTACTTCATAAGGTACATTCTCTTGGAGAGATCTTTATTGGACATGTTTTTCAATCAACTTTAAGGTGAAGCTTTCAAATATTGTTTTCTGATATAATTTCCTGCTTCTCTTGGATTATTTGCTGTATGTCTAATTTGCTAATTGATGTCTGCTATATTCATCAAAGCATAAGATAAAGAACTGTAAGTATCTCTGTGTTTCATATGTTATACATAATTTGTCTTATCACTTCATCTTTTCTTTAGTATAAAGTATGATACAATGTTATCTTTGTCTGTAAATGAAAGAAATTTGGATTCTTTTACAGATTGTTCAACAAATTCAATATTTTTATAGCACCTTGTTCACTATAATTTACATGTAGCCATTTTTTATGTATATATTAAAAAATAAAAGTTACTTTCATAAATATATAATTTACTTCTTTATAACAAAAATGGTGGCGTCGGATCTCGCAGACGTTTTGTTGCTATAATACACTGCCAAAAATGTGTTCATAATACTGTTTAATGCATTATTAAGATTTCTATTACGCAGATACATTGAAGAGCATATACCTAAAACCTATTTAGAACAGAATACAAACATAATAATTTACGTCAGATCTGTGTGAGTGGGCTCCACCGCAGAAGGCTTGAATAAATTTTAAATTATTTTTGGTATTAAATATTTTTTTTATTATGTAAATCAAAATTCTAGCATTTTTGCTTTTGTTTCAGATATTGGTTTTAATACGTGACAATAAAAAATGTGGTACAAAATATTGCCTTTTTGACTGTTAAAAGTGAAAACGTACTTTTATATTATTAAGGTTATGTTTAGTTATTTATATTTATCTGTTGACCTTTCTAAATTCAACTTAAAAAAATTATTAGTCTCGCTTACAAGCTTGCATGACTATAAAATTAGTTCTGCCAATAAAGCACTATTTTATGTATTTTTTACATAAATAGTTATTAATAATGGTTAGTTGAAACTAGCTATGCAAATTTTTAGACGATTCTAAATTTTCTGTAATTCAATAGAAACATTTGATATGTTTTCAATAGTCTTAGAGTTTGAGATATTGTATTTCGATAATAGGTTTACCTTTTTATACTCTGTGCCTGGCTGGACCAGAACTAAAATTAAGAAGACAGTTGTTCTTTTTAATATAATTAACCTTACCTCTGTGTGTTGTACGAACGACCATTTTATATATATTTATTCTTGTTTATACTTCAATTAATTTTTGTTTATTAATTCGAAATTAGACCCAACTTGCATCTGTTATTTAACTTGTTAAGCTGTAAAACAAATATTTTGTGTAAGCGATGGACGGGATCATATCAGCTGTTGAATACATTAGTTCTACTTTAAATGGATTTTGTAAAATCAGTTCGTACCACATTTTTTTCATCACCATTGCCAATTAATTAAATGTCAATGTCATAAACTTTTATTTTTAAATTTACTTTGACAATTCTATCTTGTACTTATACTTTATCGAAAATTATATAAGAATTTATATTCAAAATGCGAATTAGATGGAACCTGAATTTCTTCTTAAACTATTTTGAGTAAAGCTGTCAAAATGTAAGAAAATTCCATGAGAACAAAAACTAATCGTTTAGTAAAAAAGCTTCTTGACTATTAGGACGTGCTCTTTTACATTTTACCAAAGATGTTGAAAACGAAAAAATAATGCTAAATAAATTTTTACTAATTCAAATTGAGAATATTTTGAGTTTTGTCAAGATTTGGGTGTTAGTGCACATTATGTTAAATTTATTTATCTGGATTTTTCTACTCTAAAGTATATGCTATACTTTAAATACTCAAAAAGTCATCAAACTTGAGCGATATCATACGTTGAAATAAAGTAATTTCCAAATTGGCTTTATAAATAACATTTTTTATGGTATTTTGTTTATAAGCGAATTATCATTTAAACTTAATGCTATTTAATATTTCGGCATTAAATGTAAATAGTTTCAGGAATTCAGTTCACTAATTAGAAAGGAAACCTAAAAGTTTTATATTATAAGTGAACTGATGCATGTATCGAAGAATAGGGGGAGAGTGGGAGTAGGCATTTCATGAAGCAAATGCAGTGTACAACAATCCATAGAAGATACTATGAGAGTTAATATAAATATTCATATTACATAAATATTTAATAAAATTAATTCACATATTGAATGTACAGAAAATATAGGGTGAGTCGAGAGGATCAACTTAAACTCCAGAAATCTATCCTATACATAAAAATAATTTTAAAAAACAAACCTCCACATAGTGTACCTTCGTGGCCGATGTGAAATGAAGCAAGGGTACTTTGAATATCTCATTTAAGTTTTGATTTTGATGCTTATAAATAACGACTTATGTAGGAGTATATAATAATTTTATAGTTTAAAATATTTTTCGTTCAAACTGAAATAACTCTTAAAAGTTTCTAACGTATTTGAAGTTTTTTAAGCTAGTCCTTATATTTTTTTTCTAGAGACTCATTCTGAATAAACGTAAACAAAAGAAAATCAAAATCTGAACAGATCGGATTGTAAAAATATTAAATTATATGAAAAACAAATATTTCAACTCTGAAGTGAATATCTCTTCCTTAATCATAAAACAAGTAGTAAACAATAACAAGAAAAACTAAAATTCTGTTCGTTAATGATACCAAATTAATAAATACATAAAATAATGAAAAGAAGTAATAAATTTAAAAATTCCAAAATAATTCACATGCTTAACAAAATCAAATGTGCATCTACACCAGACAACCGATAATAATTGAATGTCACGTGTGTATAGCCCATCTAAATTTGAATGACGGCCAATCTTAACTGATGAAGCACGATTATTTTCAAACAAGTTATTTCGATTTTTCTCTGAAGTACTAAATGGATATAAGGAATAAATTTAAATGTTTATTTTTTCAGTTCTTTAATTAGTGGCGTTTGTTTTAAGAAAGCCTGTCCCGGATTCTTTGTCAAATGATTTTCAGGGAGATCAGGCTTACATTTTTTTAAAAATAAAATGCTATTGGAAGGATTACTTCAAAAAATATCATTTTTTCGACGTATTGAAGCGATTTGTTTTTGTTTTTATGTAAGATTAACGAAACAAGTAGGCGAGAGATTTATCACGTAAATATAAACTATGCATTCGTTAAAATTTGTTTTTGAAGGTTCCGGGTTTTCGTTTTAACATCTTTTTTATTATGTTCCTATGTATTGTACTTAAGAAATATATATATAATGTACTTGCAAAACTGCATGTGTACATACATTTTTTTGACCAAAGACTACATTTTATACTTTTATAAAGAAAAAGGTTTTACTATATGTATAAAATATACTTACTATTTATATATGTATATATTGAAGAAATACACAAACTTTATTTAATATATTTAAACATAGCTAAATGAAGCTGTACATGTTTGATAATATATTTCTCTATTATATAACTTGTGTTTTATTTCTTCTCTGACATTGAATATAAAATGTCCTTGAACTGCTTAGAATAACGTATTTTATTTGTACAAAGGAAACTACAAAAGCGAAAGCCTAGAAGAAATTGGAATTAAGCTTTAATTTTCAAAATCTTTCAAAATAATTTCCACCATATTTCTTTTGAAAGCACGCTCATTGTCTAACACCCTAAGGACTTCTTCACCATTGGTAAATTTCCCGTTTTCAGCTTGTTCTTCATACGTGAAAACAGCGTAAAGTTGTACGAAGTGAAATATAGGCTGTAGGGTGGCTGTTCTAGAAAATTCAATTCCTCTCGTAAAAAGGGCGACAATCATTTCCTTAACGGGTCGATAGACGCACATGCCTTACAACCTCAAAGACCTAGGGTTTGTTCTGTGCGGTAGTGGCTACATCATAGCAATAAATTCAACTTTCGTCGCCCGTCAAAATGCTGTTAATAACGAGATATTTCTTCCATTTTAATGTCATGCATCTCTCTGTAACTCATACCACCCGAATACGATGTGGATAATCGTAGTCATG
Source organism: Dermolepida albohirtum (assembly GCA_031893035.1). Classification (NCBI taxonomy): domain Eukaryota; kingdom Metazoa; phylum Arthropoda; class Insecta; order Coleoptera; family Scarabaeidae; genus Dermolepida; species Dermolepida albohirtum. The sequence continues at coordinate 147,216 of JAVIWB010003424.1, forward strand.
CGAAGCAAGATATAGGCTGTAGGGTGTATATTTCATCTTTAATTTAGTACTTACTAGATATTCGGTACAGATATTGAACTAATGGATGGGAGTGTTGTGGAAAAAAACAAGCTTGCGGTCTTAAGCGAAACCTATATTTTTCAGTGCTTCCTCAATTTTGGGTAGTCTTTTGTTGGTGTACAACTTCGGTACAGTTTTGTGCTTCCAGCATCGTGTGCTAAACAAGTCCTCTCATGGCAAAGACGACAATCATTTCTTTAACAGTTCGAGAGACGCACTTACCTTTCAACTTCAAAGAGCCAGGTTTTGTTCTGTGCTTTAGTGGTCACGTTATTATAGTAAATTCAACTTTCGCCATTTGTCAAAATGCTGTTAATAGTGAGATGTTCCTTCTATTTTAAATTTAAGCATCTCTTTGTAACTCTTTATACCACTCGAATACGGTCATGATGTGGATAGTCGGTGTTTAGCAGCCATTTCCCCAAATGTTGATCAATCACGAACAAAATTGTTGGGTAAAATTACTGGGTACTCTATTTGTAACCAAGATGACTGCGAACCAGGAGTAACTCGCACAGTGACTTCCCTATAATCTGTGGCTCGACTATAAGGAAAACTTGAACAAGTCAATCTACACTGAACTTTCTATAGCGTATAAAATTTATTGCATCATTTTACATACATACAGAACTTTTGTATCGCCCTTTATATATCGGTTACGAATATTTGATCAAAATATCGGCAGTAAGAGTGCTAGTTAAACAAGGAATGTCCAAGGCATATCTATAATTTAAGGATCGCAAAACAATTCCAACTCATTAAATATTTCAAGCATCATTGGGAATTAACATTAGCTTCTTCAAATGAATATTTTCCATTAACTAGGTTTATCAGATTGATGTGACAAGTTCAAGTTCATATTTCCAAAATGCATCTGGCGTGAAATTTGATTACGTTTTACCATGTTTTTTTTGTTGTAGAGTTTGATATTTTGATAAGTTGAATAACTTGAAGACGTCAATTGGTCACCAAAAGCATTTAGTAATTGTATCTGTACTTGCTGTTTTTATTTTCCCTTGAATGTAAATGTACAAATTATATTTTAGCTCATTTCTGATAGATAATATAGTACGGAGTGTGGCGGTACCATGAAATTTCATAGGTCAGTACAATTTTATATTAAATATATTATCATAAATAATATTCATCATTATTTTCCTGTTTTTCAAATTTGGTAAGTATTACATCTTAAAACAAATTATATAATAATCTTTTCAAATTAGTGGTAAGTATTACATGATTTTAAAACAAATTATATAATAATCTTTTCTACAATCAACGCCATAATCAAATTAGATAATTTCTAAAATTATGTTTGTAGGGTTTGCTGCCATCCACTGTTTATTTATGATGCTGTTCGATGTACAACAGGATATTGTCAAAGCACAATTTAGACGAAGTGAAGTGCAATCTATTGGAAATTTAGAAGCATGTTTACTTGGAAAATCATTTCAAACAAAAATGTTTCCAGAGCTAACGTATTACATTAGTAATAACAGGAATTTCTATATCATGTAAAGGACTGACAATAATTTCTAAGATTGAAACACATGAAGAAACGCATATCAGGAATTAAAATTAAATCGTCAATTAAAAAGGGGGAAAGAGAAACAATTTTATAAGCTAAGAAAAATATTTTCGGAGTCATTCTCAGATAAGTTAAATTTTCTTTGTTCATGTCTTCTGCAATTGTACGCATTTTTTTCTCTAAGAAATTCTTATTAAATTATTTTACACAATTTTTCTCTATTATTCCAAATATTAAAGTGACAAGTAACAACTTCTTGGTAGTTGCGGCTAAGAAACGCTACTATAACATCTATTCGAAAAGTTTCATTTTCATCATTATGCATATTCAATTGGAATCTTTGCTTGAAAATGACTTGTGAAAACTAACCTTTTACTTTCTTATCTTTTTTACTTACTGCTTCATTTTCCTAATTTTTGAGACAATCAATTGTAAATATTTATTTCAAAATTGCTTCATAGTTTAGTTGTCTATTATGAATATAATTTTTAAATTTGATCATAAAATGCTTTCCAAATTAGTTTTTAATTGTATCGGACAACTAACTTGATGGTCTATTTATATTTAAAAAAATATTCATTTATGAGTTTATAGTTCGATATTGTGAGTAGCATAGGTTGACAAATGAAGATGTTTTTGGTCATATTACTGGTCAAATTACCCCCTAATTACTAAAGAATAACTCATCATGGGAAGTTGTAAAGTAAATTACTAAGAGATAGTTTTTTTTTTAAACGTCACAACCTTTGGGATTAGAACCCAGTTGGGTTATACATTAAAAAAAGGTAAGAATATTTCTTGCTATAACAATAAACCTTTTGTTTTTCTCTGGCTAGGTACAAGAGTAATTAAATCCATGCTAATAGACTGTTAAGTAACATAAAAGACTAGCGCCATGGAGTTCATGAGAATAATTCCCAGAGCTGCATTGTAGGTGATATCAAGCTTTCCTCATCTACAAATCCATATATATGAAAGTCAATAGTCTATAAACTAATATATGTATATAAGTCAAATCCACGACACTGAACCTCATAAGATGATGAAAGATTGCCTTATGGAGAAATCCAGTGATGGCCATGACTCAGAAATTCAACTTTGGACAGAATTATAGAATAATAATTGAACTAGCTAGGGAAGAATAGAAAAAAAAATGCACTCTAAAGGATTTGATACTGAAATTACAGTCAAAAAAAACCAACGATCCAGATTACCTAAATAAAGATTCTGCGGTATTTTAAGCGGAAGTAGCCGCGTAACACTTATTGCATTGATTGAAGAAATTAATAGGCAGGGTGGGAAATATTGCATGGTAGAAATTTTCTCTGACAGCCAAGCAATGCTAAATTCGATATAAGTAAAGTTTAAACTTGCATGGGATTGTGTGCAGACCCTTTGTCTATGGCTGTCATAGGACTCGAGCCTTCCTGTGGTATTGCAAAAAAGTACAAAACAGCCATTGAAAAGTGGGCTAAAAAATATCTTGGAACAGGTGAAGGAACACTCCAGGTCAAAGGCAGGCTAATATTAACAATTTATAAATTACAATGGACGCACAGAGTTAAGACGTGCTCTTATTTGACTGAATTATTACGTAATATTTGCGGTATGGAAATTATAATACATTCATTGTAATGGATCAAAAGTTATTTTCCAAGTTCTGTCCAAGATAAGTACAATGATTTTCTAAAGTTTATTCTAAAAGCTTTTCACTGAATTAAGTTCTAGATTGCATGACTCGTCTAAAAAACTTAGAGTAGCTTATTTATTTTCTCTATATTCTTCTGCATATGACATATTTTGTCATGTAATTAACTGGTTTCTTCTCAATCTAATTATATATGTTTACTTCAAGGCATGGAAATAAATATTTTTTTAACCAGAAAATATTTATTTGCTCATATGTTTAACAATATTTTTCATTCATATATATTCAACATAGAACAAGGCAAGTATAAAATTGTGAAATATAAAAAATATATAAATATGTTGTTTAGTTGTTTACGTCATCGTATTGTGTAGTTTTTTTCTAATGGCAAGTCAAAGATGACGATGCATATTTCTTTTTTCTGATCAACACAATCACAGCCCAGTCTTATATATATATGATAAACTTTAACATTTACAATCTATGGACTAAATCACTAATAAATTATAAAACAATTACAACATGTACATACATATATGCATGTAAATATTGTAAACAATAAAGTATTTTGTTGCTTGTATATAAAAAAAAACACTAAACTATAGTTGTTATAAAAATATTTTCCCTTATACACGTGTTTTATATATATTAAAGAAAATAATATTACGCTAAAAACATGATCGAAATTATGCTCTGTTGGATTTCAATTTCCAGCGTAAAAAGAAATATGCTGCGATTCTCAATACCATAAATATAGCTATCAGTGCAACAATATCAACATTGTAATCGGAGTGTTGCATATCTAATTCTTCCAGAGTCGTCATTGGATCTTTAAAGTGGCAATACTGTACGGAGCACATTAATTTCGTTCTGTTGAAACCGTATGTTGCAAGTGCGGTACCCTCAAAACCATATCTGATATAAGACAAATAAGTAATCCATCTCAAATATATAGGTATAGCGTCAAACGAAACGAAAAATCCGGAAAACAGTAAGAATGGTACCGACATTACAGGAGCCAAAAATACTCCGTTCTGAAATGATAAAGAAATAGATTATAAAAATATAAATTCGTAAATATTAAACAACATCCTCCATGGAATTTTAAAGCATATTAATTTGTTTTCATAGTTTAAATTACTAAACACAATTTTTTCTTTTCTTATTACTTGAGAGACACTAGATATTATTTGTTAAATTATTTCCCAATGCATTGTAATAATTATGTTGACAAGTTATAAAATCAAGTCAGGTCAATTTGATACTTTTCTAAAATTTAATCTTTTCACAGTCCAAGTCTAATATATTCGCAAAAGAAGTCGTGTCTCAAACATATATTTATGCAAGCAAAATTGAATAACGCATCTGTTGATTGAAATAAGCGATTTTAACATATAATCATATTTTGTTTCAAATAAATGCACACTCCCTATGTAAAGAGTGTCCCAAAATTAACGCAAGATTTGAATTAAATAGAAAACACAGTTTTTAGTCTTGATGGTTATTTTTTTATTGAATCATAAAGTACATAGGATAGGGTTCTTTATGGAATAATACATCGGGCAAATGGCCTCCACGGGTTTGCATGCACATACGCACTCGTTTGTCGAAATTTTCCATGACCATTATGCATAAATGTGGCTGAATTTCGTTGATGCAGCGTTGAATCTCCTTCTTTAATGCGATTTCAAATAACCCCATAAAAAGAAATCTGATGGTGTTAAATCACACGATCTAGGGGGCCAATTTTGATTACCTAAACGAGAGAGTACACGACCTGGAAAATGTCTCATGCAGTAATTGAATTGTTTCACGGGCTGTATGGCATGTGGCACCATCTTGTTGAAACCACATATTGGCCACATGAATATCATCCAATTTCGGCAGAAAGAACTGTGTTATCATCTCGCGATATCGAGCACCAGTAACAGTCACTGCTTGACCAGCTTCATTTTCAAAAGAATATGGTCCAATTATGCCTCCCGCCCAAAATCCACACTAAACAGTGACACGTTGTGGATGCATTTCGACAATCACATGTGGGTTCTCAGAACCCCAAATGCAGCAATTTTGGCGATTAACAAAGCCATCAAGGTGAAAATGTGCTTCATCGCTTAGGATGATTTTGCTCGAAAAATCAGCATCCATTTTTTGATGTTCAATAATCCATTCAATGAACTCTCTTCGTTGTGCATGGTCATTAGGCTTCAGTTGTGTTAATTGAATTTTGTAAGCATGGAGACACAGATCTTTAGTGAGTATACGCTGCAAAGAGCTTCTTGAAATTTGCAATTATTGTTCACGACGCACCATTTTTACTAACCCTAAACTGTCAGCAGTCGAATTGTTTCTTTGTAGGGTTGCCAACACTTTCTTGTACAAATGGCGACAAATTCAAATCTTGCGTTCATTTTGGGACACCCATTACATATATATGTATAAAAAGTACTGAACTAATAATAAACAATTTTCATTTTGGCTTTGTGAAAATGGTTTTATCTACTTAGTAAATTTTTATATAATTACTTCTAGATATAATCTAGCTCTGAAAAGATTGCAGTAGGATATGCTCTATGGCCACCTCAAGTAATCGTAAATCTTAATCTTATTTAACGGCGTAGTAAACACGTAGATATTTTTGTAGATTTTTACCGGAGTTTAATTTATAGTGGAAACGAATATCAAAATATTATTCTACGGCTCTTATAAGGGTGATTTCAAATGTAGACACTTGATTTGAAAGTAGAAATTAAATTAGAATTTTAAAAAAACAAGTCTTGTGATCTAAACGGAAACTTTACTGTAGTTAACTAGAAAAAGTTTGTAAGTAAAATATATTTTTTATTGTGTTTTAAATTGCAAATTCCTGATATATTTGCAATTTAGTAAACCATCATGTGATGAATATTATAATGAACCGGTAACAGAACATATTCTGCATAAAAAAAACGCCCGTTATTTTAGATTCTAATCTAATAGGAAATTTCTGAGGTTAAAATCAAAAATATGTCTTACAATAAGATCTACAAGATTAGTAATTATAAACTTTAATAATAACATGCGAATACAAGAAGCTGGAGCACGAAATTTTGTATAAAAATTTACGTGTTTGATCCTAAAACAAGTTTCTATTAAATAAATGTTATGTGACAAAAACCAAAAGTACTATCAATGGCGTTTACTATACCTGTACGTTCATTGCAGCACCAACGACGAGACCGACGCTCTGAGCAACAAATGATACTAAAAGGCATGCTCCTAAAAACATACCGAAGCGTCCAATTTCGGGTGGTTGTGACGTCATAAAATAAACTATGATTACATAGATGATACAGAAAATTGCCTGAAAAAAAATAACATAAAAATGAAAATGTATTAAAAAATATTTAGTAGAGGAATATTCTTCAGTAAAGTATTTAGTAAAACTATCTAACAGCAAACTATTGTCTCTATTATTAAATTTGTTATTTTTAAGGAATGCTAGTTGTTAAATATGTTACGAGATTTTTATTTAGCTAATATCAAAAACGACATGGTGTGGCGAATGTGTACATCGTCTTTTTCGTTCTTTCTTATACTAATCTTTCGTTTTAAAAGTTATTGCGATTAATGGAATCAAATGGTTCTTGGAACATGTTAGAAAATAATTTTTCTTTCATATAATGCTTTTTTACTACTAAAAAGACTAACAATGTATCGGTAACAAGTAAAAAATTTTGCTACATATAAAATCATTACTTTAACATCCAGGAAATTGTTTTTCCGATTTGAAAATGCCTTTCTATCATAGATATGGATAAAATAAAGAACTTGATTGATAGTGATCTCTAAAGCGGGGATATTTAAGCACAACTCATGAGCGACGAGCGAAGTTGGTACCAATGACTCCGGCTAGTCAAGGCCGTCACCGACGTGTTGTAGAATGTTGTAAGTTTAGTTATGTACAAGTTTATTTAATTGCGTTGATAACGATCAATACTTGATATTGCATTGTAGCACAATTACGAGTGCAAAACGGAATTATAAAAGGCTGCTATGTGTGGACAGTATAAGGACAATTCCCACACATAAAATACGATGGTCCTAAAGTAATTTGTTCAGGGTGTCATACAACGTTCCTCTGTCGGAAAAAAAGGAGATTGCTTTAGACACATACGCACACTAGCATACAAAATGTTACCCGACAGAAGGAGTTTGTGTTATATATAATTTATACATAGACGGCTTGTAATCAATCATTTAGGATAGTGGAGAAAACCATTCCATCAGTTTTGGAGTACATACTATACAGGCTATAACATTATTAAAACTTACTTATTATTTTGAAAAGTATCTCAAAATTTAAAGGATTTATTCAGGCATATTTTTTGCTAAAGATTTACAGCAATAAGTTATTTCTAGGTTGGGCAATTACCTAAAAATCTTAAGAAATGTCCTATTAGTTATTTACAGTTATTTAATCTTGCTAAGCGGGTATTATTCTTTGGATTTGTACTATTTTTTGTAACGTTTTTCGATTTGAATAAATATTATTTCAGTTGGTTAAAAAATGTATAATAAATTAATTCTTACCTGGAAAGGTAAATCTGAGAGAGTAATTGCTAGGTAATATGATTTTAAAGAGTACCATCTGTTAAAATTTTCCTTCAATAACACTGGCATTTCTAGTGGAAATGATAAAATTGTGATCGTCATCGACGTATACATCAAGAATAACATGTTGAAAAACAAGAAACCGAGATTGCTAAGTACTTTATTGCCATCGTTACCAATATCGTAATACAGAGCACCAATCAAAAGTCCCACCAATATATGAGCAAATAGTCGAAGGTACATGAGAGTCTGAAAGAGAAAACATAAAAAATGTGCCATTTGGTTTTCAATAAACTCTTACCCAATCTCTTCTGCTGAATAATAAGGCTCTTTTAAGTATGATGAAAAATTGGTTAATTTGTGAAGTGCCATAGCGTGGTTGTCGAATCGGTAGTGATGATTCCAATAATGACGAGTCCACATTTTCCGTTTTTTCGTTTGCAATCGAGGAACCATCTAAAATTAAAAAGAAAAAAAAATGAATAATAAAGTTTAAAAATTAGATTCACTAACACTAAATCAGAACAACACTAAAAATCTATAAAATGTTTTAACAAATGCAGTTGCCAATATGCAAAATTATAAGTTCTAATGTAATTACAAAAAATATTGTCTAGCATTATTGTTATTATTAATTGGTTTACGGAACCTTTTTGTTTCGTCGTAAATTTATTGGTGACCGTGTTGTCCATTTCCAATAATTTTTTAAAAATTTTTATTTAATAAGAAAGGAAAAAACATCAGAACGGAAAAAATCAAGAATTCCAGACGTAAAATCAAGACCTCTTTGACTAATCTGTGAAGGGAATTGCTGATTTGTATAAATTGAAAGAAAAGTTATAGGAACCTCAACTGAACAAATAAAACAATCAACTGAGTCGCGATCGAAAAGAAACTAGTCTTATTTAAACGAAGTAATTCTTAAATTTATTATATAGGCTCAAAAAAGTAAAAACTTGCTGTATTAGGATGATAAGAAAATAAAAAAAAAGGTCACAGTTGTTTAATTGACATTCGAAAGACGATAAAAATTGATACTTGATTAAACTTGAGTTCATTTATATGAAATTCTTAAATTTTTTATTTTCTCGACGATTACGTGTCGTGATGCATTAAAGGTAAAGGTTGTTAGAAGATGACAATCTATGTTGACTATGAGAATAAAACTATATTCTATGGTGGTATTTCGCAATCTTTTTACACCGCGACACAATATGTTTGTGCTGGAATTGCAACCCACATACACTATCGTTCAAAAGCATTTGGACATCCATATCTTATAAAACTATTTATATATAAGATAGCTTCTAGGAAATTCATTCTTGCAAAATTCAGTAAGTATCGGGAAGCATTAAATTTACAAAAATGCTGCATAGGTAACATTATGTAAATTACTTTATTACTTGTAATAAACCAAAATTTATTATTGCCTTACTTCATGGGGATTAATGCAATAAAAGTTTCTCCAAGTTCTTGTAATTGTCTTTATGTTAAGGATACTTTTAGTAATGATGTTTTACCTCGGGCAAGTTTCAGGTTAGATTATCAAAATTGCCCTCAGTTTCGTTTCTGTATCCATTGATATAGTTGCGCACCATCAACCTGGCAAAAGCAACCAGCAAATTGCGAAACAATTGAAGTTAAATACTACCACCGTAGAATATACTCTCAAAAAATACCGAGAAAGTAGCAGTGATCTGAATAAATCACGAAGTGGGAGATCCACAGCAACAATTTCCGCTGAAAATCGTGTAGTAGTGGTAACTAACAAAAGAAATCTACGGAAAACAGCCCCAGTAATCGCTACTAAAATCAATGCAGACCGTCGAAAATCAATAAGCGTAATTACAGTCAAATATCGCTTGTACAAAGCATGTTTGGACGGACGATGAAAGAACTGTTATTGCGCATAGAGAATAAACAGAAACGTTTTCACTGGGCTCGTGAACACTAGCATTGGACAGCTGAACAGTGGAGTGGTCTTGTGAACCAATAAGTCAAAGTTCGAGATTTTCGGTTCAAGAAGACGTTTTGCGAAGTACAATTGTTCCGGTTAGAGATGGAATATTATTTCATTCATATGGCTGCCGCGGCTGGCCGCATAGTATCCTATTCGATCGGACCAATTTTCGAGCACTTTTTCGAGGGTATGGGGTCGTATCACGACAATGGCATCACGAATGTTGGCCTTCAAATGCTCAATTGTCTCTAGTTTGTCGGCATAACACTTGTCTTTAACAACGCCCCACGGAAAATAGTACAACGGTATTAAATCGCAGCTTCTTGGCGGCCAATTGACATCACCATTTCGGCTAATTAAACGGCCATCAAACGTTTGACGCAATAAATCGATTGTGGCATGTTGCATCATCCTGTTGAAACCAAACATCGTTCACATCAATACCATGAAGAGCGGGCACAAAAAAATTGGTTATCATGGTGCGATAGGTGTCTCCATTGACCGTAATGGTTGCGCCGTCCTCATTTTCAAAGAAATATTGGCCAATGATGTCTCCGCTCCACAAACCGCATCAAACAGTCACTCGTAATGGATGCATTGGCTTCTGTAAGACCACGTGTTGGTTTTCTGAGCCCAAAATACGGCAATTTTGCTTGTTAACATACCCACCAAGATGAAAATGAGCTTCACCGAAAAGATAATTCTTTTGGGAAAATCGACATCGTGCAGTTTCTCGTTGGCCCATCTAGCGAAGCGAAAACGAAACGGATGGTCATGTGGCTTCAACTTTTGAACTAATTCAACTTTGTAAGGCGTCATAGGCGTCGAGATCTTTTAGCAAAATTCGAAATAAACTGGTGCGTGAAATGTTCAATTCTTGAGGACGATGTTGATGGTGATGGATTCTCACGCACACTCTCAGCCATAGCTTCGATATTTTCGGGTGTATGCACTGTACGAGCACACTCACGTCTTCGCGCATCAACAATGAAACAAGTTTCACGAACTTTAGAAATAAACTTGCGTATACCGGGCACTGTTGGTCATTCTCTGCGACCAAATTTTGTACGACATTTTCGTGCAATTTCCGACCAATTGTCTTTGTTTCGGAAATAAATTTCCAATAAATCCCAACGTTGCTCAAGCGTAAATCGATTCATTTCGTTCATGACATATGTAAGTATTGCCAGATTCGAAATAACCGGTGGTTCAAATTTAAACCGCTAGATGGCTCACCCGTTTTATATCGCCGTCTAACAAATTAAACTCTTTTTTTAAATATTTCACCCGTTGAAAATAGATACCTGCTAATCCATAGTTTCTCTATTATTTGACGACCCAAGAGTTGAGAAACACTATTTTAAATTTGGTGTTAAGATACGAAAACTAAATACGCTGATGTTGGATAGGTTTAGAAATCCTTTGATGTAAAATGATAAAAATGTTTACATGTTACAAGACTGGATAGTTCTTACTTTAGTTTGTACATTAAAACAATAAATATATTTTGTGGTCCAAATTGAGGCCAGAAATCGTAATTTTCACAAAACATATGAGCTAAATTGATTTATTTTTTAATAATAATACTTACTTGCGATGCCTTTGGATACTTCTGACACGATACCTTCTAATTTAGGATACATATCTTTGGAGGGCTCAGCAAATTTTACCACCGAGTCATTTTCATTCAAATTCTTTTTCGTTTCCGGATATTTTTCGGATGCGTTATTTAAAGTTTCCTTGGGTCGTTCTGGGAACGGTTGCCCAAGTTTAATATCTTCTTTTCCATTATCTATCGCATCTACCAATTTCTTGATATTTTCTCCATATTCACCACAGGCAACCTCGATAATAAAGGAAGCCGGGTTGTGATAAGAGGGACATTGGAGAGTCAGAGTTGCCAAAAACGGAACTAGCTGTTTAGTTGAGCCTTGATAAACGCACTGTCCATCAGCCAAAGTATATAACTGATCGAACATCTCGAATAATCTGGCAGACGGTTGATGAATTGTACAAATAATTGTTCGCCCTCCACTAGCTAATGTTTTTAACAGGGAAATACACTGGAAACAGGAGGAACTGTCAAGACCGCTCGTCGGTTCGTCAAAGAACATAACTGGCGGATTATTGACCAACTCGAGAGCAATTGAAAGACGTTTCTTCTGTCCACCAGATAATGCACTTGTCATTGTAGTTCTATGATCTAATAAACCTAAGGTATCTAGGATTTCGTTAATCTAAAACAAAGAATATTATAGGAAAACATTTGATATTGTGCTGTAATCATTACAATTTCTTCGCGTTGTTTTGGAGATTTGTCACCTATTTTCAATTTTGCAGCAACGTTCATAGCTTCGTCTACGGTTAAATTTGCATGAAGTTGATTGTCTTGCATAATGTAGGCAGAAAGTTTTCTGAAAACACTCAAATTTCTTTCTTCGTTATTCATGTAAATTTTTCCAGCTAGTCCTCGTGATCTGAAAGGAAAAAATGTGCCTAATATATTATGAAAATTCAGCAAAACATAAAATTAATGAGAAATAAGAATAATTAAATTTCTCTACGGCATTATTTTATACGAATTTGTACATGTTCTCCATATATTCAGTCCAAATTTTTTAAGACCTTTTGTTCTTTGTGAAGTATCAGATATAAATATAAAATCAAAAGAATTTTATTATGGAACAATAGTCGTATTTTTTTACTGGTTACAAAACTGTTAATATCATGAGCATTTGAGAGCAATTAATTTTGGACTTAGAAAAATGTAATTTAGAAAGAAGAGATATCCGCAAAATGTAATACTATACTTTAATAAATTAGAGACAATTATGGGTCTACTTCTTGGATCGAAATGAAAGTTAATATCGCGCTTTAGCTTTCACTTCGGTCCGAGAGATGGACGTATTGTTCTCTCTCATTTTTAGCATATTAACTTTATTTCAATTAGTTTTGTATTCTTGTTGACTAATTTTCTTCAAAGATGGAGAAAATTACAATTACTACATAGTTTTTTTTATATACATTGTGTATTTTTATGGCGATTTTTAAATTTGCACAATTAGAAATAACCTTTTCAATAACATAATTCTGAATTAAATCGTATATGTTCGGAGAAATTTTGACCTTGGACTTTAAATTCTAAATTGTAATGAGATTTGCAATTGCCTGATTATTTTAAACTTAAATTAAACGTCCATTATCAAAGTAAAGACCCTTAGTAACTATTATAAAATTGACAAATACTTTAAGAAGCTATCAGAGACACACTTTTATACATATATTTTCATAGACAACCTTAATAACGGATTTATTTCGAGGATTCTTAATGATTTTCTAATTGTCATCCGGATTCCGAAAATGCTACGAGTTTTATCGATACTTCTGATTATATGATAAAATATGTAGAAAATAAAAAAATTCACACTTAACTAGATTAAATATACCATTGTACTTATAATTTCAAGGTTTTCATAAATCAATACTCATAACACAGAAAGCCCGGGAAACTCCTGTCAGATTATAATCTGTAAAAGGTGTGTTGTATGGAATCTTGAATTTACATCAAATTTAAACGTCGTGGAAGTCTCATTAACCTTTATTTAACATTCAAGTAATGGAAAAAAATCTTAAATCCACAGTAAAATAAAAAGAAAGAAATAATATAAATTATAAAAAAGAATAGTATACGCCACTGTGTATAAGAAATGGGCTCTTTAAGTGTATCATAAATCTTAAATAATGAAGGTGTTTTTTACATTCAATTTTTTTATTACATACTTATTATTAATACATTGATCTCTCTCTCTCTGTGTGTGTCTCTCTCTCTCTCTCTCTCTCTCTATATATATATATATATATATATATATATATATAAAACGGGTTTTCCAATAGGGACTTCCAAACTTTGACAGTTGATAGCGGCCATATTGTTGAAACTACATCTGTCGAATTGGCTGTCGCTTATTCAGTCTGTTTTGCCAAATCACCATGGACGGATATAGCGTTCAACAACATGTGCAAATGCTAAAATTGTTTTATTAAAATGGGTGTTCTCTTCGGGCAATGTTCTACGCGCTTCACCCATTTTACGGTCGCCATAATCGTCCTACCGAGACTATTCGCAGTGTGGTGGATAAATTTGAGTCCACTGGTTCAGTAAGCAATGAACACACGTACGACGACGAAACGCAAGATCTGCCGAAAACATCGCCGCTGTCCGTGAGAGTGTACAGAATTGGATTATATGGGCACTAACGAAATGTGCTTTCAACAGGACGGCGCTACGTGCCACACAGCTCATGCCACATTGGACATACTGCACTAGCGATTTGAGGGCATGGTTATCTCACGTGGAGGTGATGTGAACTGGCCACCAGGGTTTTCTTAAGTTGCAGGTCTATGCGAATAAGCCACAAACCACAGCGGCCCTTAAAGCCAACATAACCCATGCCATCAGTCAAATTCAGCCTGACTTATGCGCCAGAGTCATGGAAAATTGGACATTTTGGATGCGCACCACTCAGCGATGCTGGGGCGGACATTTGCACGATGTTGCATTCCATACATAATGGCATCGATAGGCCTTTCAAACGAATGAAATATTTCGATGATATCTCACACACACTTTGTTTTATTTAAATTTAAAGATAGGAAGCGCTTAATGAAAGACCCGTTATATATGTAGTAGTGAAATAATAATCGCCAATATGCTAATGCTTAGTTTTGCGTGTGTTGTTTTTCACTTTTTCATGTAATTTCTTAATAATAATAAGTTTAACGAGAATATTATACAATTCTTCTTATTCACAAACATGAAAACATATTTATATATAGAGAGCGATTTTTTACATAATTCTCTTCGTCCATCTTTTTTCCGATTGTCTCATACCTTTGAAGTTTAAAGAGACTAAATCAAGGTTATACAATGGGTGCCTTAAGTCTATAAACTCGCAACCATTAATTAATTATCTGTTGGCCTTTACCTTATTAACCCAACAATTGTAAAATTTTTTGCGAGTAAGAATATGGGTGTTTTTTCTCCGTAGCAGGTTTTAGGGTTTTTAATTGTGTTTTCGCAGACGTGATTATAAGCAAGATTTTTTAACATTCCAAAATTGCTAGCAATTCTCATTTTTCGGAAAATTGTTTGTGTGTTTTGGCTTTTTTGGTGTTGGAGAGAGAGAAAATTATCCCACTTCAAGGTTTTTTAGTTAATATCCAATCACCAATCAGAATGCGACAAAAAAATATTCTATTTTTTCACTAGTTATTCGGAATTTGGATCATTACTAATTAGTTCTCTACCACATTATTAGGACATTTTGTCGATTTATTGCCTCTCAGGAATGTGGTTTATTAACAACTATACATACACAACTCAAGCTTTTTTAAAGATCGTCATAAATCTCGCATTAGTTCTGTACTTACTTTTTCTTGTGTCCCGAAGGAAATACTTTTAAAAAGTGTGCGTCTAGTATCTCCAGTTTCATTATATTCTTAATAATTACCTAGAGTTGCACAAAACTAGTTCCTCCGCTTCAAATAAGTATTGCTCTCAGAAGAATTGAAAACAAAAATAATTAGGAAGCGGAATGAAATAGCGTTTTTTTTTACAAAATTTCCAAAAGATCGATTCTGGAATGGGATGTTTTACCTCACCATCTGATATTGCGCCATCCAACTATCGTTTATTTCGGTCTTTGCAGACTCACTTAATAGTATGCATTTCGTGTCTTTGGACTTCTGCAAAACCACTTGGATCGCCCTTTTATGGAAAAAAACTCGAGACTTCCATGAAAGATGAATTATGAAGATAGCAGAACAAGAGAGAGATGCCATTAATTGAAATGATTAATACATAATATATTAAAATTTTAAAAAAATTGCTTTAAAATCCATTCGAACTTTCCGGTCAACCCAATGATCCCAATGTACGTAATTATGAATATTTTGGCATTGACTAATAAAATTTTTAACAAAAACACAGTTTGTGATAATCGTGTTTATACTTTTTTCATGTCTTTCAATTAACAAACAACGAAAAAACAACAATGACAATCCTCAAAGTATTACATTTTTCTTGCATTTTATACCGACATAAATTGTGCGTATAATTCTAGTTTAAATTCAAATGTACATTATAAACGCAAACAAAAAAATAATACAAACTTTCTCTTGTCTTGCAAGAAACTATTTAGACATTGCGTTAATTGTTGCAGACGCTGTAACATTAATTAAAATTTTAAGGTAATAAAACATAAGTTTTATCCATGCAAAAGAAAAAAATAGTTTATTACTTTTTTTACGTCGATGTAATTTATTAATGTCGTTATGCCATATGACAATTCTATTCTTTACGTGCTGTGCCTTATTTATGTACTACTAGAATCACTTGACGCCATTGAAGATGACGTATAAAGACTAATTAAGCATGATAACTACCATAGGACAAAATTAAAATGAATCATTACATAATTTTTTTTTTATATTAGGTTCAAATTGCTGACGTATGTGGTAATCTAGGCTCAGATGCAAAATAGAAGTGAAAAGAAACTGGTTCTGCGTGCAACTTCGTAAATAACAAATAAAAATCTGCTAACATTAAAAAAACAGATGAACGTTATAAAATTATGAACGTAGAAAGAGAAAGGTTTCGATAAATTAAAGTCTGATTTCTCTATAATTAAATAAATTGTTAGGTACGAATTATTTCCGAATATTTCATCATTTAGTTAAAAAAATAAATAACTATATAATACGTGGGTAGCCGTTTATACTTCGTGAATAGCAAACAAAAAAAAATTTTTATTATCGAAAATAGTTTTATTGCTTTTCATAATATTCTCCATGATATATAAAAAGAGAAACAAATATATAATTTTTAACTTACTTGTATCCAGTCAAAATATTTAAAAGAGTTGATTTGCCCGCCCCGGAAGGGCCCATAATAGCAGTCAGCTCTCCAGATCTCAATTGACCACTGACACATTGCAGAATTATTTTCGAAGCTAGAATGTAATAAAAATTAATTAGATAATTTTTAGATTAAAATACCGTCATGGTTCAGACATGCATATATATTATATAAAATTGTACATAATAAAGCTTATTATCCTCAGCTTACTTTCATAAATATAAAAGTAGTAGGTATTTCTTCATTGTATCTTTTAAGATAATTTATTGTAGGTGACCCATAAGTCACTACGAAATTCGAACTAAGATTTGTAATTAACATCAGGCAGATTTGTCATAGAACAGTTATTAACCATCTAACGAAGCAAAGTAATCAATTTATTTAGAAAATCATCAATCAACACTTAATGAACATGTCTCCGTCATTTCGAAATTCGAAAATCTTGGAAAAACGATTTGTCGTTTAGCCCAACGTTTTAGACATTGACTCGATCAATTGGGTTTAAAACACACCACTTTAGCACATTTCGAATGTTTTTCACTTTTTTTCATACAAAATTAAATTAGTACACGTACTGAAACCAGTGGATAAAACTACAGATTTTGGAGTACTCAGAATTCAAGGGCTATTCGTAAGCATGAAAAAGTGTCAGTCTGGTGTGTTGTAATCTCACAGGCAATTATTGGAGCAATCTTTTTCGAAAAAGTTTCCGACCTAATAAAGATACAAGACATTTTTTCTTAAAATTTATATTTATTTTTCTACATAGTCTCCTTCTAACTCTACACACTTCCCCCAGCGATGGTTCCATCTCTTTAACCCGTCCAAATAGTACTCGGCGTTTTTCTCTGCAAAATAGTTGTTCACGAAGGTGATTGCCTGCTCATTTGACGAAAATCTCTGTCCTCCGAGCACAATTTTTAAATGAGGGAACAAAAAGAACTCATTGGGTCCAGACCTGGTGAGTAAGGCGGATGGTCAAGCAGTTCAAACTGTAATTCGTGGATTTCCGCTATGGTGTGAGACGGCGCGTTGTTTTGGTGAAACAGGATTTTCTTTTTCTGCAAATGTGGCCGTTTTTCCACAATTTCTGTAAATTAGTTTTTCCTTTTTGAAAATAATCGATTAAGTTAATTTCATGACTATCCCAAAAAACAAACGCCATCACTTTCTCAGCCGAAAAAATAGCTTTTGCTTTTTTGGGAGCCGGTTCCCCCTTTGCAGTCTACTGTTTTGACTATATTTTTATTTCGGGCGTATAATGGTATATCCAAGTTTCATCTACATTAAGTAATCGGCGCCAAAACTAGGATTTATTGCGCCTAAACTGCGTTGGAAATGTTCATTCGAACACGTCTAACGTTAGCAAATGCGGCATCCAACGCGCGGACAGCTTGCTCATGTCTAAATCTTGATTTAACATGTGACAAACACGTTTTTTGGATATATTCATAGCCTTTGCTATCTCTCTCACTTTAATTCGACGGTCGTCTAGCACCAATTGGTGAACTTTAACGATGTTATCGTCAGTAGTTGCAGTTTTTGGACGTCCCAAAATTAAATTCAGCTGCCCAAAATTTCACTGTGGTAAACGATGGTGCAGAGTCCCCGTACACAAAGTCCAACTCACCTTTGGTTTACGTAGGCGTATTACCTTCCAAAGACAAATATTTAGTGGCAGCTTGACTCGACACTCACTTCGACTCACTCAAACGACTGTTAAATAATAAATACGCGTCCAAAATGGCCGAAACTTTGGTGAGTACTTGACAATAGATACACAACTACATTCCTTAACTTTTATTGATGAGTGCTGCTATCTTCACGTTGAGATCGGAAACTTTTCAGACCACCCTCATATAATCAACTGACTGGTCTCCTAGATTTCCGGACATGACGACGCCCGACTTCTGTTTATGGTATTATCTAAAAGAAAGTGTGTACGTAAACAAATCGCTGACTATTATGTAACTGAAGAAGAACATCCGAGTAGAAATAGGAAGCCTACAGCAGGTGACTTACAGAGGTCATGTAGAATGCCTTAGAAAAAACAAAATTTTCAGAAATCGCTAATGGATGTTATTTGAGTATAATCTTCCGCACATAATGAAAACTTATATCCCGTTATTTATCTTTATTGGGTTAAAATAACTAAATAAATTGACCAAGAAAAAAAAGTTGTTTAAAACCCGTCGTGACTTACAGGCGACCTTGTATATATTTCTTTCGTGTTAATGAAAAAAGCAACATATTAAGGAATATAGACATAATAGAAATATTTGTGATTTAATGCAATATTCGTAAGATTTGTTAAGCAAATGTCGCCTCAATTTCTTAGATGCCACGATCAAACTAATTAGCATTCGGCAATGATTTATAGACATATATAATTTGAACATACGCATATGTGGGTATTTCGAAGCGAACTTCTAATCAAATTAGAAATCCGACATATATGGAATATATTTTTGGAAGAATTGTTTACGTGTTTACTGATAAGGGTTTCCTTTACACGAAAACATAAATTTCGAGAAAAATCGTTTAGAAGTATTTAAAAAGTTGTATTTTTATCTTTTTTACTTAATCTTCAAAACATTTAACAAAATAAATTTTTAAACAATAAAAACAATTGTTAATTATTAGAATTATTGAACGCGGGACACGTTAAAAAATATTCAGCGCATTACTAATTGTTTCACATGATCCCACAATCCCATTTTTAACATCGTTAGTGTTTAAATTAAGATTCTAGACCACTACAAAAGGAGAAACTTAATTGATTTAGGTCCGAAGACCTTGGCGGCTAAGATTGAGATTCTTCTCGTCATATCCGCTATTGGATGTCTAAGCACTTTTATTTCATCTTTCTTGAGGGAGGTATATATTTCAGAAGTTAGAGAGTCAATCTAGTTTTCGACGAATTGATTCTCTATTTAGAGGTCCTCTCAAACAAAAAGTCAATTAACGCAATCAACGTGTTTACTAAATTGTGATGACGAATTCCTTGCGTAAGGGTTTCGGTCGACCCCTACATTTGTTATTA
The DNA here is from genome assembly GCA_031893035.1 of Dermolepida albohirtum. Taxonomy (NCBI): domain Eukaryota; kingdom Metazoa; phylum Arthropoda; class Insecta; order Coleoptera; family Scarabaeidae; genus Dermolepida; species Dermolepida albohirtum. The sequence goes on from JAVIWB010003424.1 coordinate 166,964, forward strand.
AAATTTCCAATTGCATTTTGAGAAAAGCTGACTTTAATCAACAATCATTTATTAATACTTGCCATCAACTTTACATTTTGTTCCCACGGATCGAAGATTGTCCACCATTGATCTAAAGAAATTACAATCAATTAATACAGTTGTCTTTAACCAAGCCGACACTCACCATTGAGAAACAAACTCGAAAATTTCAATCTTTATTATTAGAGCGGTCACATTTGTTAGCACACCAGGTTCGTAATAAGTACGAATCGAATATTTACGATGACTCATCCAAGGCCGATCGCTCTGCTCAGTTACATGTTTGTTGTACTACAACGACTTCTATCCTGTCGCTCTGATAAAAATTTCTATCTGTCGCTTCTCAAAGTTTCATCTCTATGTTGCACAGCCACCTATCTTTCGAAACGCTCTTCATCTCGCAACGAAATTTTCTTCTTATCCCAAGAACCTAATTGTGCATTCATCCCTTAAAATATTTTCATCGAAGAAATTATCACTAGCATAGAGTCCATTCTTGTCATCCTATCCATTTTGAAACAAAAATCCTTCTTGTGCTAAACTACCAAAACCACGTCTTCGAAGATTCGAAATTCTCGCTCAAGAAACTAAAATCTGACCCAAATATCGTTATATTTTTCGAACGAGTTCCTACAGACTTTTGAAGAAATCCTACCACCTTTATCGAACACTATTATCTTCATAAAATCCTTTTCTATCCCCGATGGTGCTCAAAATCCTTTTATCCAGTGACACCAATGTCTCTAAACTGTACGGTTTTCCCAAAGTTTACAAACCTGACATTTCCCTACGTCCCACAGTTTCTTCTTTAAAAAAACCTACTACTTATAAACTAACCAAATATCTTGCAAATTTCCCCATTACATACACTAGCAACAGTGAATCTCTCATTAAACATTCCAAACTCTTCGTACAAAGACTGAAAAAACTGAAAGTCAATCTTCAGGATTACTGATAAGAATCATTGTTTATCAAACTCCCTATACACCATACGAATAACCTGACAGATCCTATTCTCTGTTAACCAGTCTAGCCTTTACTTGTTTCCAATTCTGTGACTGCTAGTATGGACCAGTATACCTATCGTCGCCAAAATTTTTATTTAAGTGTTCGATCGACAAATCCTTTACACTTATAACCAGAGACCAGTGTTAGTTTAGATATTGATGACATCTTCGTTGTCTGGTAGCATGGACACAATTTCTTCAACAGTTTCTCCAGTTTCTTAAATTCCCAACACAGTTTCATTCACTTCGCTATGGAGTTTGAGTCGGAAGATTCCTTTCCTTTCCTAGACGTCATGGTAAACTGTCGTATTGTTGGCTCATTAGGTCATTACATTTACCACAAATCTACACATAACAGTAGATACCTTAACCTTAACCCACTTCTATTGCCAATGCTCATTAACACATCAAAATCATTTTAAAACCCAACTCCACAATATCGGACCCTTTCTTTTTTAAGACCATAATTATTTAGAACCCCTGATGTTTACAGCCATCTATGCTCAGTATGATAGTGTACATCGACGAGACAGTGTTCGGTTGACACTTGTGTTGTTCAACACAAACGTTGCACGCGGCTGAGTCTGCATTTACTAAGCACACAACTCTTACATGTGTTTCAGTCCAACAGGAAGAAGCAAGGGCGGAGGAAACATTTCAACTCGGAAACGACGAGACTATGAATTTAATATACATTTTAACTATATTTCAGGTTTATTTTTGCAGTTACAAAGTTGATAGAATTAAAAATAAACTATACTCTGAGGAAACAATAAATAATACCTGCATTTACTAATTTCATTTCATATTTGATTATACTTAGTTCTTATTCACGCATAATCAAATGTATAATTTCTAAGATTCGTATCTATTGTATTTTGTGAACAAAAATTAACATTTTAACATAAATCATACACATGCAACTCGTTGGACAGTACATAGTTTATGTATTTTATTTATTGTACTCATGAAGTAAAGAAATAAATGATGAAGGATAGCAATTATTACTATAATAAAATAATATACAAGTTCCACTTGTTAAAATATCTGTTAATTTAATTATTATGACACCGAATTTATTAACATATAAATAAACGCAAATTAAATACACTGACTTCCAAGGTAAGAACAGTTGTTTTAAAATTTAATTAAATATTAAAAAGAAATACATGTATTGGATTTTTAGTATTTTAAAAATATTAAATCATGAACAATGTCCCCATAGCTTAAAATATAGACATCCAGTTAAAAAACCAAAACTAACGGCTACAATGAAGAACATCGATGGGCAAAAATTGACAAAAGACTGGAGAAAGGTAAGATGAAATAAGGAATTTCATGGTTGGGAAATTCTCCCGGCTTAAACGCTCTTGGAAATATCTGAAGCGCATTGAAATCGGTAGTCCATTGGAGAAGTCATACCATCATTCAAGAATTGAAAGCCAATATCTAAGATGTGTGGTAAAATTATCGCATAGTTAAGGAACTATCCAAAGCTTGCCTGGAAAGGTTGCCGAACGGGGTACAAGCAGTGATAAAAGCAAAGGGTGGAATTATGAAATAATAATTCTTCAAAAGTATTATATTTGCATTACTTAAAATAAATATTTTTTGCTAAACTATTTTATTTTGCTATACAACAACAAACATTATATTTGCAAGTGGCGCTTATATTTTGGCCAGGAACTGTATGTTCGATATATTAAATTTGCCTTCGCATATAAATAGACTAAAACCTATCTGCCTATTACAGATTTAATTTTGGCATCCACATTATTTCTTATGAAATTATCTTACTAAGCTTCTACGACTAGATTTGAAAGATTTGATAGATTTGAAAGATTATATTGTATTTGTTTCACAATATATTTCTTATCATGCGTTTGTAATAATCATTTTTTTTCAATTACCTTGTTTCACAACAACTCCTTGATATTTAGTTTTAATTTTCGCGAACGTAATTAAACGTTCTACTTTTATTTCAACTTAAAAATAACAAGTTTTTTCTCACATTTTAGTATCATTACAACGCTCATTTTCTCGATTCTTGTCAGCGTTGTCACAAAGTATAGCAAGAGGAAGTCATGTAAATTCCCTTTCTGGAGAATTATATTTGGGAGATTCAAGGAAAGTAAATACGTTTATTTTTCTTATGTGTTTCATGTGACAAAATCGTGTTTTTTTGTGCTAAACTTTATAGGCAATGTGATAATGATAACTAAAGACGGTCAGTTATAAAAAATATAAATATTTATATATTCAAGGTTGATATTTTAATATTTCCGCACTTTATTAATAATACAAAAAAAACATAGAATATTTCGCACTACATAAAAAAATCATTTGCATTCATTGGAGATCTACGCTAGCGTCCATATTAGTTCGGACACTCAAATAAATTTAAAAAAAGGGAAAACAAACTAGTTTATGTTAAAACTTAAAATTTTTATTGCATTATTATTTATAGATATTTATAAATTATAATAATAAAAATGAAAGTAATTCTAAATTTAAATAAACAAAGAATTCTAAACATTCCGCTCATCGAAGAAACCTCTTTTGAGCGAAGAACAGCCCATATAATTCGAGGCATCCGTTTCACGAGTTTTCTATGGACTCTATTCACTATACTATTCCATTCTTCTTGCGATATATTCCTCCTGTCTAATTTATCCTATAACAATTCTATGGGGTTTAGGTCAGGGCTTTGAGGTGGTAATGTCATTATACGTAAGGTATATATAAACACTGAAACAGGTTCAATGCAATAAACAGTAGCAGTAGTTGGGCCCTGAAGATTTCCCATACGAGTGGGTACGACACGTCGACAGTTATACCAGTGACGCCGTTCCAGCCCGCAAGTTGTATGGACCACGACCGTGGAAGTCTACGTACCAGATTAATGTCATATCAGTTTTTGAAAAATATTTTTATATATTGAGTTTTGTCAGTATTGTGATTATGAATTCTTCTAAATTCCTCGTTCAAACTGATCCGAAATTTCAATGAAAAATCATTTTATGTGATGAGGCTCATTTTCCCCTCGGAGACTACGTTAACAAGTAGAATTGTGGCATTTGGGGCTCGGAAAACCCAAGAATTATCCTTGAAAAGCCTCTCCATCCTCAACGTGTGACTGTTTGGTGCGATTTTTGGTCTGGCGGGGCCATTGAACCTTACTTTTTTGAAAATGAGGCTGGAGCAACTGTTACGGTGAATCGATTGCGCTATCGAACGATGATTAATGATTTTGTATGGCCGAAATTGGAAGATATTCATGTGGACGACGCACTATGTGCCACAGAAGTAACGATAAAAGTTTCCTGACCGTGTGATTTCTCGAAGAGGCGATCACAATTGGCCACCGAAATCTTGTAATTTAACACCTTTAGACTTTTTTCTTTTGAGCTACGTGAAAGATAAGGACTATGCCAATGCCCGCAATCGTTTCAAGACCTCAAAGATGGAATTCGTGAAGTTATCGAGAATATACAGTCGCAAATGTGCGAATTGGTGATGGAAAATTTCATGAAAAGAATATGGTCCTGCAAGTGCAGCCATGACGGCCATTTGATTGATATTGTCTTCCATTATTAATGGCATATCCTCCTCTTTTCAAACAAACATCCGATGATTTCGCTTAAAAATACTCGTTTTTTTACATATTAAAATGAAACCTCTTAGTGGAAGACCCTATATAATATTTCTAACTAAAATACGCATGATATAATGAACGGTGTTTCTATTACGCCATTGTTTTTCTTTCGATGCGCATTATAACAATCCCACCTGTACTTGTACCTATTTCTTTTCTACAATAATTTTATATATTTATAATGCCATTAAAATTATTGCATTTCCTTACCACCATCGCTTTTATACAGAGGTAATATTATGGATGCCTTTCACTTGGTCCATTTTTAGTTTTCCAGAATTTATATTTTATTTAAAATGCTTGAATGTTACTGCATTTTCTACTTAGTTATACTCAGATATTCTGTTTTGTATTTAAGGTGGCCATTATCGTCACTTCCCAAGCTCAAGTAATAACAGAACTCGTTTCAACATTTGGCTAGATACATTAAATATTGGTGAACTGTGGTTAGTAAACACATTATTTATAAAAAATGTTTATGAGAATTTTTATACAAAATATAAACCTCTAGGTAATCTATTTTAACATCATCATGACATCTCGGTAATGATAATTGGTAAGGCTATTAAAATACAAAATTTTACTAAAGAAGTAATAATATATTACGTAAAAAAGATAATATAATGTTATCACGTTACCATTTTTAAAATAGAATTAAATAAAACAAAAAAAATTTTTGTTTTATTTCTTTTCAATTTCAAATTCTTTGTAAATAGGAATGTACATTATTATTTAACTATTAAAGTTTTATGTAAAACGACATTTTAGTCGATGCATTTAAGTTTTCTTTTTAAACATTCAGATGTTATTAATATACAAAAACTTTCCTCGCTAGTATAAAACTTGAATTTTACGTGCTAAGATTTTAAATTGTCAATTAAATCACTACGTAAAGTAAGTAGGAAACGATTAGCGTCAAAGAAAATTATTATCGCTATGTTCTAGGAACATGATATAATCACCTGTATATATAGTCTGTTATAAAATCACTTATGTTTATTTAAAATAAATAAAAAATTCGGAATATAGACGAGTTTAAATACACCTGAAATTTAACTTCGACTAACTGGACATGTCCTAACTATTATTACAGATGTTAGGTAATATTAATAATAAGCACTGTTAAAATTATTATTTACTTAACATAAAATATTGATAGCCGAAACATATTTTTAAAATAAAAAATGTGCGGTTCTAATCTGACAGTATTTTATAATTATAAAATAAATATTATGAGGTCTAACAATGAAGTGTCGCCTATAGAGGAATATGCGTATAAAACAATCAAATTTATTACAGCGCAAGCAACAGAAACCCTCGTGTGAAATGTGGCCTAAGAATATATGACCAAAATTTAGAATTAACATCTGAAAGTAAATTTGAATGGAGATTGTAGTTGATTAAATTAATCAATTAAGGTTAATATAACCCCTTTCCACACTAGCTTTCATATTCTGTATACGCATCAGCAGATAATTTAATCATAGTGTCGTACCCGGAACCACAACAAAATCCGCACAGAAACAAAGTCCATACCAGACTTAGACCGCCGAAAGTCAAACACATTCTCTCTGTGTGTTTGTCTTTCGACAGTATAAGTCTGGCATGGGCTCTTTAATATTATGATTTATAGAATTTAATTAACAATCATGAAAGTAAGTCTTTTCTAATTTTGTGGCAAAATTATGTTAAAAATGAATAAGACGTATCTTCGACAGAGAATTTGTTTTTGGGTAAAATTATATCAGTTTTACACATACTTAAAAAATAACAATTTATCTCAACAATTTTTTACTGTACATCAGACACGTTTAACTTGTCGACAAAACCAGACAATCTGGCTTTTTTTGCAATAACGTTAATTAATTACACTTTAATTGACAAATTAGCTATGTTTATATGCACACGTCGTTATTTGCTTGATCAATAAACTGTACTAGTGAATGGTGATTAAAGCGTTATAAGTGCTTTCACTTCTACCTGAGAAATGAACGTACGTTTTCTCGCTACTTTGAATATTCAATTATTATTTTCTTGTCTTAATAAGTATACTTTCTCCTATGTACCAAAGAAGATTTTTCACCAATAAATTATTATTTGATTCAAAAGTATTAATTCTTGAAGTAATCTTTAACATCTTTAAATGTTTGGTAAACATTGCATTGTTAATAGCTGACTAAACACGGTACTTGAATGAACGTATTCCGCATTGACTGAATCCATTTATATTAGTGTAATATTTATAATTCACACTTCCAGTATTACATAAATTCAAATAAAGTATACTAAGACGAAGGAAAAATAAAAATGAATTTAATTTAAACATACATCACATAACAAATTTAACTTTAACTTCATAAATTTTTACTGAAGACGGTAAGTTAGAGAGAAAACTGCCAAGGTTATCAAGTTCAAATCATATTTTCTGCATAGGTAAAAAATATGTGTGTCTGTAATTGATACAAGTCAATGATGTCGTTAACATTTAATTTCCTGATGTCATATTAAAATTTCTAATTTGATTTGATGTGACGACAAGTCTTCTTAGCAAGGTTACATTCATCTAGTCGTACGGTAAATGAAATCTCTTGCTGTTGAAACGACATTTCAAATTCGCTAGCAGTGTTGCTATCAAAGTATTTCGTTGCATACATACTTAGCGACTGCGATAAGTATTACTATATGACCTTTAGAACAGAATACATCAAAACGACAAAATAAATATACTAATTAAGAAATAACAGGATTTCTACGCGACAAAATAAATATACTAGGTAACTTTAATTTGCGTTACAACTTAGTAGTAGTTTTCAACAATACTGAAACATGTTCTGTTGTTCTAAAATATATTCTAAGAAATACATAATATAATGATAAGCGCATAACGTAATCCTCTGTGTGATGGCGTGTCATCAATAGAGGAAATTGAACTGCACGCCATAGGTGTATGCTTGATAGTAAAGGTGTTTCAAATTTCGCGTTTTCTTTAAAGAATAAATAAAACACATAATTTGCATTCACTTTCAAAAGCTTTTTATTGGTAATTGAAGTATCAGTTATGATATTTATATGCGAAAAATAATATCTGCCAAATAGCCTCCTCTTACAGCTCCACAGACGTCCACTCTTTTGTTAAAATATTCAATGACATTTTGACATAATTGAGGCTCTATCTCACCAATGACACGAATAATTTCATCTTTCAAAGCAGGAATTGATTGTGGATTGTTTTTATAAACCTGACTTTTTTTCTAACGGTGTCAAATCACATGATCTTGGTGGCTAATTAACATCACCGTTTCTTGAGATTACACGATCAGGAAACTTTTCTCTGAATAAATCAATTGATTCGTGTGCAAACTGAGGTGTAGCGCCATCTTGTTGAAACCACATGTCCTCTAGATCAATATTCATTAATTCAGGCCACAAAAATTCTATCTCACCAATGACACGAATAATTTCATCTTTCAAAGCAGGAATTGATTGTGGATTGTTTTTATAAACCTGACTTTTCACATAACCCCCCAAAAAAATAGTCTAACGGTGTCAAATCACATGATCTTGGTGGCTAATTAACATCACCGTTTCTTGAGATTACACGATCAGGAAACTTTTCTCTGAATAAATCAATTGATTCGTGTGCAAACTGAGGTGTAGCGCCATCTTGTTGAAACCACATGTCCTCTAGATCAATATTCATTAATTCAGGCCACAAAAATTCGGTCATCATCCGACGATATCGAGATCACAATTGACAGTTACAGCTTCACCAGCACCGTTTTCAAAGAAGTAAGGTCCAATTACACAACCTGACCATAATGCACACCAAATAGTAACTCGTTTAGAATGCATAGGTTTCTCATGAATAATTCGTGGATTTTCCTCACCCCAGATACGGCAATTTTGTTTATTAACATAGCCACCAATGTGCCTCACCGGAAAACATTATTTTTTGAGAAGAATCAACTTGTTTTTCAATGATGAAATTGACAAATGAACGACGTTTTAAATGATTTAATGGCTTCAGTTCCTGTGTTATTTGAACCTTATATGCCTTCAGAGCTAAATCCTTGTGTAAAATACGCCATGTTGTTGATCCACTAAGTCCAAGTTGTGAACGTCGTCTAATAGACATTTCAGGATCCTCAGCAACACTTTCACGAACCAAACCAATATTTTCTTGTGAACGACCACTATGACTGTATTCTTCACTTTTTTGATCTTCCGCGGAACCGGTCTCTTGAAATTTTTTAATAATTTGATCAATAGTGTTTTCAGATGGACGATTATGTAAACTATAAAATTCACGTAATTTTCTAAAAACTATTTTCACAGAACGCTGATTTTCATAAAAGAATTCAACAATTTGAACGCGTTATTGTACCGTGTACGAAGCCATTTTTATAAATGTCATACATCACACTTTTTAAATGCTCACATACACAGACAAGTTCAATGCGTCGTCTATATTCTATTTATTCTTAAAAAAAACCACTCAATTTGAAACACCTTTTACTTACATAAAGTTGAATAAATAGCAAGCAGTAAGTAAGCGCCTTCTGTGACGTCACAAAATGGATAGGATCTGTTAAATATTTGAAACATTAAATATATTTTCATTCTACATCTAATAATCTAATGTTTGCATAATTGAAATATTCTAATTAATTATTAATATCTGTTAATCTAATTAACAGATATTGGTCTAAAACAATTACACGCCTTTCTAAAACAAAATAATTTTTTGCGTCTTTTACAATGCATAGATGTGTGTGAACACTGTTTTTTAATTCTTCTATTCCGTCCGCTAATCTGAAATAATTCTTGAGAATTTGTTGTGAATCCATTTTATCCTGGCTATCTTGAAATTTCGTTTGATTTTTTTGATAGCTGCACCTTTCAGATCGAGTCTTAAAACTACCTTATTCATATTCTCAAAATATTTATGATAGTAAAATGCCGTTTGTAACCACGTTCCCCAACGTGTACAAATAGGCTGTCGTGGTTCAGTACGCCTGAACATTTCGGGACAAACCTACAATTTTGCGGTGAATTGTGTCATTTGCAAACAGTATTTTACAAATTTTAATTTCTGCTGATTAATCGATCATTTCTTTTACAATTTTACGACAAGTAGGTAATATAATTCCTTCTGACACATTATGAAGTTTTAATTCTACTAATGGGTGTCCCGAAATTAACGCAAAATTTTAATTTGTCGCCATTTGTGTAGTAAAGTGTTAGCAACCCTAAAAAAAACAATTCGACAGCTGACAGTTTAGAGTTAGTAAAAATGGAGCGTCACACGATAGAACAACGTGTCTTCATTATTGAACAATATTTCAAAAATAATGAAAGCTTGGCGGCTGCAGTTCAAAAATTTCATACAAAATATGGTCGGAATACTGTTTTAACTTTGTCAACTGTGAAGAGATTAATTGAAAAATTCAGGGAGACTGGATCCGTCGGAGACGCCAAACACACTAGTCGTCTAAAAACAAGCCGTTCAAATGTCAATATCGAAGCAATGCGTGAGAGTGTCGGTGACAATCCAGGAACCTCAATTCGGCGTCGTGGACATGAATTGCAAATTTCAAGAAGCTCTCTACAGCGTATACTCACTAAAGATCTGTGTCTCTATGCTTACAAATTTCAATTAATACAACAACTGAAGCCTAATGACCATGCACAGCGAAGAGAGTTCGTTGAATGGATTATTGAACATCAATTTTACGAGCAAAATCATCTTAAGAGATGAAGCACATTTTCACCTTCATGGCTTTGTTAATCGCCAAAATTGCCGCTTTTGGGATTCTGAGAAACCACATGTGATTGTCGAAAAACAAATGTATCCACAACGTGTCACTATTTGGTATGGATTTTGGGCTGGAGGCATAATTGGACCATACTTTTTTGAAAATGAAGCTTGTCAAGCAGTGACTGTTACTGGTGTTCGATATCGCGACATGATAACACAGTTCTTTCTGCCGAAATTGGATGATATTGATGTGTCCAATATGTGGTTTCAACAAGACGGTGCCTCATACCATACAGTCCGTGAAACAATTCAATTACTGCATGAGACATTTCCAGGTCGTGTGCTCTCTCGTTTCGGTGATCAGAATTGGCCCCCTAGATCGTGTGGTTTAACACCATTAGATTTCTTTTTATGGGGTTATTTGAAGTCACAGGTCTATGTCAACAAGACCACAACCACCCGTGCATTAAAGGAGGAGATTCAACCCTGCATCAACGAAATTCAGCCACGTTTATGCATAATGATCAAGGAAAATTTCGACAAACGAGTGCGTATGTGCATGCAAAGCCGTGGAGTCTATTTGCTCGATGTGTTATTCCATATGTTATTCCTATGTACTTTATGATTCAATAAAAAAAAATAACAATCAAAAGATTAAAAACTGTGTTTTCTATTTAATTCAAATCTTGCGTTAATTTTGGGACAGCCGTTATAAGAAGCTATCTGAGCTTTTTCAGGCACACAATACTAAATTGCTTTTCAAAAATGTTAACTTGATTGGATCTTCCAGATAAAGATTTTTTAAAGAAGTTTTTGTCTTTTGATGCAAGCGAAGGCCGATTAGTAAGCAAGTGACGTTGGAGCTTGTTCGAAACTATAGCACCGTTTGCAATTTACAACCACATATCACACACTCGGGAACAGTTCTGTTTCAGACGTGAATCCAGATTTATGAAGTCGTCATCATACTTACGATGAACGTTAAATTTTTCGGCAAAGGAAACATCTTTACTAGCACTGGGTTTGGGTTCGTTAGCCTGAGTGGTATCATCATCATTACTGTCGTTAATCTTTCTTTTTGTGATCCATTTTAGTAGGTTCTTTTAAAATAAAAATAATTATTTTTAAATTTTGTCTAAAAATTATTGTAAACGGCGTATCGTAATATTACATTTGAATCCGTTTTAATTAAGTTTGATAACACAATATTGTGGTATTGCACAAAGTGAATATATAAGTTGTAATCTAATCCTATGAACACATCGGGCGGGAGACTAGTAAACCAAACTTGTATATAGCTTTGTTTGCGTTAAATCAAGACCAGCCAAAACTATTGGGTTGCAACTAAGTACTTTCGGTTTTTACTGATAGAGAGCGTTGCTTTATTTTTTGCATAACGTATGTTAGTGCTGTACTTTACCGTTTGTCGCGTGATACTAGTCACATTGACGTAACTTCAGAAGCAAGTAGTGCGTGATTTTTATTAAAGCTATTAGTTGTGGGTTAATTTTAAATGGAGTGCAGAAACGAACATTTTCGACATATTTTACTATTTTATTTCCGTAAAGGAAAGAAAGCTGCTGCGGCTCACAAAAAGATATGTGAAGTTTATGGTGCTAATTGCTTAACAGGGCGCACGTGGCAGAATTGGTATAAAAAATTCCGTTCTGGAGATTTTCCCCTCAAAGATGAGCAACGTTCTGGTCGGCCTACTGAAGTTGATGATGACCAAATCAAAGTCATAATTGAAGAGGATCGTCATATAACTGTTCGAGAGGTTGCGGAGAGGCTACATGTATCGTACACAACAATTGAAAAATATTTAAAATGTCTTGGGCTAGTTAAAAAGCTTGATATTTGGGTACCTCACGAATTGAAAGAAATTCATTTAACACAAAGAATCAACTTTTGCGATATGCACCTTAGACGAAATGAAACCGACCCTTTCTTAAAAAGAGTCATCACTGGTGATGGAAAATGGGTCCTGTACAGTAACATAGTTCGAAAACGATCATGGAGCAAACACGATAAACCAGCTCAAACCACATCGAAAGCTGAATTGCATTCAAAAAGATCATGCTGTCAGTTTGGTGGGTTTACAAAGGTGTTGTGTTTTTTGAGCTGCTTCCAAGGAACCAAACGATCAATTCTGATGTTTACTGTCAACAATTAATAAAACTGGATGAAGCAATCAAAGAAAAACGGCCAGAAGTGTCAAATCGGAAAGGTGTAGTTTTCCACCAAGATAATGCAAGGCCCCACACATTTTTGGCAACTCGTGGGAAACTATTGGAGCTTTGCTGGGAAGTGGTGTCACATCCCCCATACAGCCCTGATCTAGCACCATCTGATTACCATTTATTTCGAAGTTTGCAGAATTCTTTGAATGGTTCACAAATGACGATGACCTTCACTCGCACTTTCAGTTTTTTGCTGATAAGGACCGGAAATTTTATGAGCGCGCAATCATGCAGCTGAAAGAAAGATGGCAAAAGTCATTGAGCAAAATGGAAAATATATAATTGATTAAAAACTATTCTTTGTTTAAAAAAAAGTGTTTTATTTTATACTACAAAACCGAAAGTACTTAGTTGCCAACCCAATATAATAATCATGCGCATTGGTTGAGTCAGTCCCTGCTAGATAGAAAGAATCTATGAAACTACTTGCCTGACGTCGCTCATGTACGGGTATTCTGCATCTTATAAAAATATTACTTCTTCAGTTCAAATGATCAAATAAATATTTGGATTGAATTAGTATCAATTCAAAAAAAAGTAAAAAAAATAATTTTCATTTCGGAAGGGGGGCCACTGCCCGGCAGTGGCGGTACACTTCAAGAATCTCGCGATACGTATGTCATATAAGATAATATTTATTTATGATTACGATAGTGGAGAATTTTTTCACGAATTAAAATTTGCAATTAGATAATAATTGTATCAATTAAAAATAAAAAATTAACGAGAACGAAATGGAGCGTACAGCAAAAGTGTTACTGCGTTAGAGCATCTTGTTCTTCCTATTGGAAATATACATACAGTTTTCCCGTATACTTCAGATCGAAGTCATTATTTTTTTTTTAATTTTTATTTTTAATTAATCTAATTATTATTTAATTGCAAATTTTAATTCGTGAAAAAGTTCTCCAGTATCGTAATCATAAATAATTATTAGTTTATACAACGCCATCCTTATTTTTTAGCATACGACAGCCATGTTTTTATTAATTCCAACGTCCAAGGCCTCTGAGCTAATATAACGAACGATAATTTTCATAATTCTTACGTTTTGTTTTCGACAGGTTATAATTGAAATGGACATTTAGTTTTACATTAACATTTGAGGCCATTCGTTTTAACATAATTTGACGTTTTTCTTTTGCGATGTGATCTGTATTGACGTACGCTAGTTCATAGATTTGATCACATACGAGGGAGTATTGATAAGTACTTAACTTATCATATAGGACGTTAGAATACTTTAAAACAAAATTTTATTTATTCAACATTATTTCTATTTAGACTTACATATTTAGTAGCATTTCATAAAGTAGTTCTAAATCCTTTAAAAAAATTCATTGTTTTGATCTGAAAATCACCAACTCAATAGAAGACAGGTCTTCAAAAATTTAATTTTTTTTATCGAAAAACTTATACTCTTCAAATGCTTTTTTGGAGTTTTGGAAACAAATAATAATCTGACGATGAAATCTGCAGAATAGGGTGGGTGGTCGACGAATTCAAAACCAATTTAATTAACTATTTACAGTATAATCAACGACCTGTGAGCAGTAGCATTGCAAACATAGTTTTTGGCAAATTTTTTGCATTTTTCCTATGAACGATGTGAAGTACACCTTCGTAGGAAATGTGCAATGCTTCCGCGATACACTTGGACCCAACTCATCGATATTTTAAAATCATATCCTGGGCAGAATCAATGTTTTCCGGAATGGTTCTAGAAATTGTTTTTGATATCTGATATTTCTCTCTTAAATTCCTTAATCCAGTTTTTAATAATGTCGTATGAAAGACACTAACCAGACAAAGTTTTTGCCAGACCAACAAAGATTCCTTTGTGCGCTAACCCTTTACAAAATAAACACTTGATAGCTGACCGAAGCTCAATTTAATCGAAAGAAATTGGTTAAGATTACTTAGAAATATACTTATTTGTCAATGGATTTTATAGCAAGAAAATATTTTCAGTGTTCCTGTAAAACATAAATCTAAAGTAAAATAAAAAACGTATTGGCCTTTATAAGTAACTATTAACACATAATATTTTTTAAATAAATTTAAAACATAATTATCCTATAGTGTTGTTAATTAAAACAAATAACTTCCAATTTAATTTAATTACAATTTTAAATATTGAAATAAAACAACTGCTTTAAGTAGGTTTACCGATTTTAACAAGCGAATGCATGACAATTTCATTTAATTATTTATTAAATTTGTTTAAAGATCTTTTAAAGGAACGTAGAGTTGTCACTCATATTCTCACTGAGCATATACCTTCTTGTGTGTACTTACTTTCTTAAAAAACACATTCTCGCAACGCAATATTGACTTTCTCCTCTTCTGATATTGAAATTGCAAACGTGTTTATTTTTGTTATTTGCTAGCATTAAACGGATTTAATAAGTTTAAGAGCGAATAATCATAATGTAATAATTGTAAAGAATTACAAGTGTCATTTATAAATGGATATTATTGAAAAACTCGAACGTTACGCAAGCATGCCTTGCAGTGACCTTATTGTAAAAATTAGCGATGTACCCGACAGGTACGATTAAAATGTAGAGCATATTGCAAATCAAATTACCTATGAAATAAGTGAATGTATTCTGTACAAACGATAAATACGTTTCAGGAACTTTGAAATGAAATTTGAGGCATGAAGCAGACTTAAATTTTAATGCTTGCGTAAAGGTCTGGTAAATATGTAGATTGCTCTAAAAATTTTACGGATGTTAGAGAAAAAATCAATTAATTTAGCCAATTTTTTTTGTTGTCATTTATAAAATATTCACCTTTATGTCCTATGCACTTCTACATTTGGTGGAACCAGTTTTTAAAACACTGACCCCATTGTTCTTCACTCACCTCAAACGAAGTTTCTGTAGACTTCCACAGTCACTTCCGGGGTATTAAATTTTAATCCACACATTTAGTCTTTTATGTATGGGAATAAAACGAAGTCAGAATGTGCTAGATCGGGATTATAAGGCGACGAGCTATCCATTTCGTTCGTGAACTGGATAAAAACTCTTATGTTTGAGATGAGTTGTGTGATGGTGCATTGTCTTGATTGAATGATCCTCTTGGTCATTTCTCGGACACTTTTAGGACTTATAATTATCAGGTCGCCAGTTTTGCTTCATATGAAGGGCGCCGCTGGAAATAATCTGAACGTTAAGGACGTTATGGCTTTAAAAAGTTTGGGAACCTATACTCTAGTGGAATAGTAGCAAAATGACCAGTGCGTCCAAGAAAAGAAGCCACCATTTTCTTGTCAGAGCTTCATACGCGTCTCACTTTCGTGGGTTTCTCCTCGTCTTTGAAAACCCATTGAGCTGATTGTCCTTTGCTTTCTGGTTCGTAACAACAAATCCAACTTTCGTCACCTGTAACGATGTCGCACACTCATTTTACTCGACCTGGGCAAATATTTATTGCCGGTAGTTGTTTACTCTGACATACATTGCAATGATTTCAATATCTACTCTACTTTTCCACGCTGATATATTGGGTCTGGGAAAAAGTTCGTGGCGTTTTTCCCGATAGATGGCATTGGTTGCCGATAACTAAAGAACAACAAGTCACAGCGACACCACCGACGGCTCGTTTTTTAGATGACCTTCCGAACGTTAGTTTGAGCGTAGAAACATTGTAATCGGTGCAGTGGTTGGAAAGTTATTCGCACTTGAAAATGGAGAAGAATAATGAGAAATTTCGCTATATTCGGCAATATTATTATGATAAGGGGAAGAACGCTGCGCAGGCTTGTGATAAAATTTGTGCTGTGTACGGTGAAGGTACTTTATCGAAATCTGTTGCGCGGAAATGGTTCGCTCGCTTTCGTTCTGGAAATTTCAATGTGAAAGATGAGTCACGCTCCGGTCGTCCAATCACTGAAAAATCTGATGAAATTCTTGAAAAAGTCCAACAAGATAAGCATATCAGCAGTGTCGATATTGGCATGGAGCTAGGCATTGACCACAAAACTGTTTTGAACCATTTACACAAAGCTGGTTACAAAAAAAAGCTTGACGTATGGGTTCCTCATGAGTTGAGCGTGAAAAACATGATGGACCGAATTAACATCTGCGATGCGCTGCTGAAACGGAATGAAATCGAGCCGTTTCTGAAACGTTTAATAACCGGAGATGAAAAATGGATTACGTACGATAATCGGAAGCGTAAAAGATCGTGGATAAAGGATGGTGAGCCGTCACAAGCGTTCGCTAAGCCAACATTGACGCCAAAGAAAGTGATGCTGTGTGCATGGTGGGACTGGAGGGGAATCGTCCACTACGAGCTACTTCCAACTGGTCAGACGATTGATTCTCAACTCTACTGTGCACAACTAGAGAGATTACGCCAGGCGATTGAAAGAAAACGGCCCGAATTGATTAATAGGAAAGGTGTTGTCTTCCATCATGACAACGCCCGACCACACACTTCTTTGATGACCCGTCAAAAATTGAGAGAGTTTGGTTGGGAAGTTTTGATGCACCCACCTTACAGTCCGGATATAGCACCCTCTGACTATCATCTGTTTCGATCTCTGCAGAACTCTCTCAATGGAATTAAGTTGGTTTCAAAAGAAGCCTGTGAAAACTACTTGATTCAGTTTTTCGACCAGAAACCACAGAAGTTTTTCACCGATGGGATCATGGATCTACCAAAAAAATGGCGAAACATTGTCGATAATAATGGAGCATATTCGGTTTAAATGAATTCGTCCACGCGCCATGCGGGGACCAGTTGAATTTTACTGAAAAAACGCCACGAACTTTTTCCCAGACCCAATATTTTGCGCAGAAAAATCGCAAATACCGCAAAAACTTTTACGGCACACAGTCGCAATAAATAAGGAAAAAATCATCGAGAGGATTAATTGCCTAATTTAAAAGAATAACAGCATGCAAAAATCGACAGGCATTCATTAAAACACTGGTAGACAGCATGATAGAAACATATCTAAACGTGTATAAAGTCAACCACATAATTATACGTGTAAGGATTAAACATCGCATACTAACTAAGAAACCCAAACTGACGACAAAAAATAAAAAAGTATGTTAGCAGTTCCATGACTAATAATTGACAGAAAGAGAAAAGAATATAAACACTCTGGATTATAAATTGAATTTTCGCAAATATCATTGTATTTGCAACAGGTGATTCTTTGCGATGAATCGCATCTTAAAGGGAGTGCTCATTTCAGACGAAGGACATTAAAAAACGTTGTAATGACACGAACATAGACATACTCGTAGCAGCAGGTACTGGACCCATGTACTTCATGAAGTGAACAATTAACCAATTACAATATTACAAAAATTATTAAAACTGTACTTTCACCTTAATCTGACTTGTAGACTTCCACGTCTTTTTGGATTCACTGCATGATAAAAGATCATCGCCTTCAAGTAGGATGGGGAATTGCGCTATACTGAGAAATCTATGCGAAATTTATTTGAAATCTATTAACGTTTTGCCATGGCCCGTAAATTCATTAGATAAGAACCTCTTCGAAAATATATGGAATATCATGAAAAACTGCACATATACAAGTCCAAATTCAACAGGTGCAATTTGAAAAGAAAATATTCTGAGAAATTATCAAAAGACTGTAAAACTTGTATTTTAGAAACGACTAAGATTGTTATCAAAGTCAAAATAATTAAAAAAAATTAAATATGATATGTTTTATAATGAATACTAACTATTTTCATTTCTAGTAAATTTTGTATTAGGTGCGCAACTAAGTCCTCGCTGTTTTTCTGATGAAAATGCAACTTTATTGTGAAAAAATGTTTACAAATGAATCATTTAAAATATTGCCCATCGCTAGGGACAACTTTTTCTGATCTTTCTGGCAGAGCTCGAATACCGTCACGGTAGAAGTGTTCGTTTTTTGAGGATATCCACGAATCAAGCCATTTTGGGATGTCTTCGTATGAGCGGAACTGCTGATTAGCCAGACCATGTGCCATCGAACGGAACAAGTAATAATCGGACGGCGCAATATCTGGGGAATATGGCGGATGGAATAGGACCTCCCATTTGAGCGTTTCTAAGTAGATTTCAACGGGTTTGGCAACGGGACGCCGAGCGTTGTCATGCTGTGCAATCACTTTTTCGTGCCCCTGCTCGTATTGTGGCCGCTTTTCGCGCAATGCTCCGCTCAATCGCATCAATTGAGTTCGATACCGTTCCCCAGTGATGGTTTCGTTCGGTTTCAACAGCTCATAATAAATAACACCGCACTGGTCGCACCAAATACACAGCAAAACCTTCACAGCGTGAATATTCGGCCGAACCGATGACGTAGAAGCATGACCGGGCAGTCCCCATGATTTTGTTCTCTTTGAGTTGCTGTAATGAATCCATTTTCCATCACCCGTAACGATGCGATGAAGAAAACCCTTCCTTTTTTGCCACTGGAGCAGTTGTTCACAGGCGAAAAAACGACTCTCAACGTCTCTTGGCTTCAAATCATAAGGAATCCAAGTTCCTTGTTTTTGAATTATTCCCAACGCATACAATCGCTGGGAAATGGCTTGGTGGGCAATGCCTTCAATTCAGCGTCTTCGAAGGCTTTTGGTCTTCCTTCACGCGAACGGTCGTCAACATCGAAATCACCGTCTTTGAAGAGACGGAACCAATCACGACACGTTGTTTCATTTATCTCCGTAAACTTTTTGGAGTTCTCGATGCGCTTCGGCCGCCGTTTTCTTCGAATGAAAGAATAAAATCAGCACTTCCCGCAAGTGACGATTACTTGGCACAAAATCAGACATTTTCACACAACCAAAAGTATATAACGCAAAAACAAAATCACTAATGTGTCAAAGAGATTTGTTTACCATATGTCTAAGCTCGGTTCATGACGTTTTGATTATGTCACAATCGACCAGCAATTACTACTGGAGCCATCCCTTCAAAAACAGCGAGAACTTAGTTGCACACCTAATATAATAGTAAAACCACAAGAGATCCTAATTCATTTACTAAAGCCACATCTAAATTTTACAATCAATTAAACTTTATGTTTTCCACGAATGCTACTCTTCAAAGCTGTTTATACCATAATCAGTATTAAAACATTACAAATATGTTGTTAATAAATATCACAATGGAATCAAAGTGGGAATTTCATAATAATCTCGAAGAAACTATGTAAATATAAATACTTTATTTGGAAGAAAAGCGTATTTAATAAATCAAAATACTCTCAACTTGGCAACTTACTCAATAATGTTTATTTATCAGTGGAGATAAGGAATTTCATATTAAAGTAATGCAATGTTTGCATTACAACAATGTAAGTTAACCAATCTAGCAACATAGTAATACAAAGTTGGTATCTGAAACTACTTCATTTGAAAATTTAAAATTATTGTTACTTTGCTTTAAGTATATGATATATTAATAATTAAATTCAAAGATACAAGTTCAATCAAACACATTAAAAAATTATATTAATAAGAGTATGTATTTACTAAGTTTTTTTTATGTCTACGCACTTATGTTGTTTTTCTAACGTACACTACCGCTCACGGAAGTATGGACAGCGGCCATGTCATTACTTTCAAAATATTTTCCTTTTTCTCCGATCGAATCATCTAAAGGCAGTACTTTTACATTCTCCAGACTTTCCAGATACACCATGCAGATTTGTGATTTAGAAGCGTTTGCCATAGTTTCAAAATTAGCAGTATGGAAATACATCTGTGCCAATCAAGTCACTGAAGTAAATTAAATAATATTTCATGGTATAGCTGCGTAAACGTGTCAAGATTTGTCCATGACCAATAGCGTGTTCTATAAAACTAACGCAATTAAAGTAAAGCCAAATGCCTAGAAATTGCAAACATCACTCATACTACAATATACAATTTGATTAGATTTTGGTATTAGAATAGAACCCCGTCGTTTGGAATTATCGCCACCAGTGTGAATTAACCTTCGTTGAGTTTCATTAACGTAAGTGTCTTGTATTAAACCACAACAGTACTCTTACAATAAAAAGAAAAATAAAAGACATTAATTATTCAGCACAACAAAAATAAAAAAACAGAACAAAAGTATCAAATAAGACCAGACGTGACGACAATTCACAAGCAGAAAAAAATCTGATGACATATATATGGCTGTGTAAACATTAACTCAAGCATATTTTGTGAAGCGGTCGTTTTAATTTATGAAGGTAGCAAATTAAAATTATTATGCACCTATTGTTGCTTGTGAAAGGTTATTCTACGAACCTGTCTATTCAAACCGGTATATCATGGGTATTATTAAACATATTTCTCTTTCTATCGTATTGGTGTTCATTACATATGTAAATCGTGTAAATTTGGAGCAAGTACATAGCTCAGTATAATTAAAGGTTATTGCATTAACAAAACAAGGCGTTCAACATTTAATATTTGGTACATTGTTCGTTGTTTGTTAGAAAATTTGCGTTCATTAACAGCTACGATATAATATTAGATGTGTTCAAGATCTCCTGTTACTTTTCTAAACATAAGTTCCTCTGCAGATGGACGCCATGATCCCATAGCCCCCGAAAATGCTTGTGTGAGGATTGAAAAATTAGTGGCTATATAAACTGTCATTCATCGTTGGAAAAGTCAAAAATCGCAAGTGCAAGGTCATGTTCTCCTTGCAATGCTTAAATCAATTTAATTCTGAAAACATTCGTATATAACCATCATTGTAGTTCCCTCTGGAACATAATGAGTGAGAATTATCCCTTTGTTGTCCCAAAACATAGCCACCATTTTCTCAGCACTATCAATGATTCGTCTTCGGTGGCGGTGAATCTATGTGCTTTCATTGTATTGACCATCCATTGGCTTCAGGATTGAAAAGTATAATCAACTGTATCCATGACTTATCCATCTTTCTTCCAACCAATTGATGAAAAGTATAATCAACTGTATATATGACTCATCCATCTTTCTTCCATCCAATTGATGAAAAGAAATCATCATTGATGCCGTCATCACATATTTATATAAGTTGACGAATTATCACCAAATCAGCAATCGACGCATCCACTTTGAAGAAAGTTTTCGTATTTAATCATGGATCCTCCATAACAACTTACTCTAGAAACACAATAATGTCGATCGAGCTGTTTTGTAGACTTCTTGGGTTCGTTATCACACAATGTTGGATCTTTCCTGAACTGTCACATCCACAAACACACGTTTCACATTTATAGCTTTATCGTATGTCTCACTCAATGATGAATGTTGATCATTGACTGTTTCCTCCGTGCAAATGGAATATTCTTGCACATTGAATGTCAGTATTTACAATACTGAATATGCTTCATATTTTTGAAATAACTGTACGAATTCTAATACACTATACGGTGTTACCAATTATATCCCGCATTTACAAAGAGTACCTGGGTATTTTAAGCGCAATCGTATCTTTATATCTACTGCTAATTACAAGAAACAAAGTAGAAGAACTTCAATGCACCTAAATACTTAAATACGTCGAAACATGTCGACATTTAACAAATTAAATATCTCTTTAAGTCGATATTATAGTTCTTTATGCTCTGAACATAAAACGTTTATAAACTTTATAACCTTTGTTAAATTTTAACAGAGGTTATATTAATTATGAAAATATTTCATCATTAGAAGTTGAACAGTCCTTCTCTGAAATAGGAACTTTTATTCTTCACGGCGATCATGGTTACATGTTGAAACATACCTGCTATTGTAAATATTTAACCGATATTATCTACTTTATGTATCTACATATTGAAAACACTGCTTAAAAGGGTAAGTGCTCAGCACTTCTTCACTCCGCTGATCGAACGCTAGCTGTACCAACTCTAATATGTATATTGTTCAATTCATGTTTGTAAATATAAATGTCTCGTTATTTAACTACTGCTCCTCGTATTTTTGCAGTTTCATTTTATTTAGTACAAACTAAGATCGTGTACAAGTTAATAACTGTAAAACCTTAAAAACTCTCGAAATAATAGCCAAGAATATCACAAATCTTAGTTATTATTCGATTTCAATTAGGATATTACGACTGACGTCTTTCTCATCTTATAAATAAACATGCATAGTTAAATAATAACTAATTAATGGTATAGCATCCAAAAATAAATATTTTGTTATGTATAGTATAACTTACCTTAATTCATAAATATGCATTGGCAAAATATTAATTAGATTATAGTCGTAAATTATTAGAACTTATCGTCAATTATTTTGCATTGTCTAATTTAAATTGTTGACTTTTAGTGCTAAAAAGTTCATAAATTTAGTGATATTTATCGTATTCAACATATGTTCATGCAACAAAACACGTATAATAAAATATAATCTTAAACTGCGCGGAAAAACTCATAACTTATCATATAAATTGAAGTTAGTTAAATAAAAACAATTTAATCACTTGAAAAGAGAGAACTGAAAGATGATTTAGCACCGTCAGATTACCACTTTTTTCCAATCCTAAAAAAATATCTTGCAGAATAGAAATTTTCAGCAGGAAACGAACTTAAAGCTATTTCGGAGATGCTCATTTTAACAAACTTTAGTTCTGAATTTTGCCAAAGTATAAAGACTTTGAATCATCCATAGTCCAAATGTATTGAAGTAGCAGGGGTTATGTTGGGAAATAAACCCAATTTCAAACCGCAAAATCCTTTTTCTCTAAGAATTACGTTGTAATGCTCAAGGCAAACAACGAGCCAAAAATGCAGTAATTTATGATCTATCGAATATTACGAAATGTTTTCGGTAACTTTTATGCAAAACATTAAAAACTTTACAGCGTTTTGCCAAAATATTTTCTATTATTTTATATTCGTTTTTGCATATACTAAAATATTCATTTCTTATGCACAACCGTGTACTCACACGTGCGTGTCTTGTTTTGTAGTGCCTGACAACGTTGATGTTTCCGTAAGGTTACGTCAATAAAGTTATTAGTTATTATTATTTGTATGTACGATAATAAGTATTCCTGTTTCAAATTCATACGTAAGGTTAGCGAGGACTTTGTTGTCGTCAATAATATCTCGGTTTCATTTATGGTAGCGACATATGTACGAAATAACTAAGATTAGGAAGATTAAGAATTAGCAATACATTGTGTTATTCAGAAAGTTTTTATTTATTTTGGTTAAAATGAGTAAGATAAGTAACTAGAAACAGGATTTATTTGATAGGTTTTTAGGATTATCTGTAAGTTATAACGTAATTCTTGCAAAATACACATATTTTTATATTACCTACTTATATATATATATTTATTCATTTTCTTAATTGATTAACTAAACTTATGCCTATACAAATATATACATAATTTATATGCAAATACACACATATGAACATACATATATCACGTATTTTGCTTAAAGATAAGGCAACGACACGTGGAAATCAATTACTAATTTATAAAGAATGTATTCTTTGCAATAACAAAAGTCTAAAACCTAGTAAATACGATTGTATTTTATTATATATATATATATCAGCTTTTCTGAAATTATAGCATAACCAGTGAAACTACGAAACCGAAAACAACATGTACAGTGGATCAATAAATTGGCTCACCTGATAATTTATTCAAATATGATCACTTGAAATGGTAATACTAGAAATGTTTCCATATACATACATAAGGTAAATAATTCAGAAAAATCGGTAGGCAAATATAAAAGTAATTGATGCAAAACGCAACAATATTAAATATACACAAAGATGTGGTTAAACATGGAATTTACAGTTAATGCATTTATGTATACTACTGTCCATATTAGTTCGGACGTATAATATAGTGAAATTTAGTAAACTCTTCAAAAAAATAATATATTTACATTAGGTCCTTTACGAGATTTATAACCGATTGTAGGTAAATATATCTATTAGGACACCTCCAAATAACTATTATATTTTATGACTCACTGTGGTTATTCCCGGAATAATCCGTACCGTCATAAATACGATTATTTTTGAGATAATACTGCAAGCAAAAAACTTGCGAAACTTACCTGCCCTCACATCAAAATCTTGTACACCGAAATATGCATTAGTTTTCAAATAAACTAGCTAGTGTGCGCATCACTGATACGACCGTATTTTTTATGTGAACATCTTAAAATGCCGAAAGGATGACCAACAAGTTTACAACAACGTTCTGTAATTATTACTTTTCATCAAGAAGATTATTCAGTGCGTCAAATTTCCGAAAAAACACATTAATAAATCGACTGTTAGTGATATCATTCGGCGACATTAACGCAGTTTAAATCGCCGCAGAAATGAATCGCGACCGAGCAAGAAAAATTTCTGTTACTACTGTGAAAAGAAGATTAAAAATCTTCACGGCCGCACTGCTGTAAGAAAACCCTTACTTCGACGGGGAAACAGGCAAAAACGACAACAATAGGCAGAAACACACAGAGATTGGACACTAGATGACTGGAAAAGGGTCTTATGGACTGATGAATCAAAGTTTGAAGTGTTTGGACAATCAATTACATATATATATATATATATATATATATATATATATATATATATGGGGATTGTATAGTGCCAACTGTCAAACAAGGAAAAAGTTATGTGGTTGTTTGGGGTTGTTTTTAGAAGAAGGCGATTTAGAAATATTGCAAGAAAATGCAATACCATAGGTGCTACGTTTAATCGGCGAAAATTTTGTGTTTATGCAGGACAACGACCCAAAACACTCGACAGTAATATGTAAGAATTTCTTAAATAGCGAACAAAACAATAATACCTAACAAAAAATGACATGGCCACCGCAAAGCCCCGACTTAATCCCCATAGAATTGTTGTGAGATGAACTCGATAGCAGGGTTCGAAAAGTGTGTCTTACCTTAACAAATCACTTGTGGAACATATTGCAAGAAGAATGGAATAGTATAGCGAATAGAGTCCATGAAAAACTCGTAAAACAGATATCTCGAATTGTACGGGCTGTTCTTCGCGCAAAAGGGGATTTCTTCGATGAACGGAATGTTTAAGATATTTTTGATTTTTTAACGTTAGAATTACTTTAATTTTTATTATTATACTTTATAAACATCTATAAACAATAATACAATAAAAATTTTAAGTTTCGACATAAATTAGTTTAACTGTTTTCCCTTTTTTTAAATGTATTTGAGTGTCCGAACTAATATGGACGATAGTGTACATGATTTTGCTTTGTAAAAAAAAAAGAATTTTCATAAATGCATCTATGCACAGTAAGTACCACAAAAAGGTTTACGATGTACACGAAAATATATTCGCTGAATTCATGTAAAACGGTCTTTACGCGATGTAAACAAAACATTAGCAGTTCGAGCATGTCTATGATTCATAACATAATAGTGATTTGTATTTAAGTAAATATAGTAGTAATGCGCGTAATATATGAATAATTAATTCTTTTGTTTGATTTTCTTTATTCCTTACATATACAATCATATCAATAAACCGAATGAACATTAATAAAATACAGTAAATGAAATTTAATTAAATAATTTAGATCAAAACAATTATTACATTTACACAAAAACATATATTTACATACACGTTATTCATAAAATCAATTCGAAATTTTATTTATTAATTAATGAATATAATTGTTACAGATTATATATATAATATTTTGTAACAAAAGAAAACGTTTTGCAGCGATCATCACATTACCTTAGGCTTTTAAATTAGTAGAGTAATTTTGATTATAACTTATAACTAGTATAAATTTAATAAGTTCATCGTCATCTTCATCAAGCATTAGCTTAAAAAAATCGAAAGATATGTCGTCGAAACTTTCCCTTAAAATATTAAATCTCGGAATTAAAATTACGTTCACAAAATTAGATATTCTACAGAAATAAGTACTCAAAATGCAGTGTGAAAGTTCGTTCATCACGTTCCACAATTCTTGAAGTAAAGTTAATAAATTCATTTTTTAATACTGATCGAACGGCAAGAAAGAGAAAGCAGTTTGAAGCTTTTTGTTATCAGGTCGTAAATGTAAACAAACTCGTGTGTTATTTGAATTGCATACTATGCACACCATTGTTTGTTTATTTTAGAAGCATACAAGAGCTCACTTTCTGCTTTGATATAGCTACGGCTCGACCTGAAAGTATAGAACAATTGCCGATTAGATCGTAAACCTTTTCATGTTAATGATTGTACACAGATGTTCAATTTATTTTAAAGAAGTTTAATTTGATTTCAAAAAGAATACGTATAATATTTATCTTGCTTCAAGTCAAAAAAATGCAGCGAGATGCTTTTAGATGTCTTAGAAACTACCAAATTTTCTTTACTGTTTGAGAGACATCCAATCTGGATCCACTATTTTTAATATACGTTTAAATGATCTCTATTCTAAAATCAATTGTAATATTCAAGATTATGTTGATAATTTTAAAATATACACGACGATTTTGTGACGTCATTGACTGTGAAATATTGCAGACTAACCTTCCCAACATCAATAATTGGACCGT
Organism: Dermolepida albohirtum; assembly: GCA_031893035.1. Lineage (NCBI taxonomy): Eukaryota > Metazoa > Arthropoda > Insecta > Coleoptera > Scarabaeidae > Dermolepida > Dermolepida albohirtum. Next base: position 194,169 of record JAVIWB010003424.1, read on the forward strand.
AGTTAATATTAGGCTAAATAATAGTTAATATTAGGCTAAGTAATCACATATAGCGTTAAAAGTTCAATTGCACATGCCTGAATCGATTACTAGAGCTACTTAGCGGCGTTCTTTTGGAAATAAACCGAAATATGCTTCGGTTGTGTGGTATCCATCCTCACAACACTTATCAGAAACTCATGATTAAGGGGGCGCAGAAGAGATTTTTAAAATACCTTTCATACAGGGCCGATGGTGTGTATTCAGCTCGAGAATCATATTACATCACTTTAATAAACAGGCATAGCTTTCGGTCGCTGTCCAGCAGAGACTTGATTTACAAAGCTTTAACTTTTAACAACTTTTGGCGAATAAAATCGATTCTTCGAGCTTTTCATGTTCGGTTCAATTCTCTGTAGCTACGCATGGAATAAGATTTAATCAACCGTTAAACATGCACAGAGCGAAAACCAATGTTTTAAGTCAGTCAGCGTTAGCGCACCTGTATAAGAATTGTAATAGACTTAAAGTTGGAAAGTAACTCTTGCACTCATTCATTTGGTATGGGTTTTAATTAATGCATATTGTTTTGATTATTTTATTGTACTATAAATATATATATTGAACATAGTTAAATATTTATTTCATAATGGAATACTGTATCTTTATTTGATTTTGAAAATTACTTTTCCTGTAATTGGCTACAGTTGTTGGGCAAATACAGATTATTGTTATTAACTGATATCCCAGAGAAAGCCGGTACTAAAATGAGCCTCAGAGGAAAACGAATACTAGTAATTTGTAATGATTTTTCCCCATTACAAACAAATATACACCTAAAAGTATATCAGCAATAATAATTAATAATAATAATTTATTTATTATCCAATAGCGTAAACCATTTACAGGATAATCTTAATGCTACTACAAAAAAAACAAAATCAATAAAAAAAACAAATAATATATACTGAAAAATAATGAATTGAAAGGTACTTACAATTTAAAAAGAACAAATCAAGAGAAAGGAAAAAAAAAGAAATTAAATATTTCCTGAACCCACAAACTAAGGCTGAGCCAATTTCCATACAATAGGTATTCACACTACAACACGTAAGTATAATTTGGGATCACAATTAATGAAGAGTACTAGTAAAATAGGAATAAAAAATTTCAGTGTAAAAAGAGTCCAGCTTATGAGAATTGGTGTACTATGCTCATTCTTCTATTTGTTTGTTCCATTACATTCGAATGAAGAAGTAGTGAATATAATGAAATGTCACACATGGAACCGCAAACTCTTCCATCATGAACTGGAAATAATGAGTAAAGTTCATGTACACCCATCAAACATGTAGTGAAGTGCCACTTAAAAATTATTATTACAAAAGTAAGATGTCACACAGTCAGCCACCTTCTGTAGAGTGTCATGGCGAATATCGCAATGATCAGCAACCAAATTCACAGTACGGCACATTGTGTATAATGGTGAATTGCCAACGATATTAGTTCTCGAAATTGGTATGTAAAAGGTGCTACTTGAGCAAGTAGATGGTCTGGGTACTATTAAGTTAAATTGAGAGAGAAGTTGTGGACAGTCAATCTTATTGTGTATCAAATTGTACAAAAATTTTACCGAAGCCAACCCACACCTGCACACGAGGGAAACTGTTTCAGTTCTAGCGAGTAATGTAATATAATCAATACCTCGGGGAGGGTATATCCCATCCACGAAGCAAAACAGAAACTTCAGGAACTTTCGCTGTACTTTTTCAACACTAGATTTATGCAGTTCGTAGTAAGGGCGCACCATGCCAAAGAGGCGTATTCCAGCCTTGAACGGACATATGTACGCGAATGCTCGAGAAGGTCGTAAAATAACTCATTTCTTTTAATGCAGACCTACGTAATTGATCAATATGTTCAGCAAAGCTGAAACTGCTATCGAAATAAACACTGTGTTCTCCAGAGTATAGTTGTAAACTATAAGTGTACTTTTATTCGAGTAAGTCACAATTCTATATTTCGAGACATTCATAAAATAGCGTGTTGTTTGAACACCATTCGGAGATCTTATCCGTAGATATAGCGCAATATAATTTCAAGTCATCAGCAAAAGCGCCCTTTTCGCTCTCCAAAACATCGAGCAAATCACTAAAACTACGTACAAAATTGACAATACAGTATGAGAATATGACAATCAATCGAAATGAAAATCCATTAACATATTTAATTTCTGTTTAATAATGTATTTTGTAAATAATTAATGTTAATAAGATGTTAAATAAGAAGGTTAGAGGTTCGATACAGATCAAATTACCTTCAACATCATTTAAACCAACAGTTAAACATAAAAAGAAGGAAATATTTCAACGATTCTAGTTCTTTGATTAGTTACTATTTATAGGAAACCAGGAAAACTTTTGTTCAATTTTCATGCAATTTTAATCAATCTATCGCCTTCAACTTTTTCATATAACTAATGTATGTATAGATATGTAACTGACAATTTACTTTCGTAATGTACGAAATATGAAAATGGATTTTTTTTAAATTTACCCTAATTTGTTCTACATATTTATTGTATTCATTTAGGCGAATATATCGTTATTCACATAAGCTCCTCCTAGACTTCCTAGAATACGATAAAAATAGTATGACAACATTAAATAGTTTACTTTTCCTTTGAAATGTAAACACATCTTATCGCATAATTACCAAATATAATATTTTACACATACCTCTTTGTGTCGCTGGTCACGCATTATATAAATGTATTGATGAATTTATTTGTAGTTAATACGAGGTCTGTTCAAAAAATAACCTAACTAATTTTTTTAACTTTTCTTATTCATTTTACTGATTATTGATCCTTGCCTCCTTTAAAATACTCCTATTCCCTATTCATACACTTTTCCTAGCGGTGTTTCCACTTCAAGAAGCAGTCCTGAAAAGATTCTTTTGAAATGTCCTTCAATGCTTGTAACGAATTTATTTTAATGTCATCAATGCATTCAAAATAACGTTCTTTCAGCACTGATTTCAATTTAGAGAATAAAAAGAAATCGAGCAAGATTTAGCGACTAGGAAGGCGGAGAGAAGTGATTCGATTTTTAGCATAAAACTGACGAATAACAAAGTAGAGTGAGCTAACGCATTATCATGATGAAAGAATGGCTACAACAGTGGCCTCTTTTCATCACGTGGCTTCTGTAAAACGCCTTGATAGTGCTCTAGATCGATTGTTTAACCTTGAATCAATTCAAAATTTACATCTCCATCAAAATCGAAAAAAACAATGAGAATAACTTTCGACATGGAATCGAGATTGATGTGTTTATTTTAGGGGAAGAGACTATTTGCCAATGCACTGGGATGATTGAGCTTTTGCCTCAAAGTGTCGAAGTTGTAAACCTGGTTTTCGTCTCGCTTTCTGATTTTTCAAATGGACGAATCGTCGTCATTAGCTTGTTCAAGAAGTTGCCGGCCAATTTGATTGGCTGGCGGTCATCAACTGAGGAACAAACTTTGTTGCAAGAAGTTCTCTGAAGTCAAACGTAAGCTTGAACGCACCATAATTAGTTGAAATCGAGAGCGTTCCTGGTCGAGAGTCATCTTCAGTTGATCGACGACCATTTTTGCATCGAAACATTGCACACGAGTAAGAGCATCATCTATGTACGCTTGCTCCAAAAGTTAAAACATTCCTGTAAAAGTTTTTTCTAGTTTCACACAAAATTCATTTTTTTTCACGTCTTTCTCTTTGCGTAATTTAAAATCTTCTATTATTTTTTGATAAGACCTCGTATCGTGCGGAAACCGACCAAGATTGCTATAAAGTCCTTGTATATAATGTAACACAATTCATCAAAAAAAAAAGTTTACTATTACATTGAATTGTTTTTAACATACACGCATATTTTTTAAGATAATTTTTTTTATTAATAAGTATATATATATATATATATATATATATATATATATATATATATATAACGAAAAATATCTCTGAAGAAAATTGAAGTTATTCGACACAGACATTAAATGCAATAGAGTTGAAAAGGAAGAAGATACATATAAAAAAAGATAATGAGCAAATTAGAAACGAAAACATCAGACAAACGAACAAAAAAATTAACAAAACAAATTATAAATGTATAAAAGCACAAAAATATATCAAAAAACAAAAAGTTACTGTATTATTTGATGGCTATTCAGTCCACCTCAATTGACAGTAAAATATATTCTCAGCGTTGTCAAATTCTTGTTCAAAAAACAGATCATCTTTGCGCAACTTACGCCTCAACTGTGTCATTTCTAAAATGTTATGTTTTGAGAATAAATGAAATAAAAATATGTTATCTCTTCTGTTAACTATAATTTACGTAAGCTTTTAATTTTCAATTTAATTGAAACTTTATTTTACTTTTTTTCAAAATTTTTACAATTTTCCTTTATAATTTATCTTTTTTCGATTTTCCGAATTTCCGAAAATATTAATTTTAAATTTCTTATTCCCCTTCAATAGAAAAGTATCTGAAACATAATATCCACTAAGTATAAATATACAACACATGGACAGTATAGAATTCATCCAAAATTAACCGCCCAAGCGCTTGGACAGATATAACTGAGGTTATAATGGGAACAAATATTAAATACCAATACTTTAAAGTAGCCGAAAACACGTGGTGGCAGAAATTTCACGATTTCGCGAACACTGTAATTGCGGGAATTTTAGATTTACCTAAAAGTGTAGTAGACAATATTGTTATTAGTTTTATTAAAAACGATAATAGTAAAAAAAAATTAAGAAAGTAAATCACAAGAATGGCAAAAAGAAATTGGTAAGTATGATAAATATGTATGTCAAAAATTGTATCAAACTACAAACACATTAGGAAATAAAAAGAATATTTTCGAGAAATCAAAGTGTTGAACATGTTGACAGGGTAAGAAGCTCATAAAAAAGATCAGATGTAAAGATTCGGATATAAGACACGTAATATGGAACTGTGTTCGTCCTAGGGAACAGTAATTTTCACAGATAAATCTCAATGCAAATAATTCAGATACAAAAGGACGTTGTAAATACCTGAAAAACTGGATATTTGCATGCTACAGTAAGTTTGACGTGTTTGACGTCAGTAAAGGGTTTTCCAATAAGGACTTGACAACTTTTTTTCAAAATAAAATCCAGACCATTTGAGATATTTCAAAAACTTTATTATCAAGTTGAAGTGCAATCAAAACATTTATGAATGGAACTCGACTTCGTTCATATGGCCACCGCGGGCACGTTTGCAGCGGTCGATTCGTTGGACCCAATTTTTGATGACTCGGCCACACAATTCGGCCGAAACGGATGCTATTTCGCGTTTGCCTCTGAGCTCTTCTAACGTTGTCGGCTTGTTGGCATAGACCAATGACCTGACGTAGCCCCAAAGAAAAAAGTCTAGAGGCGTTAAATCGCACGAACGAGGCGGCCAATCGACTGGTCCATTTCTTGAGATAACACGCTCATCAAACTTACTCTTCAATAAATCGATTGTAACGTGTGCTGTGTGGCTTGTGGCACCGTCCTGCTGAAACCACATGTTGTCCAAGTCCATATCTTCCAATTCGAGCCAAAAATAATGCCAAAAATGAGCTTCGTCACTGAAAATGATTTTGTGATAAAATTGATCATCTTGGCGCATCTTTTCCAGAGCCCAATCGGAGAACGTACGTCGCTTCAAATGTTCCATCGGCTTCAATTCTTGAGTCAGCTTGATCTTGTATAGGTGTAAACCAAGATCCTTACGCAAAATCCGCCATAAAGTGGTCTGGGCGATGCCCAACTCTTGAGAACGCCGTGGAATTGACTGATTTGGATCATTTGCTACGGACGTTTCAACGGCAGCGATATTTTCGACACTTCGACCAACCCGTTGTCTCACTGGCACGGCAACATCACACAACGAATATGTAGACTCAAATTTTTGCACTAAACTTGTTACTGCCTGTCTACCAGGGCGAGAATTACGACCGTAAATCGGAGTTAACGCTCTTAAAGTAGCGGTCACCGACTCCGAATTTCTGTAGTAAATTTTTATAATTTGCAGACGTTGTTCGTTCGTGTACTTTACCATGATGAAAATGTTAAGCTTACTGAATAAATTGACAGTGACAGTTCGATGATTAGTGAAAGGGTGCGTTCACAAATTGAATTAAAAGTTGTCAAGTCCCTATTGGAAAACCCTTTATATGAAGAACAAACTGGTACAGCGATAGCAAAGCTGTTGGGACTGGAGCAGAAATTCGACAGGTCCGACACCGTCAACTTCAAGAGCTTTTAGTTTTTACGGTGATTAATTGTGGCAAGGAATAATAAGTACTGGTGGAAAATGGATACCTTACTTAAATTCTAAGACCTAAATATTTTCAAAAAATGATGCAATCCCGAAGAAGGGCTTCCGCCTAAAGTAAGTGCAGTTTTATCGGTCGGAAAAGTAATGTTTACTATATTCTGCGATTGTGAAGGGATTATTCTTTTTGGATTACCTATCAAAAGGTACTACAATTAACGTAGTCTCATTTTAACAAAACGAAGCTTATTTATCGTTTAAATGAACAGATACTACTTGTAAGTGGTATTGTACCATTGCATTTCAACTGTCTGCATGTATTGTAGACAAAGATCCTATGATAATATGTATAAGTACGTTTGCGTTGTATTATTGGCGCTCTATTTCAGAATAACGCTTAAAACTTATATTTTTACGTGTTCTTTTTTCAAAATGCTCATTATTAAACACTTAAATAATATTAAATGTACGTCAACAGTAAATAGCCAAGGCTATGCCTAAGATACCAGAATAGTTTTTGTTAATGTTTGTTGATAACAGTCTAGTAGTGTGTGTGAATATATATGCTGCCTATTGTATTACTTTTGTTTACAAATTAGTTAAAATAACTAATCGGTTACTAATTTAATACTATATTAACGAGGCGTGTTTTCTTTAAGTAAGGGCTGTTTGAAAATAAAAACCAAACGAAAGAAAATTTTCAAAAACCAAATTTATTTTCAGATTCTACATACATTTCTCTATTTTTCTGCATAGCCCCCAAGTTTGTTTAAACACTTATCAAACCTTACAACTAGATTTTGCATACCCTCTTCATAGAAACTTTCCGCCTGCTCCGATAACCAAGAGGTCAGGAAAGTTGTTTGAAAGAGTGATTATAGTGAAGCGTCTGTTCTGAAGCATTTTCGCCTCAACTGAAGCCACCATATCGTCTGTGATCACAAATGGGCGACCGGAGCGGGGCCCATCATGGACATCGCAGCCATCTTTGAAGTCTCTGACCTACTTACGCACTTTGCTTTCACACATGGCAGTAACTCCGTAAACTTCACGAATCCGCCGGTGAATGCCTGCAGCAGACATGTTTCCGACAAAAAACGTATCACTGACCGTGCCTCGCACAGGACGGGCGATTCGATAACCTTAAACATTTTAAAGGCACAGAACAAATCTTACAGGTTAGCTACACAGCTGCAACTGCGCACAGTTGTTCACAAGGAATGCCGGGAGATGACGCAAGCACTCGCTGCGGACCGCGCACCACCCATTAGTGTATACAACAAAACGGCCCTTACTTAAAAAACATGACTCGTACATACGTTTCATTAGAGTTACTGAATAGAGGGACATACCGAATGAACTAGTAGATTAGGGCAAATGTTAAGATTTTCATAATATATAAAATCCTAGCGTCGTAATTTTTTTTAACTTAAACGATTCGGTAAACGTACTAAACCAAGGATAATTTGATGAGTATACGTTACTAATCAGGTTGCTTTAACGAAAACGAAAAATGTGAAGATGTCAATTATAGCTAATTTGCCTCGGTGTAGCAATGAATTTGTCAAATAAACATAATGTCTGAAATAGAACTAACACGGTACACACTATGACCTCCACCTTTACGTTCCGATAGATTCGTAAAAACAATGGTTCGTACAATAGTAAACAAAATACATAGGATATTGTATCTAAACGGAACGTATTATATGCATGATTTCACATAAACATCTACTACACATTTAAAATTTGTATGCATGCGGAAAGAAAACGTTATTGTAAGAAAGCGGAACGTACAATGAGAATCGACCTTTATTCAGCCATACGTGCTCGTACATATAGAACGTAACTCCCCAGAGAAGTCATTATAATATGAACCAACGATTTCATAAATTAAATTAGTTATAATAATTAAAAAGATATATACGATAACAGATAAAGATTGTTCAAAAAAATACTGAATTTTTGTATATTACTTTATGAATTTAAAGATATTTAAAACTAAAATTACAAATATATCACTATCGCTAAAAAGCCGCAAAAATAATAGCAATTACATGATTCATTTAAAAATTAAATTATCTTGCAAACAAAGTATGTATCTCAAAAATGTTTACGATCTAAATAACAAGTTTTGGTATATATTCTCTCATGTTTCATTGAAAGAACAAACAAACAATGGTGTGCAGAGTGTGTAATACGAGTTTATTTTCATGTTTGACATAACCAAAAACTTCGATACTTCAATGCATTTGCATGAACTGAATGAATTAATTAAGTTATTCGTTAATATTTGATGTAGTAAAAAATACAATACAAAATGGAAGTCATTTCTGCATCGAGTAGTGACAAATGATGAAAAATTGATTTATTTCGAAAGCCCTGAACGCAAAAAATTATGGTTATCACCTGGCGAAGCCGGCCCATCGACTTCAAGGCCAAATCGTTTAATTTGCAAGACAATGCTCTGTGTATAGTGGAACCAGAGTGGCGTGGTATATTGCGAACTGGTGAAACAATTAATACTGATCGCTACCGACAACAAATTATCAATTTGAACCATGTATTAATAGAAAAACGTCCGAAATGGAACCGAAGACACGATAAAGTGATTTTACAGCACGATAACGTGCCGCCTCATGCAGCAAAATCGATCAAGGAAGCGTTGAAAGCACTTGGATGGGACATAATATCGCACCCGCCGTACTCTACACCCCTTGCGCCGTCTGACTATCACCTTTTCGCATCAGAGGGACACGCTTGCAGAGCAGCACTTCGCCAATTTCGAAGAAATTAGAAAATGCCTCGATGAATGGTTTTGCTCAAAGGACAAACAGTTTTTTGGGATGGCATCCATAAATTGCCTGAAAGATAGGCAAAATGTGTAGAATCAAATGACCAATACTTTGAATAAATAAATTTTTTTCATTTTCTTGAAAATTATGTATTTTTTACGGAAAAAAGTAATGACTTTCCGGTACACCTGGTACATTGAAGGAAAAGTCATTCAAACCAATTAATTTTGAAGAGAGTAGGAATTATATATTTCAATGATCGGCTCTTGTTAAAATATTAGACTACAGTAATTTACTAAAGGAAGTATAAGTGAATGTCAATATTATTCTTTCGAAATCAAATAATGCAAATGTAACTGGAAACGATAAGAGAAACTTCGCATACTTCCAATAATACCGCCATATTAATTTTGTATTAGCTTCTACAGAATATATCATTCATGTCTCAAAAACATCAACCATTTCATTAGAGAATGTAAGAGTAACACTAGAAATAAGGTCCACCGGTTGTATAATAATATATGAAACGTTGAATTGCTTCTTAATGTAGTCCTTGAAATTATTCATTTTTATTTTTGATATATATTTTTAATTAATGTCATTTAATAATTAGTCAATAAGGAATAAAATTTTGTTCATAGTTGGCTAACCAATTTACATAATTTTTTAAAATGGAAGCAAGTTTAACTTACTGATATACAGTCAGTGACAAAATTGAGTGTACACTAGGCGGAAGTTATTTTAATAGAATAAAACATTAAATATAAAAATTTCAAAAGAACACTGAAACAGAAGAAAAACATAAATTAAAAAGTATTCTAAAAATAAAACAATAGTACATATACACTACCGTCCATAAGTTTAATCGCACTACAGATAATTTTAATTGCAGAAGGAAATAAAATATTTAAGTTAATATATTGTAATTTTATCCAAACTAAAATCATTTTACATATTTGCACGTTATTTAACCGAAGTATTTTGTATAAACGAATGAACGCCTTATTTTCTATTTCAAGAAATAATATTCAGGTAAGAAAGATAATGAGAGTGTCATGGAGATTATCCCTTACTCGGAATTGTTTATTGTATGGTTTAATACGTGGAATAGCCAGTCTTCACCTGATACTTGTGCGCTTGTAAGGGTATATATTATATTATGTCTATTACACAGTGAATACTCAGCATTCACGTTGTTAATGAAGTGTCAGCAAATGCTATCGAGTGAGCGTATTTTTTTTAATTGTGTTTAAAACATGGCAAGGAGAAAACAACTAACTCTTGAACAAAGGGCAAGAATTATTTCTTTGCACGAAACAAAGCTTTCTAATAGAGCAATCGCCCGAAAACTAAAAGTTTCCTAGTGTTGTGTTCGTCAAACTATAAAGAGAATGGCAGAAACTGGCCAACTCGGGGACCGAAAACGCAGTGGACGGCCGAGGATAACTACTGTGTCCTTGCGAAATCGTCGCCTTACAGCCCCGGAAATAGCAGCGCAATATAACGTACACCACGAAGCCACGGTTAGCGTAACAGCCACCAAACGCCGTTTGGCTGAAGCTGGACGAAGAGGTCGAGTAGCAGTAAAAAAAACCACGTCTGTCTGCACAACATAAACAAAAAAGATTTGCCTGGGCGAGAATACACAGGTATTGGACTGTCGAAGAATAGAAACAAGTCTTATGAACAGATTAATCCAAATTTGAAATTTTTGGAAATAAACACCGTTCTTTTGTTCCTCGTTGTGTCGGGGAGAGAATGTTAGATGAATGTGTGGTTAAGACAGTGAAACATGGTGGCGGAAATGGGATAGTTTGGGTTTGCTTTGGAGGTGGACACATCGGAAAATTGGTGCAAATCACAGAAAGAATGACAAAAGAAGCCTATTTAGGTATATTGCAAGAGCGTGCTCTTCCGTCAGCGATGGAGTTAATGGATTCTGGGTTTGCTTATCAGCAAAATAACGGCCCGAAACACACAGCAAAGATTGTAAAAACGTTTTTCGCCGACCAAACTGAAAGAGGAATCCTTACGTTAATGACATACCCACCGAAAATAAACGGTCTCTTTGATATCATTGCCCAATTAAAATTATCTGTAGTGCGATTAAACTTATGGACGGTAGTGTATAGGTGAAACAAACGTATTCTACTTTGTATGGCCTTCTTTCGCTGCTATTACAGCCTGCAAACGTTGTGGGACGCTCTTTACCAACTTTTTGTATAATTCAAGGTGAAATTATTATCTGAATTCCTTTAATGCTTTAAAAATGGTTCTCTATTATCTATAATTTGGACTTTTTAGTCTAAAAGTATCCAAAAATTCTGAATTGGATTCAAATCCTGCGATTGAGGTGTCATTTTAGTATCTCTATACTATTTTCTGTAAAAAATTTCTTACTTGTCTGCGGTATGTTTCGGGCCGTTGTTCTGTTGGAAAAGAAATTCGTCTTCTAAACCCATTTTAACTACAGATTCCTCTAAATTTTCATTAATAAGTTCTATAAAAAACGTCGCAACCGTAATTCCATCCATTCGAACAGAATTTCTTACACTATGACATTAAAAATAAGCCCATATCATTATCGATCCGTTAGAGAATTTTATGGTTTTTAATGGTACGTTCATCTTAGTAGAAAGTGGGCATTGTCCACTCTTTCTTCTTTACTTTCTTGCCAAAAAGTTGAAGTTTGCTTTCATCAACACACATTTTTCTAAAACGAAATTGGTATCGTTCATTTTTTTTGGCAAAATTTAGTCTATTTTCATTAACGGTGCTAATGTACGATTCCCGACGAGGGGTACAAGTCTTAAAATTAGTAGATCTTAATCAATGCGCAATTGTTTCCTCAAACATTTTAATTGTAAGCATTCTTTAATTTCTTCACAAGAAAACTACAAGATTATTTTTTACTCGTCATACAATTAGCGAATTCTCTCTCTCAGTAGTTCCGCTATTTCGACATTTACCCTTCAAATTGCTTTCTGTACTTGTCGCAATAAATTTTTGCCATATTTTTTTAACTCGACTTTTTCAAAAATCTATATTTTACTGCAATTTCACGTACACTCACGCCCTTTTTTCTATCTTCAATAATTAGATTACGGAACTGAGTAGCAGACATGTTTATTCCAAAACCGCTACAACAAAACTAAAATTTGTAAATTTGTCTCGTACATCAGTCATGCAGATTAAGGCAATCAAATTTATGACCGGTATATCCGCCATAATTGCGTCTAAATTCTCCTCCCGAATGTCCACTTAATTTTGTCTAGGTAAGTAGTGGCTGTGTAGAAAATGTTTATTTATTTACGGCCTATAAATAAATACTATTGTGAATAGCAGATAAAATTAGCAAGTAATACTTCCTGGTAATTTATGTGAAAGAAGTATGGATAAATGTTTTTTCCACTCAATTTTTATCGCTGACTATATTTCTATGATCTTAAATACGAACTTGAATATTAATTAAACGAAATTATCCAATTATAACAGAACCAGTTCTATAACCATTATTTCTGAAGTCAAGCATTAAAATATTCCTTGTTCAAGTAAGTAAGCAGCAATCTGATCCTGAAAATTTGTCGCTAAGAGTTTAGTTACAACCTGCTTGGACAACATTCTTTAGACATTGAACTGCTCAAAGGTTATTTTAATTTTACAACAATGCATTAATTTACTATATTATTCAAGTTTGTCATCCATGAACGGATAAGATGTAACTATTAACGCTGATTTCCAGCATTTAACCAATTCTTTACAGCGCCTTGTTAGCGAAGAAGTGTCCTTAGAATATGTTTCCAAATATAGTTTCTACTTTAATGTACCTAGCGTTCGAAATTCCTTTTTGGAGACGAACTGCACATATGGAATTAAATATTTATTCATTGTACGTTCGCTATTTACATCTTAAATAATCTTTATAGTATGACCAACAGCTTATACTTCATTATTATATAGCAATATTGTATAATTATGAAACTAGTATTTTGTAAGTCCAATAAAAACTGCATAAAGTTCGAAGTACAACAAATAAAAAAAAATTACGCTACTAAATTTACAATGCTGTGGCTGTGGATAAAAATCGACCTTGTATTCGTTAGTAATAACAATTATATTTTTATATCCATCGAATTGTATACAATACAATGCACGGTCGCAAAAATGTATAATTGATGTATTTACACTGTTTTCAATTTTTTGTTTTTCCCCAATATAGTTAGATATATGCACATCTATCTTTATTTTTCACAACCTAATAAATTCGAAAGAATTTATTACGTTCGAAATAAATAAAACAATACTCTCAAATTTATATAATATGATTACTTACATTTTTGTTGTTGTACGGTGTATTTCAAATCAACAAATCCTAAATCTACTTTAGGCCTCTTAGGTAAATGGGTTAATGTTTTGGGTTGACACGGCGTGATTTGAATTTTTACGTCCTCTTGACCTCTCGGTTGTAATAAAATACTGTCGGTAGCCATTGTATTTATGTATAATTTATTATTTATTCGTCTGCAACTTTCGTATAATTTATACGATGTTATTTTGTTCACACAACACACAACACATACCCCACCTACAACATTGTCTGTCAAACAATGAACTATCTAGAACCACATAAACAACTACTGACTGCTAGGAATCTCGATGTGTTTACGCATGCCCAGTAGGTAAAATAGATTCAAAAACATTTAATATTTAAAAAGAGTGGGAATACAAGAGGACAAAGATAGACCTTTGACATGCTGCTTATTTGATAAGGAATGAAATCACAAAAGATAATTTCAATACATGTAGGACGAAGCTGATTAATCAATTCCATAGTTCAATTAAACAACACTACGTTGATTTAATTAAATTAAAAATTATTTTATAGACTCGAAAGTAAAAAAAAAGAATGTGCAGAAAGCAATGTGACTTTCCTTAATGAACAAAAATTGTTTCAATATAAAAAGTTTGCATAGAATAATTAACTTTTCTCTTTGAATCTAGGTCGTTAACACACTTTTAAATAATAGTGAGGAATTTTTATAATTAGTGGTTGCAGTATTTAATATTAGACCGTAATTTAGTTTATTTCTTAATCAAGCTAAATCACGTATTCTATGAATTTCATTCTCTTTATAATATTTAATAGCACTATTTACATTTACGTAAATTATATAACATAATGAAGAGATGACACAAATTTCCATGTAATTTTGCTAAAATTAATTTACAAGCATTTTTTGAGATCTGAATCCCATTACAACCATTTTCGAGTATTTCGTGATTTTGTCAGCGAAAAATTTATTATCAAAATTAACATAACTTAAAATTGCGTCAAGAATATTTAAAGCATTTTATGCAAAGATAGATATATAATAGCATATTAATCATCCATTCGTACCATAATTTATAATAGGAAAACGAAGTGTCCTCTATAATAAGTTCTTGAAATTAATGAAGAGGATATTATTTTTTGTATAATTATTTTTGAGGGAGAAATGAAATTCCAGAAATGAAAATATCACGTCACTTGAGAAGTTTATGTCCCATACTTACTAAGTTCACATGAAGGACGTATTAATATATCCGTATTTATAATATTCAAAGTTTCCTATTAATATCTAGCTTTCTGTAACTAAATAAACAGCTAATTATGTTAAACTTCGCTTGAAAGAAAATAACCCACATTTTGCATCAAATTAATACAAAAAATTTAATTTGTGACGAACGACAAATGTTTGGAATGTGGTTAAAAATGAAAGAAAATAACAAAATTGACCTTAAATTGACATTTTATTAAATTAAACAAAAAGCAATTATACTCCGAAATTTGAAATTAAAAAGTGAAATAAAGCAATTAATAATCAACGCCTGCAAGAAAAGATTTAAAGTTGTGGTGATAGGTTTTCTAGAAACGTTCAATTAGAATAATCAATGGCAAAAGAAAAATTTAAAAATTATCGAAAACCCAATAAAATTCTTAGACAGATGTCAGGCCATCCTTAGAAGTACACAATAGATATGTTACTATAGCTTGTCTCAGAATAAGGAGTGATTCAAATATTACGCGAAAATAGTACATATCTTTAAAAGATTTCATTGGTTCTTGAATAGGCAAGTTTAATATGGATAAATGAATGCAAGATACACGCCATTTTTCATAACCTGTAAACGTTTAATTACATTTTTGCATTGTTTTATTTTAATAATATTTAATCTTAATTTTGGATAGGTTGTACATATTAACCCAAAAAGTAACGTTTGTACAATCATACTTCCATTAAAATGAACTTTTTTTCATTTATTTTTATATAATAAAGAAAAAGACTAATATTATTAACAAACTACTACATTCGCAACTGTTTATGTTTCATTTTTGTGGTAAGTTACATTTTTAAGCTATGTGTTCCGCGTTTTAGCGGGATATTTGAATCACTCCTTCTTATTCTGAGACAAGGCATAATAAATCGTGTAAATAAGTATGTATGGGTATTTGAAACAAAATTCAATATTACACAGGCAGGACATTTTTAAATATTTTATTAAATACTGAACTTATAATAATAAAACATAATAATGTAATGTACTATCGGTCTTATACATAATATTGAATTCATATACATTACTATTTTATCTCATCCCCTGTTATGTATTTAACACGTATGCGATAAAAAGTGCCCAATGTATAATTGTACATTCAAATGGGAACGCAACAGGTGTTATCACTTTACAAACTAATCTAATGTATATCCAAATCCAACAGAAAGTAAATATTAGTCTATCAAATAAATGAAAGTTTGAAATCAAATCGTGATTGATATTGAAATAAATTAAAAATTAATTTTTTTCAATGCCACAAAATGTCATTTCTTTGAATAAATAAACATTAAACACTTTTGTTGTTTGTTCCGTTGGCACATCTGGCACTGCTCAGTATTTATCGTCAGAAAGAAAGATCGAGAGGAATCCGATCCAATCCAATGAATGTTTACTTTCCTGGAGATTCATTACCAATACACTGAGAAACATTGGGGAGATTTTGGTAGACGGTCAATATATTTTTAACTAAACTAACATTAAATGAATTGTAATATTAGAAAACTAAAACTAATTTGCAAGTATAACTTTCTTAGAACAGAAGTTTCGATTTATGGTAACTATATTAACATATTAAACTAATAAAGAAAATTCTCCTTAGAAATGCTTTAAAAAAGTTGTTAGTTGTCGGCAGAGCAATATATATTGATTAAAACTATTTTATATTTGCAAGTCTTTTGTTACATGTTTGTTTAGACACATACTCGCAGAAGAAATTGTGTTTATAAAAACGTGTATGATCTCTTGGGAAAAATTTTTTCATCTGTACTTAGTTCCATCGAAAGTAATAATAAAAGTAAACATTTTTTAAATTTCGATTTTGTTTCGAAAGAATTAATGTATTACTATATTTGTGTCTGACTAATTTATTGACTAGAAGTTGATATTAGCGACAAATAAAAAATTTTTACTTTAAGACCAGAACATGTAATATAAGTAAATATCGAAGTAAGTACTAACTATTTGTAAATATTGGGCGAATTGATAAATAATTTAATATAATTCGAAAAGCATACATAAAGAGCATATTTTCATATTTTCGATAATTAAATTTTTTAATTTATTGATATTCGATTTTAAACTCTTTCAAATTCTAAGTAATAATGTCGAAATTTTAAAAAATAATCCAAAACTTATTAAGTACTTTATTTACATTACTTGTGAATGATTTTTGTAAACCATATTATTTTTCAATACGTATATACACGATATTTTCATATTAAAAATATGCCTATATATAAAGAGGTAATCGTAATTAATATAAAAAAGAAGAAAGATGAAAATTATAAGTAACATATGGTAATTTTATTATTATTAAATTGGGAATAGTTCAATTTTCTTGCTTTGCGCCATCTAATTGTAAATAATGTAAATCGTAGTTCCAACCTCTTCCGCTTCTTTACGTCAACGTGAAAGGTATGTTTTTATAATATATTTCTTTTAATCTTTAATCATCATTATTAAATAATAATAAATAAAACAAAAATATTTATTCTAAAATAAGTTTTCGTTGATTTGCAGAGATTGTCAAGAAAATTTTTTTAATTACAAACTTAATAAGATAGAGTGAATCAAAATAAACTAAGGGGTTATGTTTTATTGCACTGTTTTGTTTCTAAAAAACCCTAAATTTTAACATAAAATTGTCACAAATATGTATTACATTGTATTCTAAGAGTTCTTTTTAATAATTTCTTTCTTTTGTTTTAGTAAAATGAAGCAAATCGTAACGAATCAAATAGTAAGGATACCTGAAGGTATCCTAGTTACAGCAAAATCTCGTGTGGTTACTGTTAAAGGACCAAGAGGTACGTTGAAGAGGTCGTTTAAACATTTAGCCCTCGATATACGTATGTTAAATCCAAGAGTGTTGAAAGTGGAAAAATGGTTTGGTACGAAAAAAGAATTAGCTGCTGTGCGAACAGTATGCTCACATGTAGAAAATATGTTAAAAGGTGTTACTAAGGGTTATCAGTACAAAATGCGTGCTGTATATGCTCACTTTCCCATTAATTGTGTTACAACAGAGAACAATTCTGTAATTGAAATAAGAAATTTCTTGGGTGAGAAATATATTCGTAGAGTGAGAATGGCGGCAGGTGTTACTGTGCAAAACAGTTCTAAACAAAAGGATGAATTAATTATTGAAGGAAACTCTCTGGAAGATGTTTCAAGATCGGCTGCTCTTATTCAGCAATCAACTATGGTTAAAAATAAAGATATTCGTAAATTTTTAGATGGATTATATGTTTCTGAAAAGACGACTGTAGTCCAAGATGACTAATGTGTTTTTCTAAATAATAAATATATTATAAAAATTTGAGATTTTTTATTTGTTTACAATAAGAATTTCATGCTAACAGTGAGAAGTAAAATACATTAATATTTGTTTTCTTAGTTTTTGTCTAATATTTTTTCTATTCACTTTATTTTGTGTTAGAATTATAAAGCATACTAAATCAACTTTGTGATATTTTTAAATTACTTCAAATTATATATAATGTATGCATTAATAAAATTTAATTTTCATAGTTACATATGGTAAGTGCCTATCAAATTTTTAAATTAAATTTCTTTTTTGCAAAATTTTGGTGTAGCTATGTATATATATATATATATATATATATTTTATATTTTGGTAAACAGCTAATACTACATTTACAGAAAATTTAATACTTTCTAATTTTCATACAAAATTGCTGTGTACCTTTGTTATGTTAGTTGCCTATATTCCAAAACAAGCGGTAATTCGACCTAATTTATTGATTTATTTTTTGCTATAATAAATAACCATAGTGAAACTAATTAGAGTTTAAAATAATCTATTACTGAGAATACTAAAACTTCAAAATGTTGTCTACAAATGTAATCAGTAAGTCGCGCCAGTCTTTCTCGGGTATTTTAGTAGGTTATCTTATTTTGCCAGAAGTCGCTGTTACTTAACATAGCAACAAAGAAAAATATTTATATAAATTCACATTTTATTAATTTTAAAATAGTACAGGGGCTATATTGACACTTAAATTGAAACTACTTTTGGTGTACGTATATTCAACTTTGTTCAATTTTTAAAATAAAAATAAAATTTTTTATCTGCTTCTGGGTTTCCGGGCGGAACCGCGTCACTTGTATATCTGCCGACGTTTCGTACCCATTTGTATGGGACATCTTCAGGGCTCAACTACTGCATTGAAAACAGTTTTCAGTGCAGATAGCATGGACCATGACCACGGAAGTCTACGTACCAAAAATTTTTTTATTCAAAAATGGTAAAGATGATATCGAATAACAAAACGTTTTAGATGCTTATTTAAAGGACAAATAAAGGTATTTTTATATATTATACGATCATTTAATCTTTTAGAAATCTCCGTTACTTCTTAGGCTACAATTAAAGAAAACTTACTTATGAATGATTTTATTTTTAACTTGCTCTGTTGATTATATATTTGTATTTCTTAAATTTTGTTCATAAGCAAAGTCAAACAATAATTTTGATATATTTTCTACGTTTGGAAATATTTTACCTAATATTGTTTTAGTTGAAAAATGAGAAAAATAGAATATATAGATTTCTGATATTGTTCCTCAACGAACATGATTATGTTTTTTTCATTCATATTTAAGAATCTTCAATATTTTAAAAACATTTTGGAATTTGTTTTTTACAGCTTCTACATACTGCAACTTGATTGTATTTATAAAATTGAGTTTTATAATTAAATTAGATAAATTACAAAAAATTATACTTATCAAACAGGTAAGTCCCTAAATATCAATATTATTAAGTATCACAGTAGAAGTTAATAAGATGTAGCTTTTCTGTTTTGCTAGTGAAAATCAGATGGCGCCACATGATACTATTTGTGTAATTTAAGTTTGTACTATATAAGTATATAGAACTTTTGAATTGGATTTATTTTGATTTTAAATATTACATATCATATTATTTATATTTCATACATTGCATTGTATATGATATAAAGTTTTAGTTAACTTAGCAGATATGTGATTTGTATTGTAAATGTCTATACGCAAAGAAGATATTAGTTTAATACATTTTGACGTCCATGTGTATAAATGTAATAATCACGTATTTCTTACACAACACAGTATTTAAATTTATAATAGAATATGCTTATATATCAATGTAATATGTGTAAATTATCAACCGCGTAATACAAATAATTAAAAATAATATTTTTCTTACAAAAAATGGAAATCGTATAGTTACATATTAGTGTAGTTGGCTATATTTTTTAAAATAAGATTGTTTTCACGTCATTCGATGGTTGGAAACAGAACTATACTTTTTAGCGCGGCCGTAAGTAATAGCGTAGTTGATTTATACATTTTTACAATGTATTGATTTTAGGTGTTCGTTGGGTGCATTACGGATGTAAATGGAAGTGGTCTACAATTCTAGATGTAGGGCCAACTAAATATTAATTTGTTGCAAGTGTTTTTTAAAAGGGAAATCTGGAAAATCTACATAAACTAAACTCATAAAGCTTTATTAGGTCTGGAATGGCTCTTCTAGTTTTGATAGACCTATAAAGATGAATATTTCAGACAGACAGAAGGATTGCTGATTTTTGAAATGAATTCAAAAACACAGTAACTATCTAAATTATCTGTAAAATTAAAAAAGGAAATTAATCTGGGTTTAAAGTCATTGCAATAGTTTGTAAAGCTGCGTTGTCACAGAGTAACTGTTATAGTAGATCTCTATGTTCTTTGTTATTTTCAAAGAAGTACAATTTATATATAAATTCCTAAACCATATGTAAATAGTGGTTTGGGAAGTACTGAAGGTAAAATCATAGTACGATTGAAATTTGCCCCAACTCTAAGATTCCCAATATAGAAATATCTTCATATCTCGTCATGTAAAAGTGTCTAATAATATTCACCATTATCAATGCGACGTTTTGTAATATGAATTTGGTGAATTTGAGAATAGCAAAAAATATTGCCATAACTTTACTGGGGGATAACAAAATTGTTGGAAATGAGATATGACAATATTGTATGGCGTCACGTTATGGTACAGAAATGAAATAACATATTCAAGTTTCATCGGTATCAAAAATTGAGCATAAAATTCACCATCTCTCTGATATTGTTGAAATAGTGAAGAAGAGATTTATAAACAGTTTGTTCTTCAGTCCATAATTATAGAATCCATTAGGTAGTTGATCTTGTTTTTTTTAAACGTTTCACATACTGTTGCTTGTTTATTTTGCACTTCCCATATTTGAAAGATTTCAATCATTCAAACCATCGATTTCTATAGACATTAATTGCCGTATTATACAGAATCAAAAATATTGTCATCACCGTTCGCATGGAAAATTACGTAATCCATGCATATGGGACCTCTTTTGCAATGATATCGCAAACTAATTCAGTGACGGTACGCAGGTTACTAAACAGATCGTATTTTATCGTATATGTTTATGCTTATTTGACAACACAGTACATCTAACAAAATTAAAAGAGATAGTAATTACTTCGTTTGATAGAAATCAATACATGTTTACTATATCTTTTTAATCAACTATATGTATAATAAGCTAACAAACATCAGTGTCAGAAAGCCACTTAAAATCAACATAATTTCATTTACAATATTAATGCGTTCAATTGAAATATATTTTGATATGAAGCTCACGGAAAAGAATATTTTTTAATAATTTTGAATCTAATGGTAGTCTTATAAAATTTCAGGTTCACTAAAGCTTTCATTCGTAAAGAATCTATGGTGTTTCATGATAAAATAATAAAAGAACTTCATCTTTTAGCAAATGCTTTAGACCAATTCTCACCTAACTCAATTTTGGAATTTGTCTTCTCTAAATGAGTTCAACAGTCCTTGGAAACTTTACACACGCCTCGCATTTTGAGTACATGTAAAGAGCTCATGTATTTTACTTACCTGCAATAGACTTGTAAACATTTTATATAAAAAAAAATTCATCTTACAATTTTTTTATTAGATAAATAAATATTTTTAACATTATAGATTGTAGATCACATACATAGATGCATGTTGAAAAATCATTTAAACGTAAAACGTATGCAAACAATAAATAAGGTATATAAAAAATATACAAAAATCTTTGGCCGATCGCATAACACTAATGTATGAATCAATATAGAAAAAGAAGAAACAAAAAATCAGTCTATTTACATTACAAAACAATTTCGAGAAATTCAACTGAAGTTAAACCATTAAAAGATAAATTCAGCGTGTGGATTATGTGGAGCACCATCGGCGAGCATGATATCGTTGACGCGAATGTCATTACTTAGATCTATTAACGGCATTGGCTCGATATTCTCGATGGTTCTGTCTAAACCTTCAATATCGTTATCGACATCTTCGATATCGTCTGTTAGCTTCTTGTAAGGAGTCGATTTCGGGATTTCTTCGATGGATTCTCGTTGACTATTGTCGTTTATTATGTCTCCTAGTGTTTCAATTTCCATGTCCCTAGCCTAGTGAAGAAACACGTGCGTAAAGAAACGAAATGTGCAAAACACAATATGAATCTGTATAGAATCAAAGCTAGGTTTACTAAATATGATTTATTATAAAAGCGGTGCATAGTGTATAAAAGCGTTAGGAGAAAATGTCCTAAAGTTAGTACAACAATTTGTTTTCAATAAATTGAAAACAAAATAATTGTATATAAGGTAAGTTCTTTAGCTGCAATAATTGAAATAATTACGTTTTATTTAAAGTTGTCATGTTTGACTTGTTCATTTTTGAAGAACAAGAAGGTTTTAGTTTGTACATCTGACGAGGTAAGATATATCCGCAATAAATGCAAATGAATATTAAAATTTCTTATCTCAAGACATTTTACCTATTTTGTTCAATCCAGTTATTGATAGTGATGATAGCAGCACTTTATAATGAATAGAATCGTTATGTATTAAATGATGGAGTGGATCTAATATAAAGTGATAATTTCTTTTAAGAAATACGATTATTATTTTTATGTGCAAATTATCCTTTCCAAATATTTTTGGTAATATTTCTGGCATCGGGTCTCCCTACTTGTTCCCACCATACTAGAAATATGTACATTTTAGTCAAGCTAACGGTTTCAGTGCACAATCTAGTATGTATTAGATTATTTATTTTGTTTTAATAATAATTTTTCTAGGATGAATCGCCATCGTCGTCGCATTGCCGCAAAAGTTTATTTTGTAACTAGCAGTGCTTGTAGTACGCTTCGTGACCTGCTTGAAAATCAATGCTTCCTCTATTTATCATTGTTGTTAAATTGGTGAAGCTCTCTAGTTCTTTAAATTAATATTTTTCTGTTGGTGGAAAAATTTTTGTTCTTAAAATTTTCATATTTTTTGTATTTTCTTGGTTAATTTCCATGCCTCACTATTTTGCTTCGGTAGCAAATTTTTTGACGGAACAATCGTTATGTTGTTCTTTATCTCTAGTAATAAAGCAGTATCATCAATATATGTGTTTTAGTATAGATTTGTTGAAGGTTGATTCTATTACACCAAGTGCCTATACTGTATATGGGCATACTATTTATTCTTGTTAAAATGACATTGAATAATATTCCTGAGAGGGTATTGCTTTACCAAACACCTCCATTATATTCAACGTTTTACTCCAATTGTCCATACTATTTGTTCCTTCTAAAGTGCTATTGAATAATTCTAAGAGGATATCGCCGTGTCGAACACTCGTTAAATTCAAAATAATCACTCGAACCCTCTGTTATCATCCACGTCGCTTCTGTCTTCTCCATTGTTATCTTGATTATTTTTCTGAATTTAGAAGATATTTCTCGCCTAATTAGGGTAAACAAATACAAGAACGGATTAGTAACTAATGAGCTTGGTGAAAATGGGCAGCTACTAATAAAAAATCTTATTTGTTTTTCAACAATTCTTCAAAACTTAACAACCAGAATTTTTGTTCATTTTAATTGTAGGGACGCTTGTTGTCTGAATAGAAACAGCAATGATTTAAGCTTGTTTTGAAATATGGGAAAAGTGTAGTTCTGATCAGTGATTAATTTGTCATATTTGAAGAACAAAAGAAATGATAAAATCAAAGCTGAGTTGAAGATTGATTATGGGGCCCAATCTTAATTGATTTCAATCATAAAAACGATGGACATCATTGCTAAACGATTGTCCTCCAGAAATTATTAATGAAGTAAATAATATGGTATTAGATAACTATCGAATCAGTGGTTTCGATTTTGCATAATGTGTTGAGTAAGTAAATAAAATGTAAGATAAATTTGTTGATTATGGACCGAAAACACGAACGAGAACACATTCCAGACCTGGTGTAACAAAGAAGACATGATTAGAGGACTCTTGGCGTTGAATAATAACGGTGAAACCTGGATACACCATTATATACTCGAAATGAAGCAAACAAGTAAAACCACGGACTGAGGTTTGCACAAGTGAAGGTAAAGACTATTTTTTGGGACTGCAGTGAAGCTCTTCTTATTGATTATTTTCAAAAAGCTGAAACCATAGCAGCCGAATTCTATGCATCAGTTTTAGATCAATTCCACGATGTAATACAACGCAGAAGGTCCCACAAGAAAGAAGATACTTTTTTCTCCCAGATACTGCGCATATTCTAGTTTCAACTGTTCCAATGGCAAAACTACATTTCGAACTGCTTTCGCATTCATCTTATTCATCAGATTTGACCCCCTCAGACCCTTTCCTTTTTCCCAACTTGAAAATTAGTCCGGGCGGCAAGAGACTTCAATCAAATGAGGAGGTAGTCACTGCAACTAACGTATATTTCGAACAATTCTATCTTTACTTTCCTGAAGAAATGAAAGGATTTGAATATCGGTGGACTAAATGCAATGAGTTGCAAGTTGCAATACGTTGAAGAATAAAATATTTATTTTTTTTTGACTAGGCTCACTAATTTACTCATCTGGTCTCGTATTTTTTGTAGAGCTTCAAACTTTTATAAATTATCAATAAAATCCTCTACGTTATATTTACGAATGTTATTCTCTATGATTTATAACTTCTTTCTTAAATTTTGGAATTATTAGATCGTTTT
This sequence comes from Dermolepida albohirtum, assembly GCA_031893035.1. NCBI lineage: Eukaryota > Metazoa > Arthropoda > Insecta > Coleoptera > Scarabaeidae > Dermolepida > Dermolepida albohirtum. The sequence continues at coordinate 218,966 of JAVIWB010003424.1, forward strand.
TTATTTCTTGGGCATTCGTTTGTTTTGCCATATTTTGGTAGCCAGTCTATACAATCTTTTCATAAATTATCTCTTTTCTTTATCAAATCGATATTATTGTCATTTAATTTTCTTGCCTTTTCTTATAGAATGCGAATAACACCATTAAATTTTTTAATAGTGGAGTTTGGAAATCACTCGTACAGTTTTCCATTGTACTTTCACTTAGTTATTATTTGCTTCTTAGATAGTAGATATTTAAAATATTTTTTCCATTATAATAATAATACGTTTATAATAAATAAACACCTTAAGCAGTCAACTAACTTTCAGGACATTCGGTAATAAGGAAAACTATTGATTGTTATGAAGTTGTAAAATTTCTGTTTCAAGTCTGTAAAATATTTTTTTTCATTTTTGGAAAAACTAATAATTTTGGCATATATTTTGCATCAGTGGTTATAAAAAGAAGATTGAAAGATTTTAAAATAATTTAGAAAGAGAAATATTTGTTAGTAGCTACGGTTTTAAAGTTAGTAATTACAGAAGTTAGTCTTAAAAATAATTTAAAAGAGAAAAAAATTAAGCAAGTTTAAGTTAAGGTAAACTTTATTTTGTCTTCCTTATATACAAACTTCAACTCTCACTGTACAAAAATAATAGATTTTAATTTTATTGTCATAAAATCAATACCATTATTATTTTTGTGTCTATAAAATATTTCGATTGTTTAAAAACACAATTTAAAAAATAGGTGTCTACGTATATATTATTTTATTTTGAGTGGGTATTGTGCGGATCTCGTTAAAGAAAAAAAAAACAACTTTTAGGCTTGTTGCAATCTTTGTGGCAATTTGTCGTTACCAACCTCGTCAATGTTATTGGGGATTTCGTTTTCGACTGATTCTTCCAAAGATTCACGATCTTTTTCTACTGGTCTGTTGACAGGTTCTGCGTCCGCTTCAGTATTAGTGTCTGTATCTATTGTGTCGGGATGAAGAGGTCTCACATTAACATAAGATATTTTCACGTGAGACGTGCCGTAATCTGTGTCTTTCTTGTATTCCGTTTCATTTACTTCAACTTTATGGTTGCCGACAATCTGGAAAATGTTAGCGGATATTTGAGCCAAAATATTTATAATTTTGTAATTCACTTCACAAGTAAATCAGCAAATATTAATGTTACCTTTGTGTATGTTTTCGTTTTTCCTTCGCCTAGATCACCCAAAGATGAAACGATGTCTGTTTGTTCGCCGCTTATACTTTGTCTTAAACGAGTGATTATATCTGTGACAAAAAATTCATTGAATATTCAGCATGAAAGTTATTATAAAGACTGTACCTTGTAATCGTCTATTGAATGAATCTATTAATGGATAATATCCGCTAAAATATCCTGTGTCTACAACTGGTTCTTGGCCGCCAAAGGGATCCAAATCAATATCCGGTAAATCAGTTTTTTCGGCAGCTGCAAAAGAAAAATAAATGAAATATATTTCATGATCGATATGTATGTATGTATGTATGAAGACCAAATACAATAGATTACAACTCACAACTACAGAAAATTTAACAAATTATTGTAAAGAAATTGTGTCAAAACTGAAATGTTAAATTTATTTCATGGCATACTAATATTTAAACAATAACATTCTAATAGCAAGGTTTTATTAATAACCGTCATTCACTTTTCTTTTAATGAAACCTGCTCTTATAGAACCTTTCTAATTAATTCTGAAAAATCTTATTATTTTGAACAAATTTTAATTAGAAAAATATATTGTGCACTACTGCACTAAAACTGAGTGTCAGTGCAGTAGTTAAGCCCTGAAGATGTTCCATACAAATGGGTACGAAACGTCGGCATATACATATACAAGTGACGCGGCAGCCCAGAAGCAGATAGCATGGCCCACGACCGCGGAACTCTACGACCAGATTAAAGAAATATGTTTCATTTGAAAAAGAAAGTTGTTTAAGTACACTTCTGGTTAAACCGGAGACGAAAAAAATTTTTAATGTTGCAAGAAAAGCCTTAAAAGAAGATGTATTTAGCGAAGATTTACAACCTTATTTTGGCAGTTTGTCACAATTCAGATGAAATTTATATTTTCATAGGAATTTTCTTTTATTTTTCTTCTTTTTGTAGTTCTTTTTATTCCTTTCTTGCAAGATTCCTCTCTTACTTCTTTTCCCATCACTTCCAAACTCATATGTAACCTGTTATCTGTCATTCTTTTCATATGTTCGTACCAGGAGAGTTTTTTCTTTCCTCGTGTCTCTTAATGTTACTTCAATTTTCATCATTTTTTATTTTTGTTCTTACCCAATCTAATAAAGTTTTTTCCAAAAATTATTCTCAACAGCATGTATTCGGCTCTGCATATTCTTTCTCACTGTTCATATTTCTGAACCACGTGTAACTACATTTCCTACCAATGCCTTGTATAAATGTTTTGTTTTATTTGTAATCTGCTTTACTCAATCTTACTCCATATTGAATTTGCTCTAGCTGTAATGACTCTTTCTTCACTTATTTTTCTGGAGTATATCTTTCAGGTCATCTCCATTTCTGTGAGAACCACTCCCATTTGTTTATATTGTAAAAGGATTTTTTACGAAAATTAAATAGGATAGTGCAAAAGACTCATAATATTAGTTGAGGTTAGTTTACAAAATACATCTTGGATATGTATTGATGCTACTTTAAAATTTTGATCATTTTCGTATTTTCCGACCTCAAAAACTCCCAAAATTTTTTTTTTCGATAAAATTGAGGATGACTCCAATACGATCAATATTTCTCCACCGTTTTACTCCAAAAACTATTATTAAAGAAATATGAACTATGAAGCTATTCTTAATTGCTGCGGAGTTTTGGTTGTTTGCGTTATAAGAAAAGTTCCTTATTTATTATCTCTTTTACTAATTTTTATTTATTTCGTTTCATTTTTTTTAAATTGTAAGTAGAAATATAATAGTAAGTACATATTTTTTAAATTTAAATGTAACACAGTCTCCTTCTGAGACTATGAGATATAGAGGCGTCTTTTTCGATGTTTTCGAATATCTATACGATTAGGCAAACACTAACAGAATTGCGTTCACCAACAAGTATCTTAAACTTTGTTTGACCTCCTTTTTATTTTATTTTGTTTATGAGTTTTTCAATATTGTTTCATTGCTATATTTATGAAAATGAAGGTCAGATATAAACTGTACTGATGGCAATTAGCAATATATTAATGCAAGGTTAAAATTAATACGTTCGTCGATAACTAAATAGTTTTTTTTTTTCGGAAATTACCGCAGTTTTTCTCTGGACTCTAAACTGAAATTTTTTTGCTTTATATGTATTTTGCTGTCGATGCTTTATTTCTAATATTTCATATCATCAGCAAGACATTCAAAAAATTACCGATGTTGTCATTAATACGTGGGATGTCTTTTAAGTTTTGCATAGTGAGACATAAAGGGCGCCAGTAATCAAAATGTCAATACTAAAAATTAACCTCCATTTTTAGTTAACCTAAATCCAACATTTCGGTGCGATACATGTAATGTTATAGCTACAACAAACTATCAAAGTTGACAAGTTAGTTGGTAAATGGAATTAAACCGAGAACATTTTCCCGGAATAATTTTTTATAATTTTCGAAGACCATTATCTCAAAAAGAATGCCTCGCCGAGTTGGTTTCTGTATTCACCAGCACCACATCAGTCAACAATTTCTCGGTGGTATCGAGAATTCAAACGTAAACGGATTAGTCTTAGCGACGATCCAAGAGCATTAAAACCGGCAGTTACTCGGGAAAAACGTCGATGCTGTGCACAAGATCATCATCGCAGATCGACATGTGACATATCGCCAGGTTGAAGCATTATTGGAGATTTCAAAGACCTCGATTCAAAGAATTTTGCATAAACAATTGTGTGTAAAAAGATTAGTTTTCTGTTGGATATCGCATCTGTGAACGAAGAACAGAAAATAGCTAGGGTGAATTGGTGTCAAAAAACTCTAGATCGCTTCCACGTCGAAAACTCTAAAAACGTGTCATTGTCAGTGGTGATGAATCTTGGATTTACTCATACGAGAAAATAAGGGATAGTCGTCTGGGTCTTCCAAGGAGAAGAAAAGCCGACGAAAGTCATCCGTTCTCGAAGTGTCTCCAAAAAGACGCTGATGACATTTGTCTGGAAAGCAGGTCATGTAGCAATAATTCCTCTACAAGATCAAAGAAATGTTACTGCCGATTGATATACAACCATTTGTTTCTCGCAAGTCATCGCTGAGCTTCGAAAAACCTACCCTGAACGACAAATCGTGCTCCACCAAGTCAATGCAAGTTCTCACACAGTACGTAAGACAATTGAATTTTTAACGCAACAAAACGTCGAATCGTTGGATCATCCTCCGTACAGTCCGGACCTAAGTTCCAACGATTTCTTTACCTTTTCGAAAATTAAGAACGGACTGCGTGGTCAAAATTCTAGTCCTCAGAAGGAGCAGTCGATGTCTTCAAAAAGGCAATTTTGACTGTACCAACAAACGAGTGGAAAATAATGTCAGTTAGGCATTTGAGATAGAAGTGGTGAGCTATTGAAAGAATAAAGGATGATAACTTTATGTATATTTAAAAAAGTGTACTTTTAGTTTGTCAATTATTCCTAGATACATTACATATATTGTTATATAAACAACCGTAATTATTGTGAACGCCAACGTGAAAACATCTAACAAAATAAGTGAACAAAATTGGTAATCATAACGACAGAATTAGGAATTTACATAAGAAAACGTCGAATTGGTGGACCATTCCAAGCGCCAACGATTTCTTTCGAGAATCAGGAACGGACTGCGTGGTCAAAGGATCCACTCGTCAGAAGGAGCAGTCGATGCCTTTAAAAACGAAATTTTCGCTGTACCATCAAACGAGTGTAACGACTGCTTCCAGAATTGGTTCGAGCGCGTGCAAAAGTGCATTAATCTTCGTGGAGGATACTTCGAACAACAATGAAGTCTTTAAAAGCTATCCACCGTTTTATTTCAGTTTTATATGTAAAACTTAAAGACAACCCATGTATAGATCAAAAATAGTAACGGACATAGATCCGATCCCTGTGGTACGCCTGATATTGAATTAAATATAGTAGATACGACGTTGCGATATTCTACATGTTTTCTTTTAAATAAATTAGATACTCATTATTCTATAATCATAGATCAACCTGAAATTTTGATAGTTTAGTAGTAATTAATTGTTTCTTCTTATGATGAAATAATACATATTAATTACAGAATTAATAACATATTTTTGTTCATATCTTCAATAAAAGTGAAACTTCGCTTTTTCTTGCATGTTCCATTATATTTTCAATTGAAAATTATATACGCTTGCATTATTACGTTCTACATTCGGTTTAATAATAGTTTTGTTTTTAAAAAACCGCAATTACTTAGAGTACATAACATTGTATTTTTTCAGGTCATGCAACAAGAGGTAGTTCGCCTTGTTAAATCATACATGTCTCTATTTTTAACGACTTTCAAATGATATGTTAAGTAGAATACTTGCATTTATACGGCGTGTTCAGAACAATCTAGGTTGTAGTGTCATCGTCATTAAAAAATCGCCACTTCAAATAATTTGCATCTACGTATTACAGCTGCTTTAAAGGACGAGTACGACGTCCTTACAAAAGGTCAAAGATCATATTACGTGCATTTATAGTTGAAATATTCATATATTATATGTAACAAGTATCAAAAAATAAGTACTTAAGTATATGTACTGTGTAATAACTTAATAACAACAGGTGCATCACCATAAATACGTACTTTCTTTTTTTGTCGATAAGAATAGTGAAACTTCGTGTTGGATCTAGGGTCATGCTGGTATTTCTAAATAAATTTCTCCTTATTCATCAATGTAATTATTTTCTATGATTCGATGAATGTTTTGAAAAAGTTATTTTAAATTGTTTCGCATAACTGGTGACTAATTAAGATATGTTCGAGGTAAATATCGACATAACTATGTAATGATTGTTTATTTCTAGAAGTAGGTGCTACGTATATCAATAAAAGTAATTGTTTTTTGTGTACATAAAAAAGTAATAATGGAACTCTACATTGAAAAAGGATTAAAACTCTTGTAATGGGTGTTTTTTAAGCTGCATGCGAAGTATCGATATCGATAACTATGGTTTGATAGCTGATAATGTAAGACTGTGTTGATATTTCTGTTCAGTAAGGTTGGCAAGTCATCATGAATCGTTTAACGCCAGAACAACGCTTCCACATTGTGGAAATTTACTTTGAAAAAAATCTATTCGCGAAGTACATAGAGCACTTCGTCCATTTTACGGACAATATAATCGGCCTGGTGAACAAGCAATTCGTGCAGTTATTGATCGTTTTCACATTAATCTTACTCTTCTGGATTCAAAACCATCAACAAGATAAAGAAATGTGCGTACCGAAGAGAATATTGCTGCTGTAGCGTGAAGTATTGAAGAAGACGCCGAAATGTCGATTCGTCGTCGTTCTCAACTTCTTGGCCTTTGTCCTTCGACTACGTGGAAAATTTTACATAAGGATCTGCTGATTGGGCTCACTTGAAACTGGTCGAAGGTGAGAATTTTTATTAAAGAATTGTATTTAGTGATGAAGCATTTCTGGTTAAATGGCTACGTCAATAAGCAAAATTGGCGTATTTGGAGCGAAGACAATCCTCAAGCCGTTAACGAATCAGCATTACATCCTTTAAAATTAACTGTTTGGTGTCCTTATTTCTTTCGAAATGAGGAAGGAGCTGCCGTTACGGTGAATGGCGAGCGCTATCGAGCCATGCTCACTGAATTTTTGTTTCCAAAAATTAATTAGCTAAACATCGACGACATTTGGTTCCAACAAGACGGTGTATCTACCCAATTTTTCATGCAAGATCGTTTAAATAATTCCGACGTTAATATTCATTACTTCTGCTATCATTTTATACTTCATTTATCAGTTGGTGGTAAGTAAAGCATATAGACATTCCATATTTTGTTCCTTGTTGGTCTGACTATACGGTCGGTTTAACAATTCAAGTGTCTCGGTACTCCTTTTATGTAGTAAAAGCAAAATTAAAATGACACTAAAAGCAAAATTGAAATGACACAAGTTATACAATTTTGTAACCTTGTCGAAACAAGGAAACTTGAAAACTTTGGACGATTTGTTTGTAGATTTCGCAATCATTATCCATAGTTTCTTCTGGGTTTCTGAGTTGGAACTGCGCCTCTTTTGCAAAAGATATTCTCAGGCTTGCTGTTGATTGTTTCGTTGCTGCACTGAAACTGAAGTGTTCTGTTCGGGAAGGGTTTATCTAGGAATTGTTCTAGTTATGGTTGCTGTTTATTACGTGTAAAAGACGACCGTCATTGCGGTTAAAATTGTTCGGGTTTTTTTTTTTTGATGTCTGTAGCACAACCGCAAAGTCCGTGAGACTGCGGTTGCACTGATTGTGTGTTTTTTTACAGAAATTAAAAACTTTACATAAAATTCCAAAAACACCATATCAACCGCGATGACAGCTACTCTTTACATAGCACGTGGCATACTCTCCTTACGAAATCACTTCAATGATCTGGAACAACTTCTTTCATATGCCCTTCTTGAAACAATGGACCTTCATTTTCACTGCGATCAACAACAGTGTTGGAAATACGGTTCCAGGCCGGAAACCCGGAAAAAAGTGCACAATGATGTACAATCTTTGTGAAATACTACACGCTTTTAGTGAATCAAGCGTCAGATGATAGGATTGACATTACACTAAACAGCATTACTATGTGTTATCAGACGGCGCTATTGATATTTTCTTAACAAAATTAGCCCTGTTGCTTTTTGAATTGATTGTGTAATATCAAAATTTGCTATTAGGGACAGGAGGAATGTTTGTAATTTTGGTAAAAAATATTACGTAACATCTGGTACGTAGACTTCCGCGGTCGTGGTTCATAATATCTTCTTCTGGGCTTCCAGGCTGGAACGGCGTCGCTGGTATAACTGCTGACGTTTCGTATTCACTGAAACAGTTTCAATGAGACAGACAATAGCAGTAGTTGAGCCCTGAAGATGTCCCACACGAGTGGGTACGAAACGTCGGCAGTTATAACAGTGACGCGGTTCCAGCCCGGAAGCCCAGAAGCAGATAGTAATATTACGTACATTTCAGAAGACGACTTCATTAGACAACAGAGAAAAATTTAAAATTTACTTTATTGAAGGCGCTAATCATTCAAAATTTCAATTCTCTTTTAATAAAAATATAAAAAGCAAAAGTACATTTATAAAATTCATTAATTTCTTCATGGAACTGTTGTACTGGTTGATATAGCCATTGATTCTATGAATATTGACCCACAAGGGAATAGAAAATATTGATTTTATGTTCTCGTAATTTTCGTTTAAAAGCTTTATTAAATAAGTGAATAATTAATTTAAAGTTTGTTATAAATGATGTAGAAATTTCATCAGTAGGTATACATTTTTAATAATAGAAAATGATATAATCGTCGCTTTTCAATATGATTTACCAGAAGCTAAGTAGACTACATGCTTTCGTATCGTATATTATGCACCGGAAAAGTGTTAACATTTTAACACGTTAAGAAGCTTCATATTTTAAGGATGAATAATAAACAACCTACTTATAAAATGCCTGATTATTTTTAGGATCACAAGAAATATAATAATATTATATATTTGGCAATACAGTATAATCCCGATAGTATGAACTTGCGTTAATGTGAACAACGCAGTAATATGAACATCAGTATTGTTCCATTAGGTATCCTGTAACGTGAACAGTGTATATTATTCAGTAATATGAACATCATATATTGTAAGTGATACTTTCCTGTGAAATGAAATGGGGAATCCCGTATTTTTCCGGGATTCCCATTGTGTGAATATGGGTTGCTTTGTCCCTGTTTCACAACATGTAGTATGAGCTGAACATTACTATAATCCTGTTGTTTGTGCTAAGTGTATTGTAAAATGTCTCAGGTTAGGAAAAAGTGTTTATCATTATATGAAAAAGCCAAAATTATAGAAGAACACGAAAAAGGCGCGAGTGTAACAGCTTTATCCAAAAAATATGGAGTAGCGAAGTCCACAATTTGTTCAATAAAAAATAAAAAAGCTAAAATTATAAAAGTGGTCAGTAATACCTTAAAACCCAGTAAAAAATGTACATTAAGAACACCTGAATATCCAAAAATGGAAAGTGCTCTGTATAAGTGGTTTCTCAGGCAACGCGAAAAAAACCATCCTGTTACTGCAGACATATTTAAACAAAAAGCATTAAGTTTGCATGAGAAAATTAATGGAGGTCGTGGAAACTTCTGTGCGAGTCATGGCTGGCTTCAACGATTTAGAATGCGGTATGGCATACGATTTTTGAAAATAACCGGAGAAAAATTATCATCTCAACCAGAGCTTGTCGATCCTTTCCAAGAACAATTAAAACAAAAAATTACGGAATTTGGTTTAACTGAACAGCAGATTTATAATGCAGATGAAACTGGGTTATTTTGGAAGCTTTTGCCTGAAAAAACGTACGTTTCATTTTCCGAAAAAACTGCTCCGGGTTTGAAAATGACAAAACAGCGAATAACGTTTCTTGGTTGTATAAACGCAACAGGCACTCATAAATTAAAACCGCTGGTGATTGGAAAATCAAAAAATCCCAGGTGCTTCAAAAATTTCAATAATCCAGTTGTCTACAGAAATAATAAAACTGCATGGATGACAACAGAAATTTTTAAGAACTGGTTTTTTCAACAGTTTATTCCAGAGGTGAGCATGCAAAATTAAATTTCTGTGATGTATTTTGAAAAGTTGTAGGTTAAAATATTTTTACGTAGTCAAAGCCTTCCAGAGAATGCTATCCTTCTTCTTGACAATGCTCCCTCGCATCCACCAGCGCAAGAACTAAGAAGCAATGATGGTAAAATTTTTGTTATGTTTATGCCCCCGAACGTAACCCCGCTGATTCAACCTATGGACCAAAATGTATTAAGACTTACAAAACTTGGCTACAGAAATCGATTATTGAGTTCCATAGTTTCTAAAACGGAAAACATACCAGTTGCGCTTAAAGATCTGTCACTAAAAGATGCTGTCTTGAATTTGATAGCTGCGTGGGAACGTGTAGATCCATCGGTAATTGCCAAATGTTGGCATAAGATATTAAATAAAAACAACACCGAATTTAATGAAGAAGATGATCTTCCATTGTCTATTTTGCAACAGAAGTGGACCAAAGAACCTGATGAAATACGCAACACAATCACTTTGTTACAAGCACTAGAACCTGAACCAGTGGCATATACAGCAGCAGACATTGAAGAATGGAATATGGATAAATTTGACAATGAAGGCAATGAGAATGAATTGTCGGGAGAAAGCGATGATGAAATTCAAGTGTCTGAAAGGAGCGAAATAACCCACTCTGCTGCTGTAGAAGCTCTAAATATTGCAATAAAATGGGCCGAATTCAACGAATTAGATATTAGTCATATTATAAGTCTTAAAAATATTCAGGAAAAAGCTATATTATTAAATGTTTCTAATAAGAAAGTACAAACAAGGATAACTTCATTTTTTCCAGTAGTGCCATGTAATGTACTACCCATAAATAATAAAAACATGTTTTAAATAATTTCTTTTTAATTCGTCCTCGCTAATGTGAACCTATGCCGTAGTTTGAACAAGCCGAGATTTTTTGTGTTCACACTAACGAGATTGTACTGTATATTAATTTTATTGAAATGTATGAAGTCAGCTTTAGAACAGAATTTCATTTACAAATAAAGAAAAATTAAGTATATGTAAATTAATAAAATATTTATTATGACCTTTTTTATGACAAGGGTTACTTGTTTTTGGGTATTCGGCGTCCCGTAGTTTGTCGACCGCTGCTTTAAAATGTAAAACAGTGAGTCTTCATCTTTTCTAAACTCTGTGGGGTATCTAATGATTTATTGGCCGTTTTAATATGTTATGAAGTTGTTTTAATAAGCCCTAAAATATGAAGTATGTACTAGACTTAGCGCTCAAAGCGTTCGGTTAGAGGCGCTTGCTACGATAGACTGCAAGGAGTTTAGCAGGTAATAAATGTAAATAAATACTTACCCTTTTAAGCAGTGTTTTCTGTATGCGGATACACAAAATGAATAAGTACGGTTAAATATTTGTAGCATCAGATATGTTTCAATTCTTTCTTCAAGAATTGTGTTTACCGTGAGGAATAGATGTTTTTTATGCCAAGAATGACATCTAATGATGAATTATTTGTATAATTATTAGTTAATAATACTAATATTATATTAGTGTTATTGTTAAAATAGAGTGCTAAATATATAATAAATTTTTGGTGATAGTGTTAACTATTATATTAATAAAGATTATTTCAGCTATGTAAATATCATTAGATATCGAATGATCGTTCTCTGCATATAATAATATTTATTTCTTAGGGCGAACACGGTTACATGAAGAAATTGTTCAAACATACCTGATGCTGCAAATATTTAATCAGTTTTATCCACTTTATGCATCTGAACACTGAAAACGCTGCTTAAAAAAGTTAATGTTTATTTTCATTTATTACTTACGAAATCCCTTGCGAATAATCGAAGTGTGCGCCGCTGTCTGAACGCTCGCAGTTCCAAGTCTAATTTGCACCATCCCATTCTATTTCGTATGCACATTGTTTATTCGACTTCATCTATTACTATTAAACGATGGGCAAAAAGGCATTAAATAAATTCATAACGTTTTGTTTTTAATGTGTCGCGATATATGTACATACATCACTGGTGGTTATCTAATACTTTTCTATTATGATTCACGACTGGACACAATTAGAAATATTTCTTATAAACAATGTAATTTAATCAAATATATTATATATATAATATTATTTAATTAATTTAGAATTTTTTCCATATCTTTGAATGAATATATTTTGCAAGATAACCACATTTTAAACTCTTTATTGTGTAGCAACGGGAACAAGCATAAGATATGTGTGTTCCAGTTTTAGTTCGACTGTTTTCTTCCTTTGTTCGACTGCATTTTCCCCTTTTTGTTGCAAAACTGTCATAAAGTTTCGTTTAGTATAGTAATTCCTTCTCAATTTTGTGAGAAACACATATTTCAACATTTTACGATTTCTTCTACGACACACGTATTCCTTTTTTTTCCCTCTTGGTTATGTCTTGTTTTATGTATCGATATCGCTGTTAAAATTCAATAAACTTTTATTGCAGTATGTACTAAATCTACAGAATAGATTGCAAACAGTACAATGAAATTTAATTTTGTAATACCTTTTTATAGGAACTATTTTCATTAATAAATTAAGAGGCGGTTGTTAATCGTTGTTAATTTTTATAAGAATACTTGGATAAAAATTACCCCAGTAAATTAAATAATAATGGGCAGTATCACTTATGAAAGTTATGATGGAATTAAGAATATCATATTATTAATTGCTTCGACTTTTTTGGTCTCATTTTAATGACCAGGGATTGTACATAGATATTGGTATAATTTGCAAATAACAAATATTAATCATCGAATGTAAAAAATTTTATCTAATTTTTTAAACATGATTTGAAGAAAGTGGCGATGTTTGTAAGCTAGGAAATACTGAACACATATTGAAATGAAATGCATGTATTTATATTACGATAAGACCACATCCTTTTAACGTACAGATTACGTCGAAGGAGTGTATTTATTTTAAATAACTGACAAAAAAGTATAAAGTTGCTATTTAAAGAAAATATTTTTTAAAAAAAAGTTTTTTAAGCAATGCTAATAATTCTTGATTTTACATTGTTATTAATTCAAGTGAACAAAATTGAAATAAACATAAGTAAAATAATTTTCAGATATATGTATCGTAAAATTAAATTTAAATATATACAGAGTGACCAAATAATGTGAAACCACATAAAATAATGCTTTATTGCTGCTTCCATATCGTCTATAATTCAGTACAACGTTTTTTTTATTACGGTCTTGGTAATTTATTTCGAGAAACATTAAGACATTAAGAGCAATAATAAGCTTAATTCTTCTGTATAGCAAGTTATATTTTAATTTTACAACTTTTATTATTAAATTTATTTGTTAGATTTCGTTAATTTTTTTCTCGGTTAACTTTTTTATTAGATTGAGCGTAAAACTATAATTATATCATTTCCGAAATAAAACTGCTTATTTAGCAGTCCCAAATAAGCAGTTGTAGGACATAAGTAATGGTTGAGACAGATAAAAATGTAATGGTAGGTCTTGAAATATTCTAATTGGTGACAACTGTGCATTTAAAATGGAAAGTTTTCTCGAGTTGATATACGAGGCTTGTTTTCTAAGTAACTACCATTTTTAAATATGGTCAAGTATAGTTTCTAGTACAAATTAACAATGATGTAACCTAACCATAAATATTGCCTCTTAATTTATTAATGAAAATTTTTGTTTTAAAAAGATATTGCAGTGCTGCATCTTGTACGTATTAACAATGATGTAACCTAACCATAAATATTGCCTTTTAAATTATTAATGAAAATTGTTGCTTTAAAAAGATATTGCTGTGCTGCTGTCGTCGTTCCGAGCATGTGCGCTCGGTACTTCTATTGGTCAGCCACGGACGCCAATGCGGAAGCATTTGTTCATGTTTACGTTTGTTTGTGTCTATTTAAAATGCCTCAGACAATTAAATGTTTCGCCGATTGTGAAATACGTGTTGTAATTCTTTTTCTGCATGCAAAAGACATGAAAGTGGTTGAAACTTATCATTAGTGAAGTTTATGGAGAAAATACAATGAGCGAGAGAATGGTACATAAATGGGTTAGAGCAATTATAGATGGTCAATGATCTCATCGCATCGAATGGTTGAAAACAACTTGATTACCATGCATATGGCCCTGGTCTAGTGTCCAGTGACTACCATTTGTTCCTTCATTTGATAAAGCAGGTGATCAGCGTCACGATGATGAAAGGCTGTGCTGCAGTAGTTGGCAAATCAAGTAGTAGATTTCTATAAGACGGAATTCAGAAGCTGCTTGTGCGATATGATAAATGCCTTAATACTGGTGGCAATTATGTTGAAAAGTAAATTAAGATACAGGCTTTTTATGAAAATAAAATTATTGAAAAAATGTTCTTTTTATATCAAAATGCTATTTACTTAAAATTGACGCCTCGTAATAACCAATCGGCATTGTTACCGATTGGTTTTAAAGTTATGTGTTGTCTTATATGCTGTTAATGGTCTTGTAAACGTTTTAAAAATTACGATAATTTCTTTTTTTAGTCATCATTAAGTTCGTCAAAATGTACAAACTTATTAATTAAATTGAATTAAATGAATCACTAGTGGCAGAACTTTGCGATGGTGAAATTATGAAATTAATGAGGATGCATGAATAAATATTTCTTTGCGTACACAATAATTTTTTTGTCTTATACAATTTTGACTTGATTTAAAAATACATTGGAATAATTTAATGTGAAAAATTTGGACGAAGATTTGAAAATATGAATTCTTGAAATTATTGTAAACAATGAATTAAAATTATCAAGTTATGGTAGAAATATAAATTTCTTAGTTGATTTAGTTCTCCCTCCTAATCTACTGAAACTTTGCGATATTAAATAAGGTTATTGTAAAATAAACTGTAATAATATTTCGAAGATTTTTTCAACTCATAAAAGTTCGGGCTCGAATCTTTCAAACAAATGTGCGGAATTTGTCCGAAAAGTGTATTCATGTAAGCAATATAATAATATGTGCGTGAATTTATCAGAAATGAGACGAAATCCTCACTGCGATACCTGGGAATTGGAATTAAATATTTCCAAAGATTCAATTCATCGTATTTTGACACAGCATTTGGGGCTGAGAAAGATTTGTGCAAGGTTTGTACCACACAAGCTAACTAAATTCCCCATTGTACAGACTTGATTAAAGCCACAAAAAATGACGAAAACTTCAGTTATTCTATTGTAACTGGCGATGAGATGTGGTGTTTTTAATATGATCCAAATCAAATCAAAGCTCTGAATTGAAGCATCCAAGCGAAGAAAGACCCCCAAAAAAAGGTTAGAGAAAGTCAGAAGTGAATACAACGTTATGCCAATTTAACCATCAACAATTCACCGGATTTGCGTCCCTGTGATTTTTATCTATTCTTCGAAATACATTTGTCGAAGAAAGGACAGCGTTATGCCAACGTCGAAGTCATTAAAAAGGCGTCGATAGCGATCTTGAAGGATATCTCTAAAGATGCCTAAGGCGACTACTTTGAATAAAATAAATGAATTTTACCAAAATAGTAAGCTTTTGTTTTTATTTTAAAAAAGTTCTGTTTTCTCTGCGATAGTCTGTGTAAGTATTGTGAAACGTTTGAATACAGTACAAAAGACGTGAGATATTTTCCAGTCATGGGATTTTGTTTTGCCCGATAATGTTCGGTCCCACACTGATAACCCAGCCATGATTTAGAAAATTCTGAATCATCAGTTTATGGTCCCAACCTAAAACTGCGATTATTTTGTATTTATCTATTATAAGCTGTAGATTGCTCGTAAAAATTAGAAACTGACGGTGAATTAAAAAAAATATTGGTTAATTTAAATGGATCACCGGTGGCAAAATTTCACGATGGTAAAATTAAGAAACAAACGTTTCTTTGCGTACATAATAGCTTTCTTGTTCTAATCAATTTTGACTTGATTTAACTGCACGGAAATAATTTATTGCAAATAAAAAATTACGAATTATCGAGTTTTTGTAGAATTTTAAATTTCTTGCTCAATTTACTTCTCCATTTCGATCTACTGAAATTTTACGATACCAATTAACGTTATTGTAAATATGTAATAAACTTTTGCAATAATATTTCAGTAGGTTTTTTAACGCATAAAAATATTACATGTATACATATAATGGAGATGCTTGTTCCCCCTGTTATGATACAGATTGCATATCTATTTTAAAAAAGGAAATACAAATTATATTTGGCAAGAGAGGAGAAAAGAGATTCACCGTGAATAAACTGTGACAGAGTATCTCTAAATTCACCTAATTCGAAGCTAGATAATGCGAAGTTTATGTACATGAAAAGAATTGAATAATTTCCTAGAATTACTTTGATATAGTCGCGATTAATTTACGCTTCTTTATTAACGATTTGTTTATCGGTTTCAGCATTACATGAATTGCATTAATATGTATTATTTCGTTTTATTCAATAATACAATTACTAAAAGAAATGAGTGGAACCAAACCCGGAAATACACGCGCAGATTATTCGTTAAACCTTTTATGTGTCGTCAGAGTAACATTTTAAACATCACATAAACGAACCGAACAAACATGTTACGTTACCTGTTGTATAGTTTAACTGCTCAGAGGTTGACGAAGGTCATACAAGCTTGTTTCGTTTGTTCAGAAATGCAATTTGAAAAATACCTCGTAGTTTATAGATTATGTAACATTTGAATTGCTAATTATATGAGTCTACGTAGTTTTAGTTTATTGCAAATATCATCTGCTAATATTTTGATTTAGATGCAATATGCTGTTTATATGACCCCAATATAAAAACGTGCATTAAAAAAATGTAGACTTTGCTTTACCTATATAATCGGTGCCACTATACATAAAATCTAGATACATATGTAACGATATTGTTTATGGACGTCCGCAAATATTTTTACGTCACTGTCGCTATGAGGTTTGGAGGTGGTATATTGTGATCGTTTCGATTAGTGAAACATACTGAATAATTAGTATTTCTTTATTTCATCTATTCTTTAGATCCGAGTTTTAAAGTTAGTGCCCGGATGTCTGCGAAATTATTTCAAGAAGTTCACGGGGAAGTTCTGGTAAAAATAAATAAGAAAATATTTTAAAAAATCGACGAAACAATTAATAACAAAGTATTCGATTTAGATTAGAATTTTAAACTATATATATATATATATATATATAAATCCACATTCACCGTTACGGCATACTACTGTGGGCAAAAAATAGTAAGACTTTGTTCATAATTTTCAAATTCTTAATTTATTCTTCCAAATCTATTTCGTCCCCCTCAAAGTAATCTCCCCTGGCCCCAATACACTTGTGCCAACGTTTCTTCCAATTCTCGAAACAGTTGTTAAAGTCAATTTCAGGAATAGCCTTCAATGCGCGTAGCGATTCACGTTTAATGTCTTCAATTGACTCAAAACGGTTTCCCCGGAGTGGTCGTTTGAGTTTTCTGAATAGCCAGAAGTCACACGGAGCTAAATTAGGCGAATACGGTGGTTGCGGCACGATATTGGTTGAAAATTTGGCGAAAAACTCACGAAGAATTAATGCAGTATGCGACGGTGCATTATCGTGGTGCAAAAACCAAGAGTTGTCGGCCCATAATTCTGGCCTCTTTTTACGAATAGCATTGCGTAAACGACGCATAACACTCAAATAGTGTTGTTTGTTGACAGGTTGGCCGGTCGGAAGGAATTCGGAGTGCACCACACCTCGATAATCGAAGAAAACTGTCAACATAACCTTGATTTTTGACTTGCTTTGACGTGGTTTTTTGGGCTTCGGCTCACCTTTGATACGATATTCGGCCGATTGATCGTCTGTTTCCGGGTCATGAGCGTAGATCCAAGTCTCATCTCCAGTTATGATGCCTTTCATTTTGTCTTGATAGTCGGAAAGCATTGTTTCACAGACGTCAAACGCGACGCTGTTTTTCGAAAAAATTGAGTGATTTTGGAACAAATCGTGCTTTCACTTTTCTTAGGCCCAAATGATCTTTCAAAATGGTTTTCACTGATCCTTCTGATATTCCAACGATGCCAGTAAGGTCTCTGACTGTTAATCGTCGATTCTCAAGCACCAATTCCTTGATTCTATTGACGTGTTGATCATCAGTTGATGTTGATGGCCGTTCTGGACGTGGTTCGTTATCAACGCGTTCTCGACACTCTTTGAATAATTTGTACCAATCAAAAACACTTGCTCGCGAGAAACAATTATCACCGAAGGCCTTTTGCAATATTCTGAACGTTTCGGCACCAGAAATTTGATTCCGTACACAAAATTTAATGGAACTTTTTTGTTGAATAATTTCACTCATTGTAAAAATCGCCGAATGCACTTTTTGTACTTCAGAAAGACAAGCGTATACTAAACACTAATGATTATTTTGATGTGACATTTGGCACAGATATCACTGACAGTCATACCAACCTAGAAAAAAAATATTTCGACGAATGGGTTTTCGCGCAAAATTTAAATTAAAAAGTCTTACTATTTTTTGCCCACAGTAGTAAATAGGGAAACTTCACGTTACAACAGTTTAAAAACTAAAAAATTATGGAACAATTTACGAAAATGTCTCATAACACTGCGACACAATCATGGTGGTAGTTTGGACGCACATAAAGTTAAGTGTAATATAGATATTAGGATGAATTTATTTTCATTAATAGTAGGAAAAAAGCTGAAACATAAAAGAATGTAATCTATGATTAGGATGAATATTTAAAATATGGAGGACTAACGAATTAAAGGAATTAAAAATGAACAAAAACCTCAGTGTATTTTGTTACAAACTATTATCAAATCAAGCAGTAAAGACAACAAAATTACTCATGCACCGAGCTAACTCCGTGATTTTGTCAGCAAGTCGCCTCTACAAAATATTTAACTTTAAATTGCAATAGATTAATGTTCATTAATAAATTGAAATTACGAGGATAGATTGGAATGTTTCTATTACGAACTAGAACATGGTGCCACATGCCTCTGCTGATCACATGTTTTCAAAGCGCCATTGTTCATACAACTGTATGTTCAAAATTGTGCATATGTAAACACACACCATTACTATCGATCTAAGTAAAGAGTTCATGCATTTTTTTAATAATCAATAGAAAGTAGCGGTAAGGCATTTTTCCTTGAAAGGCTTAAATGCTAAACAAATACAAACTGAGTTAGATGAAGTTTCAGTTTTAGTGCGACAGACAGTAGCAGTAGTTTACCTCTGACGATGTCCGATACGAGTGGGTAGGAAACGTCGGCAATTATACCAGTGATGCGGTTCTAGCCCGGAAGCCCAGAAGAAGATGAGCAGATGATAAATTTAGTGGTGAATTTTCTCTTCCGTATGCAAAAGTTGTAAACTAGATTGCTGAATTTAAACACAGTAGAACTAGTATACAGGATTCACCACATTCTGGCAGGTCTAAAACAGCTACCGATGAAGAAACAATTGAAGAAGTCCACAAAATCGTGATGAATGATCGCTGAGTAAAGTTAGGAATTACAGAAAGAGTAGAATTTCATACAACAGCGCACATTGCATCTTATATCAACATTTGGGCATGAGAA
Source organism: Dermolepida albohirtum (assembly GCA_031893035.1). Taxonomy (NCBI): domain Eukaryota; kingdom Metazoa; phylum Arthropoda; class Insecta; order Coleoptera; family Scarabaeidae; genus Dermolepida; species Dermolepida albohirtum. Next base: position 238,409 of record JAVIWB010003424.1, read on the forward strand.
AATCTAGTGTTAGACGGGTACTGCCTCCGCAAACAATCCATCAAAAATTAGTGAAAATGACCATTTCGCGCATGTTCAAATGTAATGAAGATGATTGTCTGTACCTGAACCTGATTAAATGGTTTGTTGGAAAGCAATTATCGTCGGAAACCGAAATGGACGTGTCTGATGCTTTTTTTCTTGAAGAGTTGAAAGGTCTTAAAAAGTGTCGAACCAAATGTCAGCTATACACATTTGGTTCCATTTCGGAAGGGGATTCTCTATGAAATAAATACGATTTTAAACAAAAAATTGCTCTTTCTGTCAAGTTCTAAAGATTTTTTGATGTGTTCTGGTATATAGTATGCATAACGTTCTTAAAACATTGTCCTTAGCTCTCTCACCAGAAGAATATTTTTTATTGAGTACTCCAAAAACTCAAACTTATTGGAAAGAAGTTTCTATCGGAGAACTTATAGCAGTAACGGGGCAATATTTTCAGCATCATGTTATCTAACTAACGCTGAGACGAATATATTGAAAAATAGTAAAAAAAGAAAAGCTTAGGGCGTCAACTCATTTGTTTCATTTCGAGTTTTGCATCTCATCAAATCATCTTCATACTCATTTTGGTAAATATTGTTCGACCCTATTGACTAGATCAAGCCCAAAATATTACTTCAAAAACTCAAACTTTCCTTTTCTGGAAAGAAGTTTCGAATAGATGAATAACTTATTGCGGCAATGGAGCAGTATTTTCAGTATCATTGGTCTAGGTGTGTTGAAGAGGAATATATTGAAAAATAATTAAAGAAAAGAGTTTTAACATTTCAACTCATTTGTTTTATTTCATGTTTCGCATCTCATCAAATCATCCTCGTATTAACATTAGTAAATATCTGTAATTTCATTTGATAGCAGGGAATATAAGAGAGATGCAATGTTAATAAACAAGGTACAGAACAAAGTCTTAAAGGAGTTCTAGAAAACATCATATTTGGACTAAATATACTTACTAGACTATGTATCATAAATAGAAAACATAGTTTATACGATTTATTAAATAACATTGGCTTTATTTCTTTGTCGTCAATAAGAATTAGTTTTATTTATTTAAATACACAATACAAACAACTATAAATTTTTTAAATTACTTTAAATCATTTTTATACACAAATACGTAATATTATAGATAAATAAACTATTTTATCTCACGCCTTATTTGCAAGTAAAATTTCTGTGAATTATCATACATCCGCAAACTTTTTTAATAATTTCGAAGTCAATGGTACCACTGTATCATAATATTTAGCCGACAGGGATCCGTGATAATATGTTTTCTTGAAGTAAACCAACAAGATGTACAACAAAATTCCATATTTACTTAATTATGTCTTGTGTGTGTTTGTATAAGTAGAAAGTTAAAGACTCTAATCGGCTTTAAGATAGCCACGAAACCTACATTTTCGCAGAAGTGATAATTGAAATTTGTAAATTTCGTGTGCGGTTAAAAAAGGTTAAATAAACATGGTTCAATATTGACGGAGTGTGTGAAATTTCTTCGTGATTATGTGGAAATTCAAGCAAATAAGTTAGATAAAAAATAGTAAAGATAAACATTATTATCATAACATAGGTATCTAAGTACACTTGATATAAATATTAGTGCAAATACATTGGTGTATGCAAATATAATCACTAAATAATAAACTAGTATCAAATAGCAAGTTATTTACTTGATTTAGAAAAAAGTAAGTGATGATATAAAAAATAGTAACAAATGTTTCGCCAGCACTGTAGCTTTTTCAGACTACAACCTGAAGTAACAATTGTTTCACTAGTACTGTGGCTTCTTCAGACTTCAGTGGGAAGAAGCCATAGTACTGGCAAAACAATTGTTACTACTTTTTAATAAAGATATTTTGTGAAAACTACACAGCTGAGTTTTTGTGTTCAAGTGATGAATTAACTTTGTTTAAAAATACATATACAAAGGGTCGTCTATTTTCGCGATTATTCCACCTTTCTTCACTGCATTTTTATATGGTATAATTATTTTATTGTTTAGTTTCTAATTCGAAATTGTTTGGCAGATGATAAATATTCAATGTTGCAATATGACATACTCATAAGTGAAAATCAAACAACTAAAATTAGTCAAAAATCTACGAGAAGAGTTGTCCCACTTTGTACTGTCCGCAACCGAACATTTAAAACATGCTCCTTCGGGGGCACCACCAGTCGGATCAGGTCAAATATGATTCCGATCGGGTGGACTACTATGCTGCTTGTTGCTAGTGGTAACAGTACGGAAGAAGTATACGAGCAAAATCCAAAAATAAAAACTAAGAGAGGACATGTGAGAGGCTCTAAAGCTGCAAGGTAGAAATCGTCCATAGGAAAAACAAACCAGGAAGGCAAAAATGAACCAGGATCATTTAGACATGTAAAGCAGTGAGAATCAACAATGTAGAGAAAGAAATGCCAGATGTGGAATTTCTTAAGGCTAAAGTGCAGAAACTAGTGGAACAAAGCCAAAAGCCCAAGGGGCCAAAAAATGTAATCAAGGTCAAAGTCAACAGATCTATGGAAAGAAGTCAAGGGACTAGTGATAAATGGGGACCACAATAGATCTGAAAATGTCTGAGCGGCTTTAAGGCTATCTGAAGTGATCCTAATATGAGAACGTATACGAAAGCCTAGATGTGAAAATGCTCACAAACAAGGTAAGAGAATTAGCCCTGAAGTACAAAGAAAAACTTCACGTTAAAGCCGAAATTATGTTCGATCAACACAGAATAGAGAGGAAGCTTTTTGCACTGGGCAGTAAATGCAAAAGTAGAGTATATATTGATGTTGCTTAGGAAAACCTGAGGAATCACTAATAAGAAAATCAGTAAATTACATTAATTCTTAAGATTTCGTTAATGTAAAATTACTTTTTAATCTTAAGCTAGAGAGTAATTGTAATAATAATAAGCCTTACAGGTTCTTTAAATTTAAACAAAGTTGATATGCTGATGCTCAATCTCGTCTTAAGCTATACAGCTTAATTTATTGTTGTATTAGAGCCATATTTTCCAGAGTTAATTAACACTACCGGTTTTCCAGAGTGAGATGGCTTGTCTAGGTTAAAATTTAATATTTCTCGATCATAGACAAAGTGAGTTAGCTGACACGTCAGGTTACATGCCATTTGTGTGTATTACAAATAAAAGGGGTCCCAAACTCTGCACGATATCATTAATTACAGCTTTTAATGCCGGTTTTTAAAAACTTATTTCAACCAATTGGTACCCATTTGATAAATAGGGAAAAGTTATTAAATATATTTCAGTAGGTCAATACAGCGCTGTAAAATTACACTTGACACTGTATAATTGATGAATGATCACGTCTTGATAATGATAACATTTAAACAATTTCACTGTACGATAGGCATCAAAAAAAGTATACGCTTTCAGGCACGAAAAGACATGATAGAATAACGTTTGAAACAAACAACTAAGCATAATTTATTCCAACTTGTAAGTTTGACAATATGTATGTTTCATCATTTTGTGTTGACCACGTTTATATACACAATAGTGTGCTTTAGAAATGTACGAGATTTCATAGAAATTTATAGCTTCACAACACGAACTCGCCTGGAAAATTTTAATTAAAATTTTGTTGTCTCATGTTTTAAATTAAATTACGATTTAATTGCAACTTTCAATATTAACGATATTTAAAGATTTAACTTACAAATGAAGTAATTATAATATTTCTTAATTATGAATGGATTAATTATTCTGAAAACAATCTTGTTTTCAACTTTTTATATATAATTGTTATTTACCCACTTGAGGTAGTTAACGAAAATTCAATATAACAAAATAACAAACGATCGAAATTTATTGACAATAACGTATTTTTATGTAATAACACGATAATTATTCATTTTATGACTAGATAAAGTTTGATCTAAGCATAATCGATTTTGGAATATGTTTCGCGTATGAGCATGTCACTGATAAGAGAATATGGAAAATGTATTATTGTAAATACATTATATATTACTTTTTGTACAAAAATAAAATTATTATTTATAAATTATCGTATACGTAACTAAAGGGTGTTCCAAATTGCGCGGTTTTTTTAAGAATAAATAAAATATAGATGACGCACTGAATTTGTCTGGGTATGTGGGCATTTAAAAAGTGTGATCTATGATCTACATTTATAAAAATGGCTTCGTGCACGGTACAACAACGCGTTCAAATTGTTGAATTATTTTATGAAAATCAGTGTTCTGTGAATAGAGTTTTAGAAAATTACGTGAATTTTATGGTTTACATAATCGTCCATCTGAAAGCACTATTGGTCGAATTATTAAAAAAATTCAAGAGACCGGTTCCGTGGAAGATCAAAAAAGTGAAAAATACAGTCGTAGTGGTCGTTCACAAGAAAATATTGGTTTGGTTCGTGAAAGTGTTGTTGAAGATCCTGAAATGTCCATTAGACGACGTTCACAACAACTTGGACTTAGTGGATCAACAACATGGTGTATTTTACATAAGAAATTAGCTCTGAAGGCATATAAGGTTCAAATAACACAGGAACTGAAGCCATTAGATCATTTAAAACGTCGTTCATTTGTCAATTTCATCATTGAACAACCAGCTGATTCTTCTCAAAAAATAACGTTTTCTGATGAGGCACATTTTGAACTCGGTGGCTATGTTAATAAACAAAATTGCCGTATCTGGGGTGAGGAAAATCTACGAATTATTCATGAGAAACCTATGCATCCTAAACGAGTTACTGTTTGGTGTGCATTATGGTCATGTGGTGTAATTAAATCTTACATCTTTAAAAATGCTGCTGGCGAAGCTGTAACTGTTAATGATGATCGATATCATCGTATGATAACCGAATTTTTGTGGCCTGAATTAATGAATATTGATCTAGAGGATATGTGGTTTCAACAGGCTGGCGCTACACCTCACTTTGCACACGAATCATTTGATTTATTGAGAAAAAAATTTCCTGGACGTGTAATCTCAAGAAACGGTGATGTTAATTGGCCACCAAGATCATGTGATTTGACACCGTTAGACTATTTTCTTTGGGGTTATGTGAAAAGTCAGGTTTATAAAAACAATCCACAATCAATTCCTACTTTGAAAGATGAAATTATTCGTGTCATTGGTAAGATAGAGCCTCAATTATGTCAAAATGTCATTGAAAATTTTAACAAAAGAGTGGATGTCTGTGGAGCTGCAAGAGGAGGCCATTTGGCAGATATTATTTTTCGCATATAAATGTTATAACTGATACTTCAATTACCAACAAAAAAGTTTTTGAAAGTGAATGCAAATTATGTGTTTTATTTATTCTTTAGAAAAAAAGCGAAATTTGAAACACCCTTTATATAGTCTTCAAGTTAAATAACTAGAAAGTACGTTGACTTATTTTTGGTAAATATAGGAATCAGAATTGCAATATAAATTCCTATTTAAGTTTACATGAGTAACAATGTATAATTTTAACAAAAATGACATTTTGCGCGATACCAACCGCGAAACCTACTTAGATCTCAATTAGTTTTTGTATGTTTTTTGATGCCTGATGATTATTAATGATTTCAACAGTCAAACTATACATATATTCATTCCACTTCCTGACTTGTTTATCAGTGTTTTTAATTTATTAAATCTATATTTGTTAAGTACTTATGCAGGTAAATGCGGGCATCAAAAGCATTACATTTGACACGAAAGCTCGATGATATAAAACAAAAGTGTATTATTGAATGAAATCCCGATATTTTATGTTGTATATATTTTGATAATATACAATTTGTTTTTGATATTATTGCATTAATAATTATAAATTATCGAATATGATATAAAGGATAAACTAAAATAATTTAATACAAATGAAATACAAACACGTAATCGTAGAAAATACACTCCAGTATGATCGTATATAACACCATGTTGGGGAGGTTACGTATGTATATCTTGTTAATTAAAAACGAGTTTTATTAATTTCATTATTAATGGTTTAGAAGTATACATGGATGTGCATACAAATTTTTCTATATAATAAAAATGTCAAGGTCAACAAAAATTATAATTTAATATTACTAAACCTTTTTCATCACTTCGCGATGTTTTCCAATACAACAAACCGATTTCACCATGAATAATCTTGAAAATATTGGATGAGTATATGAGTAAAATTTTATATGTCCAAGCAATTTTTCTTACGTACATACACTACCAATTGTAAGTATTTGTCCGTTTCTAAATATTGATATTATTAAAAACAGAGGTAGCGTTTGAATGAAAGTAGGTCCATCTATGTATTTATATTTTCCATCTAATATTAACTGCATTTAAATAGTTAAAAACTTAAACAAAAAGATAGTACGATTGAAATTTTATTTATCAGTTTGTTCTCGAAATGGCCCATACTCCACTGATATTTTTTGCTGCAATTAGATATAAAACACACGTGAATATGTATTTGAACAAATAAAAACACCAGGAAAATATGTTACTGCATGGTTGCCTCAAAGACTATTTAATTCTAATCGACATCTTTAATTAACACTCGTTAGATTACATCTGAAGCTAGATCTAAATTCTCAGTGCAAATCTTTAATACGAAATCAGATCAACGGATACACTAATCCGCTAAAATTAAATCAATATTATTTACAAATTTAGGAAAGAAATAATAATAAAAACGAAAAATTAAAAATTGATAGATGTAGAAATTTAAAATTAAGCCATATATATGCAGGTTATAAATAACTTTAAAAGAAAACTTTAATATATAATTTATAATCGAAGAATAGCGAACATTTTATTTTATTTACAGAGAAGAGAACCTTACTGTTTTTACAACGCATTTTGTACGACGTAAAAAAGGTACGTGATTCTCACATTCCCCTATATGCTTGTTGTCTTCCCATTTGACAATTAGTAATGAAGGTTATTTCATCAATTATAAACCTATTATTTATAGCATATAAGCATAAATGTTTAATAATAGACATGTACATCAATGTCATGATATTGTATATGTATATTGATACCTGAGAACGGTCTAAAATTACTGTAATAATCTCTTATTTTTAAACTATAATCTTGAAAAATGATACGGTACATAAATATCCCAACATTTTTAAATGTATTCAAAATCTTTTATATTTTTAAGAATTAAAAGAACGCATAAATGTATTTAGTTTGAATTTTGATACATAAGTAACTACATACGCGAGCTTACTAGAAAATCAATAACTACAAACACAAACCTGGAAATGAGCTTGCCAATGTCACAAATGAAACAGCTAAAACGAGCACAATCTTCATTTTTATCGTTTAGAAATATTTAAAATAAAAGAATATCGTGTATGTAACACTTTGTATATAATACTTCTTGTGTTAACTCAACGCACTTTTGAATAGCAATGAGAATTTTTGAACTTCTTGCAGTATATAAACATGTTAGCCAGGCGAACCAATCAAATGTCGGACATCGCCTCCCCACTTGCGTGTTTTTGTTTAGTATTTTTGCGGGATTTTCAAATATTTAATGAGTCATAACGTGTTTGCATGAATCTGTGCGTGGATTGGTTACGAATGTTATGTTTGTTTTTGTTTCTTGTTTATTAATTTTGAAGTAACGTCAAAATATTAACTAAACGACAAACAGAAATTATCGGTTCTTAGAATTGATTCTGAGGAACATGAGCATAGGTGAAGCTGATTATGTCATTTTCAAACAACATAACAAGCATACGATGTTTTCTTAGTTCGAAAATAGAATAAAATATTAAATCTAAAACAATTTAGTATTGTATTTTTAGATAATTACTATTTTCCTATTAAAATTATAGATTTTAAACAATAGCCATAAAAATATTTAAGATTAAATACGTTTTACCTTGAGTGTACGAGGGCTGTAAGTAAAATGCTTGTATTTAAAACTGAAATTTGTTATATTTACTTATATTTATTCAATGTACTCCAGATATATCTTGTTTCCGTCTCTAAATGGTGTCATCAGTAAAATGGTGTTTATTAATAATAAAATCAGAACATACACTACCGTCCATAAGTTTAACCGCGCTACAGATAATTTTAATGCTGAAGAAAATGAAATATTTAAGTTAATATATTGAAATTTTATCCAAACTAAAATCATTGTACATATTTGCACGTTATTTAACCAAAGTATTTTGTAAAAGCGAATGAACGCCTTATTTTCTATTTCAAGAAACAATATTCAGGCAAGAAATATAATGAGGGTGTCATGGAAATTATCCCTTACTCGGAATTGTTTATTGTATGGTTTATTACGATGACGTAATAGCCAGTCTTTACCTGATATTTGTGCGCTTGTAAGGGTATATTTTATGTCTGTTACACAGTGAATACTCAGTATTCACGTTGTTAATGAAGTGTCAGCAAGTACTATCGAGCGAGCGTATTTTTTTTAATTGTGTTTAAAACATGGCAAGGAGAAAGCAACTAACTCTTGAAAAAACGACAAGAATTATTGTCTTGCACGAAACGAAGCTTTCTAATAGAGCAATCGCTGGAAAACTAAAAGCTTTCAAGTATTGTGTTCGTCAAACTATGAAGAGAATAGCAGAAACTGACCAACTCGGGGACTGAAAACGCAATGGACGGCCGAGAATAATTACTAAAAGAGAAGATGGGTATCTGAAATTAATGTCCTTGCGCAATCGTCGCCTTACAGCCCCGAAAATAGCGGCACAATATAACGTATACCACGAAGCCACGATTAGCGTGACAACAACCAAACGCCGTTTAGCTGAAGCTGGACTTAAAGGTCGAGTAGCAGTAAAAAAAAACCACGTCTGTCTGCACAATATAAACATGAACTGGACTATCCAAGAATGGAAACAAGTCTTATGGACAGATGAAAACAAATTTGAAATTTTTGGAAATAAACGCCGTACTTTTATTCGTCTTCGTGTCGGGAGAGAATGTTAGATGAATGTGTAGTTAAGATAGTGAAACATGGTGGTGAAAAGGTGATGATTTGGGGTTGCTTTGGAGGTGGGCACATCGAAAAATTGGTGCAAATCACAGAAAGATTGACCAAAGAAGTCTATTTGGGTATACTGCAAGAGCATGCTCTTCCGTTAGCGATGGAGCTAATGGGTCCGGGGTTTGTTTATCAACAAGATAACGACCCCAAACACACAACAAAGATTGTAAAAAAGTTTTTCACCGACCAAACTTAAAGAGGAAACCTTACATTAATGACATGGCCACCCCAAAGTCCAGACTGCAATCCGAAAGAGCTGTTATGGGACTGTTTAGATCGTGAAGTGTGTAAAATACGTCTTACTAGCCAGACAGATCGTTGGGGTAAGTTGCGGAATGCATGGAACTCTATCGATGAGGAATATCTCGACCGACAAGTGGAACGAGTGCCACGTGTTTGTAAAGCCGTGATGACAACTAGGGGTGATTACTTTGACGAAAGTAAAATTTAAGCTAACTTATTATAATATTACTTAAATTAATCATGTTAATTGCTTGAATTGTATGTTAATTTAGTATTTTATAAATAAATTTGCCATGAAAATAAACAGTCTCTTTAATATCATTGCGCAATTAAAATTATTTGTAGTGCGATTAAACTTATGGACAGTAGTGTATATATGCATATTACTTGTTGAATATTCTAGAGTAATCGCTTCCTTATTTTTATTATGTTAAATATATCACAAGAGGGCTCTAATGTTTTGCAAAGTGTATTGTTTTATAATAAAATCGGTAAATAACCTCTGAGAAAATGAGATTTATCAAAATTGGCTCTTAATTTTTGTATTTTTAGAAAACTTTAATATTAAAAAAGATATGCTTGGAAAGGAATATAAATTTGATCCGAACCTCTTAATTTTGTTAGTATCAGATATCTAGATTTGTTTCAAAATAATTAATACACATATGTAGCTTATGGTGGGCAGAAATTGTATTTTCTCTCTAAAAATAATGATGGTTGTAATATGTCATAAGTTGATATAGCTGTTACTGTTGTACTACAAATGTTCTTAAATTTTTATGTAAAAAAGCTTTCAATATTTATCGTCAGTTGCAAATACAATTTGATGAAGATTGTCTTTGAAGAAATTCCGTATTTTATTGACGACGTTGGGGTCTCAAATGTGTGTCAAATTTGTCCCATACTGCAAAACCCGCTATTACAATCAATGATTTGACACTTCGACTTGAAAGGGAAATAAGCCGATAAAAATTTGGTCTCATGAAAGGGTTTCCAGTATTCAGATTATTATTTACGAAAAGTTGACTTTTAAGAAATTTATTATGTAGTGATTGCCGACAAATTTGTTTTACGACCACAGGCAGAAACGAACTCAAATTTCGCAAGAACTTCTACGAAAAAGGATAACTTACGTAGATTAACCCTGGATGCATTATTACATTCAAGGAAGTAAGCACGCTAGCATGGAATGGCATCTCTCAAATTCTTCACTTCAAAAAAAATCAAAACTACTCCATCAACAGATAAGTTTCTGGCTACAGTATTCTGGAATATTCGAGGCTCAATTCTGATAGATTTCCTAGCTAATCGAAAGACTTTCAATATAGAACATTACACTCAACTTCCTTCTAAAGCATATGTGGGCAACAACCGGCTCGCGGACCGGATTCGGCCCCTTGTAAGATTTGATCCGGCTCGCGAGACGTTGTCGTATTATTTAATGTCTGATATCTATCGCTGAAAATTATAAACACTACTCTAAAATGCACTACTTTTAAACGCGGCCCGCGAACGTATTTGCACATTAAAGTTTTGCCCATAACATGTCAAAAGTTGCCCATACCTCTTCTAAAGTAAGGGAATGCATAATAGCAAAACGGTGCGAATTATTGAATAAAGACATCATTCTGGATACTATAATCTTTTTGAACCCTTTAAGTAGGCTTTAGAAGAGAAAGAACGCAAGTCAGACGAGGAAGTGACGAAGGTAGTGCCGACACAAACAATTTTTCTAGTCGTATTTTTTAGTTTCCCGAGAGTTGGAAAAAGTAAAGCAGATACACTATATTGAGCATTAGCTGTCTTCTTATTTTTAATGTTATGCAAAAAAGTCAAGAGCAAATCTATACGTTTGTTATATTATATGATACATCTTTGGTAGTTATTTTCGTAATCAATACCATATAAGTATAGAGTTTTATGTTTTCTCTAAAAGTTCCTTATTAAATAGAAAGCATTCATGTGCATAAACCATACGCGGTGAATAAATCAATTTAAGAATAAATAAAAAAAAAGACTTTCCATGCTTCGATCCCCAGCAGCGGTATTACCCTCATTTGCAAAGAATTACCCGCTCAATACAAGGAGAACAACCCCACAATAAAATATCGTGCTTAAAAAGTGTAATATGCCGTCTTCAGTGTTGTGAAATTAATTACTCTACTTAAAATCATTGTAGTTTTTTTAGTACGAAGCAAGCGCTGCTGAGTTTAGCATACATTTGCTCTGTCTGGTGATGTCATTTAAATGTCTTATCAATATTTAGTAATATTTGGTTCCTGATTATTTAATGAAATGCCAATGAGAGATTCGATTTCTTCCTTTATTTTGAAAAAGAATACAATTTATTTGTAAATAATAGCTGGCTATTGTTCTTGTATTCTATTGTTCTCATTGTTCTACTTATGGAATATTTAGGAGCTAATTTGTGTTAAAACCGCAGCACCACTAAATCACATCATCCGCATAATTGATAATTTTTATTTTCCTACGGAATTCATTCATAAATAATTTATATAAATCTTTAATAATATAGGACTAACGACACTACCATGTGGAATGCCAATTTTTAGTGTTACTGCATTTGATAATACATTGCTGTTAAATTTAATTCTTTCCTGTTAGACATGTATGACCTCTACCACCCACATGATACCCACCTTAATCTATTTATAATGTTGCAACTTAGCTAAATTGAATGTGACAGTACCAAACGCGTTAGTTAAGCCCACTTTTCCGTTTTCCATATTAGTCAATATTCATTCTATGTATTCAGACAACACTATTTTAGATCTCTCCCAGCTGTAAGAGTTTATAACTCTTTATATATTGGGTTGGCAACTAAGTACTTTCGGTGTTTACTGATAGAAAGCGTTGCTTTATTTTTTGTATAACGTATGTTAGTGCTGTACTTTACCGTTTGTCGCGTGATACTAGTCACATTGACGTAACTTCAGAAGCAAGTAGTGCGTGATTTTTATTAAAGCTATTAGCGTGCAGAAACAAACATATCGACATATTTTACTATTTTATGTCCGTAAAGGAAAGAAAGCTGCTGCGGCTCACAAAAAGATATGTGAAGTTTATGGTGCTAATTGCTTAACAGAGCGCACGTGTCAGAATTGATATAAAAGATTCCGATCTGGAGATTTTTCCCTCAAAGATGAGCAACGTTCTGATCGGTCTACTGAAGTTGATGATGACCAAATCAAAGTCATAATTGAAGAGGATCATCATATAACAGTTCGAGAGGTTGCGGAGAGGCTACATGTATCGCACACAATAATTGAAAAACATTTAAAATGTCTTGGGCTAGTTAAGAAGCTTGATATTTGGGTACCTCACGAATTGAAAGAAATTCATTTAACACAAAGAATCAACTTTTACGATATGCACCTTAGACGAAATGAAACCGACCCTTTCTTAAAAAGAATCATCACTGGTGATGAAAAATGGGTCCTGTACAGTAACATAGTTCGAAAACGATCATGGAGCAAACACGATAAACCAGCTCAAACCACATCGAAAGCTGAATTGCATCCAAAAAAGATCATGCTGTCAGTTTGGTGGGATTACAAAGGTGTTGTGTTTTTTGAGCTGCTTCCAAGGAACCAAACGATCAATTCTGATGTTTACTGTCAACAATTAATAAAACTGGATGAAGCAATCAAAGAAAAACGGCCAGAATTGTCAAATCGGAAAGGTGTAGTTTTCCACCAAGATAATGCAAGGCCTCACACATCTTTGGCAACTCGTGGGAAACTATTGGAGCTTGGCTGGGAAGTGATGCCACATCCCCCATACAGCCCTGATCTAGCACCATCTGATTACCATTTATTTCGAAGTTTGCAGAATTCTTTGAATGGTAAAACTTTCACAAATGACGATGACCTTCACTCGCACCTGGTTCAGTTTTTTGCTGATAAGGACCAGAAATTTTATGAGCGCGGAATCATGCAGCTGAGAGAAAGATGGCAAAAGGTCATTGAGCAAAATGGAAAATATATAATTGATTAAAAACTATTCTTTGTTTAAAAAAAGTGTTTTATTTTATACTACAAAGCCGAAAGTACTTAGTTGCCAACCCAATAAATTTCTCGCATTTCTAAGAAATTTTAGACATTCAATTATTGAATTATGTACAATTTATTAAAGAAATATAGAGGACACTTCTGAAATAATTGTAGTAATATTAATGTTTCTTATGTAATAGATATACACGAGATACACAAATCTACTTATAGAATAATATAAAAATACACAAATACATAAGTTGCAGTGCTTGTTTATAGACCAATTATAGTAACTAATTAATTTTTTCAATATAAAAGCAATAATAACTTAATAACATACTTGCAAAAAGTTACAATTTTCAGTCTTACAACATAGTTAATTTGCAAGTTATATTGACGCAAACCATAAAAGAATCCGAATGAAATAACAAAACAAGGTGCATAAATTTTTATGTATACTACAGCTTTACAGTTTGCTATTCACCAGTATACAAGGATCATTTAGCAAGTCATTTTTTTATCACAGCATTTTTTATCTAGTTCGATAGCTTGCTTCGTTTATTTAATACCCATGTGATTTAGTTCTAAATTTTGTGCCAAAAGAAGTGATGATGTTTCTTCTAATTTAGATGCTATAGTAATGAAGTTCTTTATTTCCGATAAATTGCATTTCATGCAGTATAAAAAAGAAGGTATTGCAAATATATTATGGTATCACAATAGATTTTTTGTAACTGGTTCCATTTAAAGCTTTAATACTTTTTGGATTTTTAACATTGCTCCAGTTTTACTTGAAGCCACCAATTATAAGATCCCATATGATTTGAAAGTTTCTAATCTAAGTCATTTTTACCCCTTTGTAAGTCGCTTAATAGTTACGGATGCAATTTCTATCTGCCGATAGTGATGGTCGCTAGTAATAGACATTGCTTTGAGTAGGTTTTGGGTCACTTCCCACTTTTCATGTAGATACTTAAAGAGTTTGTGTTTTATTTAAATTTAGCTTCAGGAAATTGCTGTTAAACCATAGCTTGACTTACATCAAATTGTTATCCGCTGCATTTATACTATAGTTTTCCCAACGATGATTATATTGATGCATCGTAATCAAATTTAATCACTTTACTTTCGGAAATGCTACAAGACAGATCGTTTACAAAAATAATAAAAGAATGGGACCTACAACACATCCTTGAGGAACACCACATTTAATGGGTAATGATTTTGAATGGTTATGTTTTACTGTATAATCCACAAATCGATTTTTCAAAGCATAAACAAATTAATTTATTAGCCATTCATCTAATTCCATATGGTTTAAGTGACTGCTCAAATCATACCTGCCCAGAACAATATTCTCATTATTTAATGCTCTTAGTCTCGCATACCTTATTTGTTACAATAAAGATAGAAAGAAATAAAAAAATATATTGAAGATTAATTTATTAAAAGTGTTCACATGACACTTGTTTGTGTTTTTCGCCATAAGAGTTTTAAGAGTTCTAGTTAACATGCTAGTTCATACACAAGTAACTGAAACTATACGGTACTATGCAAAAGAAAGAAGCATCATTGGGTTAATTTAATTTATAATACTTAATACATCTTTCTAAGAACGATTCACTTATTGGTAGAAATAGAATCACTGGAAATTTCAAAGTATCATCATACTTCCGCGTAGGTGTAGCAATAGAATTTATTTAGATTCTAAAAGAACGCGCCTACGAGTGAGATTTTCATTTTAAGAAAAAATTGTGTAAATTGTTATAGTAGATAGAAAATGCCTAAAACAGCATTACTAGACAGAAATAAAATTATTGTTTTATACCAAGAGGGTTATAGTAAAGTGAAAATATCAAAGATAGAGAGACGTTCCCGGTATGCCGTGCAACAAACAATGAAAAAAATGCCTGAAACCGGCAGAGTAACTGTGAGACCAAAAAATGGACGTCCAAAAAAGCTTAGTAAAGCTGATGCACAGTTTTTAAAAGTTAGTTCCTTAAGAAATCGTAAGAAAGTTAGCGCAGAACTAGCTCAACATATTGCGCGAATATCTGGTACTTCGGTACATGCTTCAACACTAAGGCGATACTTGCTCAGATCAGGCTTGAGGGTATGCGTGACCGTAAGAAAACCCTTACTGCGACGAGGTAATAGAGGGAAACGATTAAAATATGGCAGAGACCACGAAACTTGGCGATATAATGAGTGGCGACAAGTACTATGGATTGACTAATCTAAATATCAATTATTTGGAACGAACAGACGACGCCCTGTTGAATCGTTATTGGAACCATGTTTGCACGCTATCATAAAACATGGAGAAGGCAATATCCAAGTTTGGGTTGGTATTAGGGGGTGGTATAGCAGGTGTGGATGAAATTGTAAAAATATAGGGTAAATTAACTTGTAAGAAATACAGAACACTATTAGAAGAACATGTCATACCATTAGGGTAGCGACTTATTGGCAATAATTTCATTCTAGAGCAAGATAATGATCCCAAGCATACCTCAAAACTTGTGAAAACTTATTTAACACAGCAAGAAGCAAATGGGGTATTACAGACTATGATATGGCCACCTCAAAGTCCTGACTTAATTATTATTGAGCACGTGTGGGATTATCTTGACAGAAAAAAGTGTGAAAGGGGGCCAAAGAACAAAAATGAACTGTGGAACATACTACAGGAAGAGTGGTACAATATTCCTGAAAATTTCATTAATTCATTAATGAAAAGCCTACCAAGAAGAATGCAGGATACCATAGAAAATAAAGGTGGTCATACAAAATATTGAAATTTTAAGTTGTTTATGTTTAAATATCGATGTGTTCGTTTTTATAAATACATTAAAAAAATTTCAATTTGTGTAAGATTATTATTTATCCTTTTCTAATAGTCTCTTGTAAGATTCAAAAAGGTGCTTCTTTCTTTTGCACAGTACTTCGACAAGCAGTGAGGGAGACCCGATTGTATTCGATACAAGGGAAAAGAAAAGTAAAAAATATTTTATATTAAAAAATAAATTTATAATTTTCTGTAAATATGTTAGTCAGTTAGAGCATGTTAAAAACATTGAATTTAAATTATAATTATAGCGTGTATGTCATTTCTGTAAATGCGTCTTTTATTAAATGTACTCCACTTCACCTTTCTATGTTTACGTACATATCTTCAAGCCCTCTTGTATCGATGATTTATTGTCTCGAATTTTAAATAATTCTGCGTTTGGTGATTCACCACAGTTCATGAAATCATACAGTAATGGTTCTTATTTAAGAAAACTATTACTTAACGTTTATATTTACTTAGAATTACATTTTTAGTACACAATTTTAAATTGGGATGTTCAAAACTTGACAAAAATTTTTACTTATTGCTTGTTATACATTTTATAGTTGTGAAAATATCTCTTGGATGACGTTCTTTAAATAAATATTTTGTTTTTATATTCATTTTGTAAACCAATAATTTCCATGACAAACTTCATTTCCATGGCAGTTGATTACTATGTGACATTTGAATTTTAACAGGATGTTTCTTGACAAAGTTAATCAGGTAATATGTATATCAGGTTATACAAATGTATTTGAGAATACATGTCATTTTCCAAATGTTTATGTCACTACAATGTATTTGCGATCATACGAAATCCAATTTTAAACAAAACTGATTATTCATGTATGTACAACATACATATTTGCTAATATTACTCTTTGTTGTTTAAAAACATCTGACTAACTTAAGAAAATAATGGAAAGTATATTTCCATCCTAGGACAGCCGTTGCTTGAATGAATTCGCAAATGAGTAAATTAAACTATAGTAATTCAGTTATATTAAATTATAGTCAAAACAGGCGAATAAAATTTTCGATAACGTAAAGGGAAACTAATAGTAGTGATGTTTGTGTGGTGGTTATTTTATATGAGTTATGATTACTAAGTAAGATCCGTTTTAAATTTGTTCTCAATATACGAGGGAAATTAGAAAAGCCTTTTGCTTAAAAATGAAACAAAAGGCCTAGGATTTTTTTATAACTTTATTTCATGCGAGAATGTTTTCCAAGTAAGATCCATTTCAAATTTGCTACCTTTACATAAGAGGAACTGGAAAAGTTCTCAACCTAATTGCTAATTTTATTTTTCAATGTAATTTCTCTTAACTTCACTTGCGCCACCTGTCCTGCAATGACTTTATTGGTTATCGTTCGTAAAATGAGGTGCTTTTTCAAATTCATAAATAAAGTCGAACGAAGCCAAATCCGAACTGTATGGTAGATGGTCCAGGTCATAGAAGGTACACTAACGGACTTTGCATGCCTTGTAAATTCGCGCATTGTCGTAAACAAGGAGAACTTTATGACGTAAAATCCAAATCAATATTCGTACGTAATTTTGTTAGCGTATTACCATAGGTAACTGCTGCTATTGTAGTCCCCTTTAGTACATATTCAGCAATAATAACTACTACTAGGTCTCAAGAAACGGTGGCCATGAGTTTTCCAACTAAACATTGTGTGCGAGCCTTTCTTGAAGGCGGAGAACCTTTATAAAGGACTACAATTTTATTTATTGGTTTCTGTAATTTATTTAAGTTTTGTCATCTGTAGTTATTTTGTTTCGAGAGATTTAGTGCCTAAGTAGTTTTTAATGCGAGTAAACAATCGTGGAGTCAACCTTACTGAAACTTTACTCATGCCTATTTTATCGTGTAGAATTGTTAAAACGTTTGGTTATATTTAGATATAATTATTGCTCTAGTAATGGTAAAAACTTGCAAAGGACAATTTTAGAAATCCATTGTTACAACTTTCATGCAAATATTAGAACTGGTTGTGTCCGAAAGCCTTCGACTTGGGTTTAAAACATGACGGAACTTCATCCTCATAAAGAGCAAACAGTCTTTCTTGAATAATGTTCAAAAATTTGATGACATCGCGATGTTCTAGTTTCCCTTAACACGCTTTTTTGTCGCAAAACGCTTTATAAAATACAAAATAATGAACGAATTGAAGTCAAATTTGACACATACAGACGTGCAAAAATGTTGTCACTGTTGAACGTTGTTAGGCAATGCAGTTAGTTGTTCTTACCATAGCTAAGCAGATTTTTTCCTTGAAAACTAAAGAGCCCATGCTTGTTCGAATTACTTCAAGCAACACTTGAATGTTTTCAATATTTACTTATTTATTTTATTTTTTCGTTGATCACCTTGTCAGCATATACGAAAGCTGTATAGAATGCTTTCGAAACTTTCTTCATCTTGACTTCCGGGCTGGGATCGCGTCTTCGTCAATACTGGCACCTGTTTTTTGGGAAAAACCGGTCACGTTGCAACCGTGCCTTTAGAGAGTTGTAGAACGGTCAATTCCGAATGGTACACAACTATTTTTTTGCCAAAAGTTTTTGAAAAAATTAGGAAAACAAACCGAAAACGACAGTTCATTCTCCACTATGACAATGCGAACTCACAGGTCGGTTCAAACAATTGAATATCTGACCGGACAAAACATTGATTGAATGAGCCATCCGCCGTACAGCTCTGATCTAGCACCTTGTGATTTCTTTTTGTTCCCACACGTGAAGAATAAACTTCGTGGTCAACGGTTTTCTACGCCGAAAGAAGCAGTTGAAGCATTAAAAACTCATATTTTGGAGATACCGCCTTCACACACAGTGGCAGCAATGCTTTTCGGATTGGCTTAAACGAATGCGAAAGTGTATTGACTCAAGTAGAATATTTTAAAAAGCAATAAAACTATTTTCGATAATAAAAATTTTGTTTGCTATTCCCGAAATATATATAAGAGCTACTACCATCGTAGTGGTGACCGGATATTTTTATGACTGACTGTACTTACGCAAATATGTGTTTCAATTTTGTTTTGTTCGTGTTTAAACTTTTAAGTACTTAAATTGGAGTTATTATTCGGAATTTTTTAAATAAATTTGCATTTTATAACGGCAGAATTTGCCAAAATTACCTTGTTACAAGGAACAAATCATAGCAATTAACTACATACTCGTACATACATCAATTTCAACAAATTCCTGCATCCGGTTAAATGTTGAATTTATAATTCATTTTTGTATAGAATTTTATCCACGTTTTAGAAAAATAAATATATAAAGACAACGTGTTCACCTTGTTTATTAGCAAATATAAAATTAACTTTGATTAATTGCAAAAAGAATAATAAAATAAATGCACTACACATAGTCTATCGTGAAACGTCGAGAAATGCAAAATATTGTAGCTCTGTAAGTCCAAGGCGACTGATACTATAATTTGTCTTACTATTTTTCTTAATTGCGTTTATTTATTATGGTTATCTATAAATAAACTGTTATATTTATGTAACACGATATTCAATTCTCATTTTGCCCCCCAAAGGCAGGTTGAGAGAGTTAATGAAATGTTATGAATTGTATATTGCAGTCATTAGCAACAATGAAGAAGCATTATAAACAATTATAGTTTTTTTTGTGTATTTAACATATCTTATTCAGTTTTGTTTTTTCTTCAAAACGGACATAACTTAAAAAATAGGCTTTGTACATTTTTAATCAGTTCTGAATTTAATTTATTTTTTATCAAAAACCGTATTTAATTTATTTTTTATTATGCTATATTTCGTATACTACTAAGCATTATTTTTAATTAAGAAAGAATATAGAATGTCAAGGTATTTTTGCTACTAAATTATGCATTCGTTGTTTATTACATGCGTCTCTATGTACGACCCATTTTTGTACTTAGAACAGGAACGTTTAGAATCTAATTAGTTTCAGTTTGAAAACCTTCAATCGGGCAAATTTTCGATAGTTAAATAGTTTATGATTACCAGTAAAGGTGAAACTCGTTAGACCCCTTCACTATATTTCTTGAACCTATCCATTATAAAAGCAGTGTTAAATTATTATTTAATAGCATTAATAAAATAGAAAAGAAGGGAAAATATTAAATGGTATCTAAAAATAATAATTGTGTAATATGTTTCTAAATGCGTGATTATAAATGCAATTTACATCTCTTATATGATGAATAGAAAAAGATAAAATTTGCGGAATTTCTACCTATAAAATATTCCTAAAAATTGTGTAATTATAACCAAACTACACATAAAAATAAATTATTTTTCGTTTTGTCTCATAACAAATTATTTTGGAGCGAAAATTTAATCGTTATGTGAGTATATGCAAATGCAATAATAACTTAAATAAAACTAATTTCTACTAATAAAATTGAGAGAGAATTATAAAGCATTTTCCAATAAGGACTTGACAACTTTTTTTCAAAATAAAATGCAGACCATTTGAGATATTTCAAAAACTTTATTATCGGGTTGAAGTACAATCAAAACATTTATGAATGGAACTCGACTTCGTTCATATGGTCACCCAATTTTCGATGACTCGGCCACACAATTCGGCCGAAACGGCTGCTATTTCGCGTTCAATACCGGCTCTGAGCTCTTCCAACGTTGTCGGCTCGTTGGCATAGACCAATGACTTGACGTAGCCCCAAAGAAAAAAGTCTAGAGGCATTAAATCGCACGAACGAGCCGGCCAATCGACTGGTCCATTTCTTGAGATAACACGATCATCAAACTTACTCTTCAATAAATCGATTGTAACGTGTGCTGTGTGGCTTGTGGCACCGTCCTGCTGAAACCACATGTTGTCCAAGTCCATATCTTCCAATTCGAGCCAAAAATAATGCCAAAAATGAGCTTCGTCACTGAAAATGATTTTGCGATGAAATTGATCATCTTGGCTCATCTTTTCCAAAGCCCAATCGGAGAACGTACGTCGCTTCAAATGGTCCATCGGCTTCAATTCTTGAGTCAGCTTGATCTTGTATGGGTGTAAACCAAGATCCTTACGCAAAATTCGCCATAAAGTGGTCTGGGCGATGCTCAACTCTTGAGAACGCCGTGGAATTGACTAATTTGGATCATTTGCTACGGACGTTTCAACGGCAGCGATATTTTCGACACTTCGATCAACCCGTTGTCTCACTGGCACGGCAACATCACACAACGAATATGTAGACTCAAATTTTTGCACTAAACTTGTTACTGCCTGTCTACTAGGGCGAGAATTACGACCGAAAATCGGAGTAAACGCTCTTAAAGTAGCGGTCACCGACTCCGAATTTCTGTAGTAAATTTTTATAATTTGCAGATGTTGTTCGTTCGTGTACTTTACCATGATGAAAATGTTAAGTTTACTGAATAAATTGACAGTGACAGTTCGATGATTAGTGAAAGGGTGCGTTCACAAATTGAATTAAAAGTTGTCAAGTCCCTATTGGAAAACCCTTTACATCCATCTCTCGAATCCAAAATGAAAATATTAATACTATTAGCTACTACATGCAAAACACTTCTGTCAATAAAGCAATCAGTGATGTGTACATATAGACGATCGTTGCCAATTATAACGTAATATTAATTTGCCAAGAAAATTATGATTGCAACACGTTTCGCCCAATCCATTGGCTCATCTGGCAATCTAAACTTTTGCCTGCACTTGTAAACACCATGTAGATGTTCGTACCGAAAAGATGAACTAGTATGAATAAGAGAGAATTATACGTCGATCTCTCCCATTGAAATGAAAACACTAACGTCGCATTTTAGCTAGTATAACAGAACACTTCTAATACGAAAGTATACACCTAAGTGGTCCTAAAACACGAGGTGGTATTCAAATATATTTCGCAATGAATACAATTGTAGAATACCAGTATTTCATTCACCTCCGCTACCGTCAATATAGTCGCATTGGGAGTGTAAACAATTGCAGCGCTTCTATCTATAAATCTTTTAACTTTAGATTCTTTTCGGATAATATCAATTTCTATTTTATGATTATTTCTAATTACAAAGATACCTAAGGAAAGTATAAGTAAGTTGATTGTTTTCTTTTTCTGCCGTAAATTTAATCGTCGAGAATTCAAAGAGTAAAACTTAATTTCGTAATCCGTTGATCCCTAGGTTGTATTGTTTGCTTAAAATACAAAAACTAGGTTACTCGATGAGACCAATCGTTTCAGAGATTGACTCACTTAATTTCAAAATGGTTAGTGAGTGAATACAAAAACCTTCCTGAAAAACGTTTTTGTTTGTGGGTTGCTAATTCAGTAGAATTTATTCCAAGAATTAAAGATTTAAAATTGGAAGATGGGAAAATTTTAGTGTCATTCGACGTAACGGCATTGTTTCCTTCGATACGATTCCAGAAACTTTAAAATATTTAGAAGATTTTCTTTATAAAAATAAGATGGAACCGGAAAAAGTAAATGAATATTTGCGATAGACAATCCTTTGTATATCTCAAAGTAGTTTCCAATTCTAAGGTAAGTTCTACGAGCAACAAAAGACAGTAATAGGTAATTGTCCTTCTCCATTTATAGCGGATTTATTCATGCCTAATTTTAAAGTTGAATTTAAACATAACGTCAAATATTTTTGTATTTTCCAAGAGCTTGGATTGGGTATGTGGACGACATTTTCGCGTTTTTTGACACACATAATCGTAAATTAGGCGATTTCGTCAAGTAATTAAATTCAAGATGCCCAACGATAAAATTTACAGTAGAAAAAGAAAGCAATGACACATTAACTGTCTTAGATACCCCAGTAATTAAAAATAATCATAAAATAGAAATTGATATTTTCCGAAAAGAAACTAAAGTTAATAGATTTCGAATCATACCATGCAACAAAAGATGGATTCACTCAATTTTCTTATTAATCATCTGCGTAGTTTTCCACTAATAAAGTGAAATACGAAAGAGAATTAAATTTTATTAAGAACATCGCTAGATACAATGGCTTTGATTCGGAAATAATCATTAGATTAATTATAAAAGCTAACTTAAAGAAGACAATCATGGATACCACATGTTTGTCACCTTAAAACAATAGAGACAAATAATTTTATAGGCTTACTGTTTTTCCTAATGACGAAAGTGCAAATAGGGTTTTTAAAAACCGCGATTATCAAGCTACTTTTCAAGTCAGAAACTCTATCAAATATTTCTTAGGAAATGTGAAAGGCAAAGTCGAGTTAAATCAGAAATTGGGAATTTATGAAATAAAATGTCTAGATTATAATAAATAATACGTTGGTCAGATTAAACGTTCTACAGGAATCCGGTATAAAGAACATATGGCGCACATTAAATTTAATCGACCCGAGAAATCCAGTTCAGCAAAGCACGTTCTAGAGAAAATCATACTGCAATTGCAGGTTATCTATATTTAATCTAAAATAGAAATAATTACTGTGAATTAGACAGTTATGAAAGCATATATATTTCAAAAAACAAAAACCACGTGTTAAACACCGATAAGGGCCCAATACCATACTCATTCCTCTTTGAATTCCTGAAAAAGAAAAGTACCACCGATAAAAAAGGTTCGCATGTGCTTTAAGATTTTAAGAAGTGGTTGCTTTCAAGACTAGAATACATTTTAAATTATGATGACAACTTAGTTGTCGAAAAGCGTATACAGAATGTTAACAATATTATAGAAAGGAGCTTTATTTACCTTTTTTGAGTAATTCAATCAATCACAGTCTTCATTAAAATTTACCCGTTTAAAAAGTGTTTTTTAACCGGTGAATATGCACTAAAAGTGTCTAAGACGGTTCCAACGGTTAATAAAGTAATGACCACAGTTTTTTAAGATGCACGTAGGACAATCCGCATCGATTACATAGAAAGGGAAAAGCAATTAACGGCGAACATTATTGCAACTTATTAGACCATTTCAGCGACCTTTAGAAAAAAGAGCATTTGGTGAAGAAAAAAGGTGTCTACCAAGATAATATAAAGATGTATATGTTTGCAGTTCCTGTAGTTAAAATTCAAGAATTAGTCTTCGAGTTGCATCCATATTCGCAATAACCTCGAGTCGACGACGACTTGTGCCCGGACTTGAAAAACTGGTTCCACAGAAACAGATTTGACTCTATTGAGATTATAGAAAAAAGATTTAAAGAATTAAAAAAATTTGAAAACCAATCGATTAAGTGACGACTACATTGCAAATTCAAATGTTTTGATCGAAAATATTTTTTCATTTGTTTTTATTAGACTTCTTACTCTGTTCTTGATTTTCTTAATTTAATTATAGCTAGAATTTTATTTTATCCGATTTCTTGAATTTTACGATTTAATATATTTCAAAACGATAAAATATAATTCTTATTCTCGTAGTGTTCTAAAATTATGAAGACATTTGAAATGCAAATATTTAATATATAATTGCCTACAAGTTTGAATACCATAATTATGCAAAATAAACAGGTTTTTTTTAGTAGTTTTACATTAATACAACCATGTACGAATTCCTTATTTACATATATTTTCCCAAAGTGCAAAATAAATTGCTATTATGAAATAATCTAGGTTTTAATATTAATATGAAACAATTGCTTTTAAAGATGTTTTACGCTAAATAAAAACAATGCATTCTCTATAAATAACAGCGTTACGCATAGGTATACGTAAGAGGTAAAACATAAGAATGTCTTGTCTTAATACGAAGAACTACACGCGCCAGACGTCTCATTACGACACTTCTTAAATTATTATTAGATTGAAGTCCAACTCACAGTTGGCTGCAGGTTGAATTAATGACCAAACTCGATTGACGTATCCATGTAAATCTACGTCATCGTTTCAGATCAAATATGGTAATGACATGTGTAGAATTGCCTGATATCATCAGATGTCATGTCATGGTTTCACGAACAAATACATATATGTATGCTGTATGTACATATTCATTTAGACATTCATCACCGTTGAATTATTAGTTTCACCGCAAAAATGTCCTACCTTTGCGTTGTTCGTACCATTATGTGTATGCACATGTACATATATACAAGGCGATACTCGTGTTACTTTTTTATATAAAGCTTGTGGTTAGGTATTTCAAAGAATTGGATATAAATTTTTTTACGAAATATCTTATAAATATTTTTATTTCAGGGTCTGAGTTTTTAGAACAGTAACCGTTTTAAGAAAATTTTCTTCTTTGTTTATAAAAATATATTATTTAAACTTATGGAAACTATGACTGTAGAATTTTTATCTCGTGTAAAATATAAATATTCATTGATCAAAATTTAGAAAAATTAACACCAGCCAAGAACAATAAATATTCGTTATGGAAGGTAACAAAAAAGTTAAAAAGGCCCACTTAATACTAACCTCCCGTTAAAAATGATAAAAATGAATGAGCGAGAAGCGATAATAAAAAAGCTCATGTTTTTGCAAATCATCTGCAATAAGTACTTCAGGCATTTCTCTCCGAAATTTCAATCGAAGTAGAAATAAAATACAGAATTTCCAATTGACTTGCCACACAATAAATTCAGAGCACCGAAGAAAGAAACAATTATGAAGGAAATGAACGTCAATAAAGCACCCAGATTCGATCTTATCCTCGGTAAAATACTACAAGAATTATCAGAAAAATTCTATAAACTAATTATTTTTATTTACAATACCATGCTTCGTCTCAATTACTTCCTAAATATCTGGAAATTAGGCCAGATTATAATCATCCTAGAGCCTGGTAAAAATTCCTAAACTGCGTCATTCTATAATCCAGTAAGTCTTTTATCAATACTCTCAAAAGTATTTGAAAAGATTTATACAAAGAGACTAGTGGACATTATAAAGAAAAGAAACATTATTCTAGAACATCGATTCGGGTTTCGAAAGAAACATGGAATTGTAAAATAAATACAGGGGTTGCAAACAAGATGAACAGCGGCGTTGAAACTAAAAGATTTTGCTCTGTGACTTTTTTCGGATGCTTCTCAAGACGATAGGATGTGGCATGACGGACTTTTCTATGAAATAAAAACCTACTTACACTACCCTTACTATGAACTTTTCTAAAATCATACCTAATATTACCTCCTTTGTTTCATTGTGTGTTAGTGTTAAGGATTAAATGTCCCCTTAATTAATCTAAATAAATAATAAAGGAAATATTATTTAATAGTAAATATATTTATTTGCACGTGATGGTTAGTAAATTTATTACGACCGCGTGTCCGGCTAGCTGAAGCGCTGTAATAAATGCAAATAAAAACAAATAGAAATGTAATTGAAGGAGTTAATAATTAGTAATTGTGTACAATGAGTATCAAAAGTCCAGGACGTGTGCCAAGCTGAAAGAAAGATTATTAGGGGAAATAAAACAACAGTTAAATTAATTCTTAAAGCTTGAGTATATTAATTAAAGATAATTAATAAGATCGAAAGCAACAAATAAAACAAAATAAGTGTAATGGCAAAGCTGTAATAAAAGTAAATCTAGAGATATTAAGCTGTTTAATAAAATAATAAAAAGGGTTAGATTAAAATATGTATCGGACGATACGTGAAGTACTTGCGGTTTGTGTGTGTATATATGGGCCAGGATGTTAGGTATGTTTTGCGGTCGCAAAATAACCACGTGGACACTGCGTTAGAAACTTAGCTGTACAAGCTCGCGGAAATGATGTATGTGGACTTGGTCATGGCCGGAGAGGAAGTCTCTGTGTCTTACACGCGGGGGCTTTTAAGAAACAACCCGAAGGCTAAGGGGTAGGATACTGGTCATGTTTGAATTAACCAATAGGGAAAGAGAATAGGCCCGCTAGAAATTGGCGCGCTAAAGATATTGGCATAAATTAAAATTACGATATCAATTTTAATATAAGTACCTAGCAGATAGATATCTAGACAGAATAATAGACATGTATTCTGTGTAAAAAATAGAAGTATTAATATTTGAATCTCTGTTGTATTTAGATATCAATATGCGGAATTGATATTAAATGTGAGTCAATGGAAAGTTTCCAAAACTATTTCAAGAAAAAGTTCGAAAAGTTGTAGCTATTTGCTTTCTAGAAAACGATGGTCTATTTTATTACAGCCGAACCGTACGTGACGAAAACAAAAGATTCCTGTATTTTTATATAGCGCAAAAAGGTCAAAATAAATAATAATTTATGAATTGAAAATCGAATTATTTTTAAATTAAAATAAATTAATTGATAAACATGATATAAAAAATTATTATATATGCGGAGCGTAACACTAACTAATGTACATTTTTTTACAAAACAATATATATACGTAGTGCATATTCTAATTTATACCCTACCTTATCTGGCGTTACTCAAGAAAGCGTAATAGGACCAGTTGTATATTTGATATATACGGCAGATTTATCAAGTACAGCTATGATAATAGACACATATCTTCACAAAACGAAAACAGCTATGCATCAAATTGAACCAAATGTATTGGCTTATCGGCGGTAGATCCCAATTATCTATCGAAAATAAATTATTGCTGGCTAAAGTAATCCTTAAACTGATGTGGTCATATGGTATTCAGCTTTGGGGATCTGCCAGTAACTCAAATATTAAAATCTTGCACAGGTTCCAAAATAAGGTAATACGTGTCATGATTAATAACTCAAGATATGTACCCAAGTGTGATAAGCAACTAGATAATTTTATTGTGTCTGTTAAAGATGTCATAGCTCAATATTGCGTCAAATACCATGATAGACTATTTCAGCATCCCAATGTGCTCATCAAAAATTATTTAAGCTAACAAAGACTGAAGAGAATCACATTTTCAAATCTTGTAACTAAACTGAATTAATTTACGATGTGTACTGTGAGCCGTGTTTGATATAGTTAGCTGCTAATTTAGTCACAGAATTATAATATTAGCATTGTATCAATGGCTTCAATGGAATCAATTTACTGAAGTCATTAAAGATCAAATCAACAGCTTATTATTCTACAGTAGATTTCTGAAATATAATGATGTTAAAAAAATGATTAAAAGACGACGTTATTATTAATTGACAATATAAGACCATGAAATATTGATTTCCTATAACACCATGGATGTACGATTTATTTCTTTTCTAAACAATATATCACTTTCTGTCGAACATCTGTTGATGGTTGTAACTGACAGTATGTTTCTTGTGTTCAATTGCTTCTATTAACTCATCCAAATTATGCAATTTATTCCTATAGATATTGTCTTTAATCTAAGCAAAATGCAATCTGGAAGAATCAAGTCGGGTGACGTAGGTGGCCATTTATCTCGGCTAATAATTCGATTTTTATAAAACTCATTTAAAAATACTAGTGTTACGCGTAGTATGAACTGAATCGTTACCTCGTTGACAAAATTATATTTCTTTCATCACCGAGTGTATCATGGAAAATATTGGTCCTATTGTTTGACAACATAGTATAGCTATCCAACTATAAACTTTTATGAGATGTTTCGACAAAGGTCTGACTTTTACATTACCTCTGTTCTATAATTCTGGTAATTTACATAACATAATAAATGAAACCAAGCGTCGTCGATAGAAAGATTAGATTTTACTCTCCTGTACCCAACAAAGTAGAAATACTTATTTCTTTGCATTGCATATATCTTTTGCTCGAACCATATCATTTAAGCATTTCACAAATTCACTTATTTAAAGTAAAGAAAACCTACACGGCGTCACACAGGACCATAAACTGAAATACTGATGTGTGTTAGATACTGAAATGTACAATGACCATTTACAATGCCTTGTTTTTAAAAGAACCCGCTCACAATAAATAAGAGGAATAGTAAAAGGATCCATGGCAAGTACAGAGTCAAACCGGAAACCCCAACCTTTTCTTAGAAATAGTTACACATAGAATATAATAAATAAACAAACTAATAAATAAATGAATTGAAAGCTATGAATCTTTCGATTTACTCACTTGTTTTAGGATTACTTTAGTTTAAATAAAGAAAAATTAAAAATTATCAAGGTAGTTTAATATTCTGTTCAAACACTGTATTTACTTCTTAAATGTAATACATTTTTAGCTTCATTTAGGTATTAACTTATTGGAGTTGATAATTAGTACATATTTCAACATCTACAATCACGACCGAAGTTAATGTATCTATATATTATAGTAAGCGAAGTATGTCATCAAAATTATGTTGTGTAACGGAATGATTAGCAGAAATGCATGCAAATAATTTTATAATAACTGGTAATAAGTTTGCTTCACAATTCGATTTTATAACCGTACTTTTTGAATAATTATAAACAAACAATCAATTCTGGAAAGACTTCTTGTCAAGTTATACGAGGGTGGGCCCAGAAGTGCCCGACCCTATAAAGAAAACAAAAAAATTTTGGAAAATATATTTATTTTTCAACATAATCTACTTTCAGCTCTATACACTTTTCCCAGCAATGTTCAATAAGTTCGATACCCTTTTTATAATAAGAACTGTCTTGCTCCTCAAAATAGCCATTAACTTGGAAAATCTTTGACCCCTGAGCCATTTCTTCAAGTTTAAGAACAGTAAATAATCCGAGGGGGCTCAATCTGACGAACTGGGTGTTTGAGGTAGCAATTCGAACTTCAATTCAGTAATTTGGGCCATTGCAATAACGGATTTGTGAGCTGGTGCATTGTCTTGATGAAACAACACTTTCTTCTTAGCCAAATGCGGCCGTTTTTGCTTGATTTCTTCGCTCAAACGTTGCAATGAGTTCGCATAATACTCACCCTTGATAGTTTTTTCTTTTTCAAGATAGTCAATGAAAATTATTCCACGCGCATTCCAAAAAACCGATGCCATGATCTGGCCTGTAGATGAAACGGTCTTCGCCTTCTTTGGAGCCGGTCCTCCCTTTTGAGTCCATTGTTTTGATTGTTTTTTTGTCTCGGGTGTGAAGTAATGAACCCATGTTTTATCCATGGTTATGAAACGGCGCAAAAATTCTGCTTTGTTGCTATGAAACTTCGCTAAACACTTAATTGAAACATCTTCACGACACTTTTTTTTGCTCGAATGTGAGCAAACGCGGCACCCATCTTACACACAGCTTTCTCGTGTCCAAATTTTCAGATAACATGCAATGTATCGCATTTTTTGAAATGCCTACTATGCCTGGTAACTCGCGCACTTTCAGTCGACGATCCATCCAGTACTACTTTGTGGATTTTCTTCACTATTTATGGAGTCATTACCTCATTTGGTCGACCACTGCGATGCTCGTCTTGGCCTCGTTTAAACTCTGCTACTCAATATTTCACTGTTGTAAATGAAGGAGCAAACTCACCCAGAGTAGAATCCAGTTCAGCTTTTATATCGGTTGGGCTGAGGCCTTTCAAATAAAATCACGTAACGATAACCAATTTTCTCCATTTTCACAAATTCACTGAAAATGTTCATTATTGATAGCTGCCAAACAAATACTAAACAACGTCTTCAAACTTGAAACATATGCTTTATAGATTGTATATCTTCTAATACAGTGATATTGTTCAAACAACTACCGTCATTTCCAGGTCAGGCCGGGTACTTATGGGACCACCCTTGTATTGTAGTAAGCGGTGTATGTCATCAAAATTGTGTTGTGTAAGGAAACGATTAGCAGAAATGCATGAAAATAATTTTATAATAACTGGTAATAAGTTTACTGCATAATTCTATTTTATAACCGTACTTTTTGATTAATAATAAACAAACAATCAATTCTGGAAAGACTTCTTATCAAGTGATATAATTAATAAATTCGATGAACTTTCAATTTTCCAATATTTCCTTTCTAGACATTTTCACAGTAAAAATTATTTTGTTGCAATATTTTTCTAAGCGTTGCCAATGTTAAAATAAAATTTATTAAAACCTTTTTCTATCTTTTACCAAAAAGATTATTATTTTTTTTATTCTCAAAATTAAAAATTAAAAAAAGAAATCCGCATGGATTTCAATAGAAATTGTTAAAATAAATTCATTGTTAACAGAGGTTGCATTTTCTATTGCACGTATACAATTTATTTGTTAGGACGTGTACTTATTTTGTTATAAATAGTGAACATCAAATGAACGCACGTTACATACAAATTTAACCTCATACAACGATAACGACAAATCAGCTTTTATAATCTCTTTCGGGAATCTGAAATTAAAATGAATATCCTGGTTTGAAATGAATCATCTACGATGATGTCGTGTACCACGTGAGAGCTTAATTAGCGTTTGTTTACAAATAAATGAAAATATTAGAAACCACTTTAATACGTTAACATGTATTAAGGACAGGAATAATTGTACGCCAGAAAATTGCGTTTTAAAATAGGTAACTTGCAAGTGCAACTGTTTATCACTTAAGTATACAATACTTTTTTTTTAATTTTAAAAGAAGCAAATATAGTAGATTAATGCTAATTAGAATTCACCTATACTATTGGGTTGGCAACTAAGTACTTTCGGTTTTGTAGTATAAAATAAAACACTTTTTTTTTGTAAACAAAGAATAGTTTTTAATCAATTATATATTTTCCATTTTGCTCAATGACCTTTTGCCATCTTTCTTTCAGCTGCATGATTCCGCGCTCATAAAATTTCTGGTCCTTATCAGCAAAAAACTGAACCAGGTGCGAGTGAAGGTCATCGTCATTTGTGAAAGTTTTACCATTCAAAGAATTCTGCAAACTTCGAAATAAATGGTAATCAGATGGTGCTAGATCAGGGCTGTATGGGTGATGTGGCATCACTTCCCAGCCAAGCTCCAATAGTTTCCCACGAGTTGCCAAAGATGTGTGAGGCTTTGCATTATCTTGGTGGAAAACTACACCTTTTCGATTTGACAATTCTGGCCGTTTTTCTTTGATTGCTTCATCCAGTTTTATTAATTGTTCACAGTAAACATCAAAATTGATCGTTTGGTTCCTTGGAAGCAGCTCAAAAAACACAACACCTTTGTAATCCCACCAAACTGACAGCACGATCTTTTTTGGATGCAATTCAGCTTTCGATGTGGTTTGAGCTGGTTTATCGTGTTTGCTCAATGATCGTTTTCGAACTATGTTACTGTACAGGACCCATTTTTCATCACCAGTGATGATTCTTTTTAAGAAAGGGTCGGTTTCATTTCGTCTAGAGTGCATATCGCAAAAGTTGATTCTTTGTGTTAAATGAATTTCTTTCAATTCGTGAGGTATCCAAATATCAAGCTTCTTAACTAGCCCAAGACATTTTAAATGTTTTTCAATTGTTGAGTGCGATACGTGTAGCCTCTCCGCAACCTCTCGAACAGTTATATGACGATCCTCTTCAATTATGACTTTGATTTGGTCATCATCAACTTCAGTAGGCCGACCAGAACGTTGCTCATCTTCGAGGAAAATATCTCCAGAACTGAATTTTTTATACCAATTCTGACACGTGCGCTCTGTTAAGCAATTAGCACTATAAACTTAACATATCTTTTTGTGAGCCGCAGCAGCTTTCTTTCCTTTACGGAAATAAAATAGTAAAATATGTCGAAAATGTTCGTTTCTGCACTCCATTTAAAATTAACCCACAACTAATAGCTTTAATAAAAATCACGCACTACTTGCTTCTGAAGTTAGGTCAATGTGACTAGTATCACGCGATAAACGGTAAAGTACAGCACTAACATACGTTATACAAAAAATAAAGCAATGCTCTCTATCAGTAAAAACCGAAAGTACTTAGTTGCCAACCCAATACTTATATAATAAGGATATTTATTGGCGCGTTTTAGAATTTAGTTGTTATCGTATATTGCTCATACTGTTTTAATAGGCGAAAATAATTATCGTATTGAAAATGTAAAAGAATCTGTTCTGGTGCTATTTATTACTTCACTAGATGCAGAGGAAAATATTTCCATGTTTATGCTAGGTGAGAATCCGTGCCATATAGCGAAATCTGTCAAGAATGTTGTTCGCGATTTCGGTATCCAGTATTGCCCTGACATGAAAAAGTGTTCTTAAATCTATTATTTGGTGGTCCCCAAATACATATTTAGGTGTTTTAAAAGAAACTATCGTAGTTACAACGAAGTTTCAAGACTTCGTAAAAGCCTGTATCTACAGCAATTCGAAGCGAATTCAAGCGATTAGGTAAAATATTGAAATAGATATATCCTATAGTTATAAATACGTGTTCAAATTTACTAGCTTGTATAATACAGAAATACACGCTTTCAATTTCATATGTTTGGATTTTATTTCGCTAAAACTCTAAGATTATAAGGTGGACTAAATTAAATACCAGGTGCTGCATTGCTCAGTATTTGGTAAAACGATTTTCTACTTGTCAGAAGCAGCTAAATAGTAGCTGAACTGCGAAAAAAAAATGTTTTAAAATTGTTTCACTTAAGGTAATTTCAACGCCATTTTTCTTAAAGAAAGTTTTTCTAATTCCAAGGACCTTATAACATGAAAGCACTACTCTGGAGGATATGACTTCCCAACGTAGTTCTATTAACTTCGACTTCTCAAAATAGTGGTGTGGTGACACATAAAAACAATTTATTTTCCTATTATTTAAAAAGAGTCGTTTTTCTTTCATAGTTGCGCCTACATTTGTCGGCAATTAAGAAAATTGTTTATTAATTTCATATTGTATAGGGCATTGTTTGTCACATAATTTTTTTTTTTGGTGCAAATTTGGGCTTAGAATTTTTGGGACTGATGGATCGTCTTGTATATAGGCTCTGTTTCTCATTGTCATTCTTTCCCAGCAACGAATAACAAATGTCAACTTGGTTCATCAAGTTATGTTCCTTTAATTCCTACGGAATTCGCCCTGTATACTTCAAAATAAATCGTATTGTGAATATATTCCAGAATTGTCGAATGCATTACACTGAACATTTCTTCAAGCGTAACATGCAACACATTGTTTATCTAGGCAAATACACAGCATTCCCTTCTTTGTATGCAAATCTGATTTTGTAATTGTTGTGGTTTAATTACAAGTTTGTATATACACTTTCTTTCCTACAGGATTACTGTAGCGAATTCAGTTTTAATGTGATGTAAAGACGGATAACTTTCATTCTGTATCTCTAGCAATGAACAGATTTTAACTTAGTTCACCAAGCAGCTTATTTCATTCAAACTCCAACTAATATATACCATGCGACAAAAGCCGAATCGCCCATAATAATGCCATATAGTGTATATTTTTAAATCAAACATAAAAGCCAAAAACGCATTTTCCAAAAGTGTTGTGATGCTATGTTGTCCCCTAAGGGTAAGTAAACTTAATCCCCATCTTTCCTTTCGGTAGTTTCTCTAGGTCGTTCAGAGTCTCTACCACAATGTTGCCTACCTTTTTGAAAAGAATCTCTCTAACAACAAATAACTGTAGCAATTTAATCACTTAAGGTTGATATATAACCCCTTTCCACATTAGTTTTCGTATCATCATCAGCAGATAATTAAACAGTGTCGCACCTGGAAAATTACGGCAAAAACGCGCACGAAACAAATTCCGTACACGATTTGTAGCGTCGAATACCAAAACGCACTGTATATTCGTTTCATATAATCTTTAAAGAAATTGTATTCTAGTCTTAAACTATCCTAAAAAGTACCTTCATGCGTTTACTACAACCTTCGTTGTCTATCCATGGACAAAGGAGGGTGTTAATCAACCACACGCTCCATCAAATTTACCAGCTGTAGGAATATTTCTTCTTTATATGTTCGGTTAGATTCTTGATACATTGTAACGTATTCTTTTATTCCTTTGTTTTGTGATCAGTTGATGAGTGGTAAAATACATTCTTTTAATAACTTCATTTATTTCAGGGTTACGTTCAATTAAATAATAATTGTATTTTACAATTACATTAATTTTCTATTTATTTATAATAATTTTGAATCCTTGTTAAAATCATTTTTTCTATAATATTAAGTATCTCTTTGTGATTCTACTAACGCCATCTACGTCGTTCGTCCCATTTTAGTTATTATTATTTGAAGGACTATTTTTTTTAGTAATAATATTTAATTAATTTTCAATCATTCAACTGTTTAGTATTTGGTTTCAAAGTTATTTTAACTAATTTTTTTAAATTAATTGTTTTATAATGACTCGCAGTCTGTCCAATTGTCTTTATTCCCGTCCTCCTACGTCACAGAATAAAGTTTAAGTCCAAGTAGAAAAACTTCTTCACCCTCTTTTCTTGTTACTATCTTGATAGCATTAATATTGTTTTGCATATTAAGTTATTTATGAGTAGAAGTAATTAGCCGTATCCTGGAAGATATTTCTACAGCCTCGATTTGATTAAGATAGGTTAATTTAGAATTTATTGAACTATGTTAAGGTTATGAGTGAATAGTTCAATGTACGTCTAGGTCGTTCAGAACCTTTTCTACGATATTGTCTAGTTTTTTGAGACGAATCTTTTTAAGAACAAATAACTGTAGCAATATTTCTGTGCATCCGCCTAGCGATTTCACAACACACAATACGCGTCTAATGTAGTCCAATGATACGACCCCTTTCAAAATTGCTTAGAAGACGATAATTCGGTTGTCTTTGAACTCTTGACATTTTGATATATTAATTCATAATTATAAAGTTTATACCACGAAAGTTTGCCGGTGTATCAACAACGCTGCAAAATACGAACATATACCGGTATTTGTCTAATTCATCAGTAGTCACACGTGTTGAAGAAAGAAAGGGCGCAAACGTTTTTCTAATAGAGTTACGCGCTACGTCTTGTCAAGAAATCGTGAATAAATAGATACAGACGTATGCAGAGCTTGTGTTTTATGCACATACTCGTATGTGTCACATATAATACAGGTCAAATAATGTTTTGACTTTTGACTTACGCAGTTTGTCTTTGCTACGGTTCCGATATCGTAATATTCCTTGTATTTTACCGCTGTTATTTGATAATGGTTCTAAAAGCTAATTTATCATATTTATTTCATTATCCTTGTAAGTTTACACTTAGGTAACCTATGTAGGCAGCTTTCACATTTGTTATTTACAAGTTTGTAGGTTAGGTATATAGTACATTGTCGTATCTGACAGCGATATGAATATAGTATTTAATTTGATATCCTCACTTCCTGTCGACATCTTATTTCATACGACAGTGATCACACGATCGGAAAGCATTCTTGAGTTCAACTTTAGACTGTATTAGAAACAGGCCCGGGCAAATGGTTAAATGTACTCGTTTACGTGTAACTGCAACTCATTATTACATTTTCTTTATAAATTTTTCAATGAAAGCTTAGTCATTTATTGTTCTCAGTACGTAAACATTTATATATTTAGTTTTAGAATATATCCATTTACTAAAGTTTCAGTTATTTTGCCGCATACTACATTTTAAAACAAATCCTAAATTGTTAATATAAATTATCGAATGTGATATGTTGAGCAAACATGTAACTAGAATACAGATTTTGTTCGAAATCTCAAAAGAACAAGATTCATTATCCAAATGGAGTCCACCTTTTTCAAACACCGCTCATTACCTACAATGACAATACACAAATTTTGCTAATTAGGCATTGTATCGTTTTCGAAATTTGTATAACAAACAGTATTTTTGGTAGCAAACACAACACATTAACTACTGAATTATGAATTTTGCTTTTGTTGTAAGTACAAAGGCATGGAATTTCAATATAATTATAAGTCTAATATAATAATTCTAAAAACTTAGCCGGTTTAGAAAAGACGAATTTTTAACAAAAAAAAAAAGAATAAGCAAAGACATTAATGAGAATAGCAAGCATTCTTGTATATTTACTTAATAAAATGGAAGCATTAAATCGTTGTATGACAATAATTTGTTAATTAAAACCCCACATCTTGTAACATGAAGTGAAAGGAAAAAATTATTAGAAAACTACGATTAGCAAGTTGGAATAAAAACTGATGTTTTTAATAATAGAAATAATAATCTGTTTGTGAAATATTGTGCGATCTAGATTTATTTTTTCATTTTTTGTTCCGCATAATTACTGTGTTTTAAGTACAGCGTGTTTCGAAAAGAATATACGTATTACAAAGTATTATTTTGTTCAAACTATCGATCGCTGCACCTCGGCTCGGCTATTGGTGAAACGAATACGTAGTGTAGTTTATTTAATAGTCGTTAGATGTCAGTTGTCTTCTGTTTTTCTTGGTAACCGTCATATGTTTAAAATGGCTACTCCGCAGCAGAAATCATTTTATGTTCTCGAGTTTGCGAAGTGCAATTCCGTGATTACAGTGCAAAGACGTTTCAGGCTGAGCTATCAAATTGATCCTGCGAATGGGTGGAACATTCGCAAATGGTATCGATAGTTTGTAGATACAGAATGTGTATGTAAAGGAAAGAGTCCTAGCCACCCTCGTGTTTCTGAAGAAAATGTTGCACGAATTCAACCTGCTTTCCAACGTAATCTTTCAAATTCAACTCATCGTGCCTACAACAACAATTTAGCGTGTTTTGAGACGTCGGTTGGTTATGAAGCCGTACAAGTTATACAGTTGTTACAAGATCTGCGTCCTGATGACACACGGAAATGTGCGGCATTTTGTAACGAGATTCATGATGCTATTGACAATGATAACACTTTCGCACAACGCATCGTGTTCAGTGATGAAGCGACTTTCCATATTAGTAGTCTGGTAAACAAACAGAATTTGAGGTCTACAGAACCCATATGCAGCCATTGAACATGTACCAGATTCGCCTAAAATCAATGTGTTTTGTGCGGATATCCTAATCATCTATTTACGACCCATTCTTCTTTGATGGAAACACGGTTAACGGTCAGCAGTATCTCGCTTTGTTACAAAACTAGTTGTTTCCGAGGCTGCACGAAGACAACTTCATTTTTCCACAAGACAAGGCACTCCCTCACTGGAGTCGCCAAGTGCGTGAATATCTGAATGAAACTTTACCGAAACGTTGGATTGGTCGACAAGGAGCTGGCGACTTAGCATGTCTCAGCTGGGCTACACGGTCACCGGATTTGACACCCTGTGACTTCTTTCTGTGAGGTTTCGTTAAAGCCGACGTATATGTACCACCACTCCCACAGAACCTGGAAGAGTTGAAGAACCGGATCCGTTCTGCCATAACATCAGTGACAAAGGACATGCTTGCCCGAGTATGGGAGGAATTTGAATATCGATATGATATTGTTCGTGTCGCTGATGAAGGACATATTGAACATCTGTAATCTGAACTTGAGAGGTTCGTAAATATGTTTCATATTCGTATGTCTTAAAGTGTAATAAATATATGCATTCGAAATACGTATATTCTTTTCGAAACAACTTGTATATAAAAATAATTGTATTTTTTTATAATGAGATCGTACAATACCTCTTTCAAAAATTAATATTAAAGATGTTCGATTGAATGTAAATCTGCGTAATTTTAATTTGACCGTCAAATAACATTTTTCTTAATATTAGGCATGTCGTCTTACATTATCACACATTAGCACGTTAGTGCTAACACTGTTTTGTTTCAGACACTGTAAATTATGTTTGCATCTAAATAACTATTATACTACTAAATATGTATGGTTTATTGAAAAAGTAATATCTGTCTTGATAAATATCAATACTACATTCTAAGAGGAACCTGTACGCTCCCGCCTTCAACTCGTTTTACAAGAAGCTGTGCTATAAAAAGAAAAGTATTAAGTGCCTTAACCTGTTACAATGAGATGTTTCGTGCAAAGAAATTTGAAAATTAAAAACAACACTCCTTTTCGTAGGTTATTTAGTTTTGTGTAACGTTTTACTTTTAAAGGGTTTATATTTGCTAGTAAATAATAAGATTTTACTTTGAAAAGTATTTACTTTTGTTTATTGCAATCTAGACTTTTAATTTCGTAAATCCCCGATTTCTTATTAACCTCGACTTTGTCTTCCGATTCGAAAATAATCAAAGGATTAATTAATGGATACCGCATGTCTGTCATCTCAAAGCGATCGAGACCAGCAATTTATATGGTCATTTCACTCTTTGACGAAAAATTTAAATAGTGTTTTTAAAGAGCGCGATTTACACTTCGGACCACTAATTCTATTAAATCCCTCTTATATATTTAATTTTTAGAACCTATCCCTATTCTTTCCAGGTCATTTTTACCTTCCTCAACAAAAATTGGTTAATATATTGTTTTTATTATCCTTATTGTTAAAAGACGTACTACTGTATGTATATAAATACTACTAAATATAGAGAAAAAAAGCGGGAAAGTCTGAATTCCTTTTAGAAAGTACTACTGATATTAAACTGCGACTAGGGGGAGGCCTTTTTTTCCATAAACAGTATGAAATTACCAGATTTACTATTATGAAAACTATCACATCTTTGTTTATATAAAGGGTTTTCCAATAGGGACTTGACAACTTTTAATCCAATTTGTGAACGCACCCTTTCACTAATCATCGAACTGTCACTGTCAATTTATTCAGTAAACTTAACATTTTCATGATGGAAAAGTACACGGACGAACAACGTCTGCAAATTATAAAATTTACTACAGAAATTCGGAGTCGGTGACCGCTACTTTAAGAGCGTTTACTCCGATTTTCGGTCGTAATTCTCGCCCTAGTAGACAGGCAGTAACAAGTTTAGTGCAAAAATTTGAGTCTACATATTCGTTGTGTGATGTTGCCGTGCCAGTGAGACAACGGGTTGGTTGAAGTGTCGAAAATATCGCTGCCGTTGAAACGTCCGTAGCAAATGATCCAAATCAGTCAATTCCACGGCGTTCTCAAGAGTTGGGCATCGCCCAGACCACTTTATGGCCAATTTTGCGTAAGGATCTTGGTTTACACCCATACAAGATCAAGCTGACTCAAGAATTGAAGCCGATGGACCATTTGAAGTGACGTACGTTCTCCGATTGGGCTCTGGAAAAGATGCGTCAAGATGATCAATTTCATCGCAAAATCATTTTTGGCTCAATGGGTTCGTCAATAAGCAAAATATGCGTTATTGGCCGGGTGAAAATCCAACATTGAACGCGAAATGGCAGCCGTTTCGGCCGAATTGTGTGGCCGAGTCATCGAAAATTAGGTCCAACGAATCGACCGCTGCAAACGTGCCCGCGGTAGCCATATGAACGAAGTCGAGTTCCATTCATAAATGTTTTGATTGTACTTCACCCCGATAATAAAGTTTTTGAAATATCTCAAATGGTCTGCATTTTATTTTGAAAAAAAGTTGTCAAGTCCTTATTGGAAAACCCTTTATTTGGTATATGATAAGCGAGAATACACATCTTTTTTATAACCTCTTGGATCTAAATGAAATTTTTTTAATATGAAAATGCTTTTGATAACATACAAATGATCATTTGGTATCTACTAAATGATAAACTTGGGTATAGAATTATACTCTATCATTGATCATAAACAAAGAGTTGGATTCAGTCCGTTAATAATATTTTACGATACTGGTACATAGAAGCTGATTTAGTGACAGTCTAGCAAGCTGAAATTATTTTGACGTTTTTAAGGTTATAGATTTGTGAACCAACCCTGTACACGCAGTCTGGTTTTTGTTAAATCTTCTTCTTACTTTCATTCAATTTACATTTAATTTTCGAGCAGCTTATAGGCGATCTATTTATATGTATATTGGAAAAAAAATCATCATCAAGAATCAATTTCGATCATATTTTTTCTAGGAGTGTTTCAGCGTATAACACACATTACTTCGGCAGCGTTTTTAGTTGAGATAGGAATGATCATCTTAGCATAGATATTGGATGAATTGAATACTGGAGTAGTTACAATGTGTGTTAATGGAACTAATAACCTTAAAGTAATTTTATAATTTAGTTTAAATGCTCAAATAGTCTGTTATTAACGTATTATTTCCAAAAAAAGCAATTGTAAAATGTGCACTAATCTTGAAATTAGTAATTTATGATGAGGGCAGCCTAGTGTAACGTTATTTTTGTTTCTTTTCTTCTTAATATACGCTTATTAGTATTAACGCCCAACAATAGAGGTCATCAAACGACATTAAACTTTCCTTTTCAAAATTTTAAAATCAAAATTCGAATATCGCTCTCGGTTATTTTAATTTTGAACACTACATACGTTGTGGAAATACATTTTTAATTCGACTATCTATCATCTTTTGGGAAAATTTAGCATTATACAATATTTTAATTCTGCCATTACAAAGACAAGCGGCATTTTATTAATTTTTGACAGACGATTTGAATGTTGCGGTAGTGCGAATAAAGTTTATAAATGTAAAGTGAAAATGCATAAACTTGCAATTCAATATTTAGCTTTTAAAATACTAAAGCATTTGGAATTTTGACGAAAATATGCTATACTCTCAGGAAACTCTGCTTGAGAATACAGACACCATATATTTTAAAAATAAATAAGAATTTATGGATTTACGAAATTAAATGTCTAAATCGCAATAAACAATACAGCCAGACAAAACTATCGATAGCAACCCGTTATAAACAACATATGGCGCACATCGAATTTAATCGACCTGAGAAATCCAGTTTAGCAAAGCATGTGTTAGAAAATAATCATAATGTAACTGCGGATTGTTTACATTTGGTTAAGAATGTGTATAATTTTTGTGAAGTAGATATCTATGGAAGCATATACATTTCAAAAAACGGAAACCATGCCGCCGATGGAAGTCCAAGCCTTCGTATCTGCTTAAATTCATAGAAAAGTAATATACGATCGACGAAAAGGTTTGCATATGCAAGCCGGTACCTTAAAATAATTGTTTGGTTTAAAACTAGAATGCAATTTATATTATGTGAAACGAATCTACAGCGCGTGTTTGGCTTTCGACAGTGTAAGTCTAGTACGGACTTTGACTCTGTGCGGGTTTTTCCGTGGTTCCAGGTGCGATACTGTTATTAATTATCTGCTGATAAAGACAACTTAGTTGTCGAAATACGCGTACAGAATACAGTATCGTAATTTTTGAAAAGACAACCTAACCTCTCTTTTAACCGATAATATTTGTCAAGTTGTTCGCGTAAAACTGGATCAATTGAGATTCCGGTTTGTACTTTTGTCACTTCTGGTCCCATTTATTCCCTAAACTTTTCCTTGGTGGAAGGAAATTTCGGTCAATATATCGATGATTCAAGGATGTTAACGTTGAAGGTGAATATTTTAAAAGATAATAAAAAACGTGGTTCTTTAACTTATTTGTTTCATTTCAAGTCTCATTTTCTGTCAAATCATCCTCATATATGTATACTCATTGAATATTAGCTTTTTCAATTTGAATTCTGTTCTCGTAAAACGTTTTTTCGAAATATTTTGCCATTCTTTAAGAAAGTATTACATGTAAATTTTAGTTTTTCTTCATGAATGAAATTTTTTAAAATTCTTATTCTAAACTTTGATTTTAAGCAAACGCAAATTTGTAATCCTACTTATATTTCAAGTTTATTCATTTGTTTTTACTATGTTTTTTAATTACAAACTTTTATTTCACGGCGTAGTGTAATGCTCTATAAATTTTTTACAATAAGGAATTTTATGCGTTATAAAGCAGCTAAAATTTTAATTTTAATTAATGCGTATAACTATCTTCTGATATACGAATGTTATTATTTTGCTAATATGTTGAGTTTCGATTACATTATTTTGTTAAAATTATCTTTTATTTAGCTTCATATGAGAAATTTATAAAGGTGTCCCAAAATTAACGCAAGATTTGAATTAAATAGAAAACACAGTTTTTAGTCTTTTGATTGTTATTTTTTTATTGAATCATAAGTACATAGGATAGGTTTATTTATGGAATAACACATTGGGCAAATGGCCTCCACGGCTTTGCATGCACATACGCACTCGTTCGTCGAAATTTAACAGTCGCTGCTTGACCGCCTCATTTTCAAAAAAGTATGGTCCAATTATGCCTCCAGCCCAAAATCCACACCAAACAGTGACACGTTGTGGATGCATTTGTTTTTCGACAATCACATGTGGGTTCTCAGAACCCTAGAAACGGCAATTTTGGCGATTAACAAAGCCATCAAGGTGAAAATGTCTTTCATCGCTTAGGATGATTTTGCTCGAAAAATCAGCATCCATTTGTTGATGTTCAATAATCCATTCAACAAAATCTCTTCGCTGTGCATGGTCATTAGGCTTCAGTTGTGTTAAGTGAATTTTGTAAAGCATAGAGACACAAATCTTTAGTGAGTATACGCTGTAGAGAGCTTCTTGAAATTTGCAATTCTTGGTCACGACGCCGAATTGAGGTTCCTGAACTGTCACTGACACTCTCACGCACTGCTTCGATATTAACATTTGAACGGCTTGTTTTTGGACGACCAGTGTGTTTGGCGTCTCCAACGGATCCAGTCTTCCTAAATTTTTCAATTAATCTCTTCACAGTTGACGAAGTTAAATCACTATTCCGACCATATTTTGTATGAAATTTTCGAACTGCTCCCGCCAAGCTTTCATTATTTTTGAAATATTGTTCAATAATGAAGACACGTTGCTCTATCGTGTAACGCATCATTTTTACTAACCCTAAACTGTCAGCTGTCGAATTGTTTTTTTTTAGGGTTGCCAACACTTTACTGCACAAATGGCGAAAAATTAAAATCATGCGCTAATTTTGGGACACCCATTTCTTTTCCCATTAGAAATCTAGGACTGTAGATATTCTTTGAAAATAAAATAACATCAAAAATTAAAATCAAATATTATCGCCCATAATTCCCTTATTAATTTTTAAATATGTGTTAAAAATGTATAGAGTTTATTCAATAAATAAATATTGCATAGCTCATGTGGCAGATACCATCTCGACCCAAAGAAAAGAAAGAAACTCAACGAATTGTTGTTAAATACCAAAATTACAATTTGTTCTGCAAATATGTGGTGCTGGTTTATATGTGTAAGTCATCTTGAAAGTTTTATCTCTCGAACAAAATTGCCTAAATAACCTTCATTGTTTTCCTGTTTGCTTGTACTATTCACAGAATGTATATTTGCCGAATTTATTAAATAAAGTGTACACATGAATGTATACACGTTACATTTATTTTTGGCTTATTTAAGCTGGTAAATTTGCTGCATATCGAAAAAATATCGTAAGAATTGTGGATAAGAATTGATTAAAAATTGCTTAAAACTATGATAAAAGTATGGTTACAATTCGTGCGTCTGTGCACTATAATAAAAATATTTTGCGGTATTGTGGTATAAATGAAGTCAACATCGAAAAAATCTATGATTTTCATGAGTTACTAAATAATGCTAGTACATTCGATGACCTATACTTCGAACAGTTATATGTTTTATTGATACTATATATGTATGTATACATATATGTACGTACTACTATCATACAAATAAAGTACATTAAGTATAAGAC
The DNA here is from genome assembly GCA_031893035.1 of Dermolepida albohirtum. Classification (NCBI taxonomy): domain Eukaryota; kingdom Metazoa; phylum Arthropoda; class Insecta; order Coleoptera; family Scarabaeidae; genus Dermolepida; species Dermolepida albohirtum. Next base: position 282,986 of record JAVIWB010003424.1, read on the forward strand.
TCATGTTGGGCGCTAAAAATAGTAGACTTAAATTAAAAAGCAAAAAAAAATACAAAAATGTGACTACATTACTATAATAGGTCCTTTCTTGTCCTCATAAATTACTAATTTGAGTTTCAAAATCTCAATGTCTCTTTCGGAAGCAATACATTAATTAAGTTATCTTTAAAAGGCATCGGATTTTTCACCCTTTATCTATTCTTCCATCTCTCATTCTGTATTTTCTTTTTGAATTTTCCTTCTATTTGTTTTCTCTCTAATTCTTCGATTTTCGTTTTCCTCGGCCTACCTCTTTGCCTTTTCCTTGTTTTTCCTTCTCTATTATCTTCTTTACGAGTTCTTCCAATATCACTATTATTGAAGGTAATTTTGATACAGTCAAAACGCACACTCTGTGTGTACGTTTTGGCTTTCAGCGGTACGGATTCCTTGCGGAATTTGTTTCGTACGGATAGTTTGCCGTAGTTTTCCAAGTGGACACTGTTTAATTATCTGCTGATGATGACAACTTAGTTGTTGAAATACGTATAGAGAATACGAAAATTAATGTGGCAAGGGGTTATATATCAACCTTCAGTGATCAAATCACTATTATTGTGTGACCATACCAGTTCATTTATTTACTTTTCAGTTTCTTTAATATCGATTCTTGTGTTACCGTCTCTATATGCTCCTCAAAAATGTCCTCTCTGGGGAGCTGCATATAATAGATACGACTCTTGTATTGTACACTCGCATTTCACACACATAATATATAATAAAGAAATCATTTAATAAAAGTATACATTTTTAAATCAAATTTCGTGCAAATGTTTAATTGAGAATAATAAGTGTTAAAAAACTAGCAAAAAAGCAATAAATCTTTGTGTTTTTTACTGATATTTATCGAAATATTGCTCTTTCTTTTTTTTATTTTGGTTATTTGATTGTAACAGCCTATAGCAGTGAATTACAGTATTAAAATGCCAAGCGTTCGAAGGCGAAATTATCGCCTGTTAAACGATTTCGAGAGAGGTCATAGGAGACGGGTATTGCGTTTTTAAAGTCATTATTTGTATACAAAAAATTGCTAGAGTTAATCGTTGTTGGAAAAATTGGTCTCAATATCGCAGAAGATGCTTCAGACGACCTAGAACAATCACCAAAGGGAGACTAAAATTGCTTGTCCTTAGGGATCGACAGAGTATGTCAAGATCTATGGCAAAAAAAAACGAATGTCGTTATTATTTGTGAACCCAATGGTCATAGACGAGTTCGACGTAGAACGTAAGACTGCACTTTACAAGAGGACTGATGGTTTTGGGGTAGAATGTGCATAGAGAACACGACTCATTTAGTATTCCTTTAAGAGCATTTAAATGCTCAATTATATATTTAAGAAATTTTGGAATTATTTGCTTTACCATATATCCAAGAGCTGAATTATGTTACATTCCAGCAAGACAATGCTCGTCCTCGTGTTGTAGCTGTTACATTACGACCTCTGCAAGAGATCAATTTTCTGAGTTGGCCTACGCGGTCGCATGTGATATGAAAAGTCGAGGAACTGGTATGCTACGATGAACGATAAGTTGCTTGGAATAAGCTGCTACAGTGCGTTTATGTGGAACGACAATTCTTTATTAAATTTTTTTGTAAAGGATACTAAGTTTTCATTGAACGTTAAATAATTTATTATTTTCAACACAGTAAACATGTGTATAAAATTTGGTTTAGAAATATATGCTTTTACTGGACGATTCTTCTTTTTTGGTCACATTATATATTTCTTTATGTTTTTTTAATTGTGCTATTTGTCTTTCATTGTGTTTTCGACAAATTCATGTCAAGTTTTCCATCGTCTGTTATCACAATTTCCAGGTATTCGTATATTATTATTTTTTCAAGGCTCTTGTCCGTGTTTGTTATGGTACTCTTCTCTTTAGATGTTCGCACATTGTTCTTTTGAATTATGAATTTCTGCTGAGTATATGTATATTTTTTGTATTCTTGCTATTAAAGTGCTGTCGACAGTGTAGAGTCGATAGCATTTGAAAATGTCTCCCTGTTTCACTTCTGGCTTCAACAAAAATCGGTTTGATCTCTGCTATATACTTTCAAAATTATTCTACCATATATGCTTCTGATTGTAATCAGCCTGCGATTTAACTAAAGCTTTTGTATTGATATAGATTATTATAATTTACTTAAGAGTTCCTTTAAGCGTTACTATATTATTTTTCTTTCAAAACTTTTATAATTAAAAAGAAAGCTGAATGTATAAAAAGCGATATTTATTTTATTTTATTTTTGTATGTTTATTATATGTTTGTATGTTTTATTTGTATGAATATAAACTTAATTAAAGCACTTTGTTTGCAAAAATTCCTTGGAATTATGTAATTTTATAAATTCTATTATCAACCTTCGTAATAAATAATGAATAATGCAAAATATTTCCAGTTTATAGAATTTTGCATGTTAGACTGTGAATTAGTTAATGGGTATATTATGTTAAATCATTTACATTTAATTCACACGTTTACATTATTCATTGTTATAACTTTACAATACGATTAATAGAAATTACGATTGTGTTCTTCTAAACTATCGCTTAAGTATAAGCTTTTCTACTGCTGAATACAAATTGTTCAGAGATATGCGGAAAATTCATTTTTAAATTTTCATAATTTTAATGTTAATCCAAGAACTAATTTTTTTTATCAATCGAAAGTTATTATTGTTAAATTGCGAATAATATGATATCAATCTTCCTAAAGCAGGTGGATACGATTTTATATTAGTGAAGATGTTAGAAGAATTATCAGCTAAAAGTATAAACATCCTTAATTTATAAGCATGTTTGAGACTAAGTTATTATTTTGTACAATGGAAAGTTACTCAAATATTTTTAAACTATAAACCAGCTAAAGACCGCTCTGATCCAAACTCTTATAGATCGCTCATTCGTTTACTACCTAAACTCTAAAGCATTTGAAAAACTTCTGTTAACTGGAATAGGACTTATTCTAAATAAAACAAACTTAATTAAAAAATCATCATTTTAGATTCCAACCCAAGCATTCGACAGTGGGACAAAATTATCGAGTTGTTAAAACCGCTGTCGATGACTTCAAAAGTATGAGATACTGTTCTGCGACACTTCGAGATGTGTCTCAGTATTTTGATAAAATTTGGCATACTAGTCTAATTTACGAGTACAAAATAAGCTTGGTGAATTTAGTTGTGTTATTTTTAATATGCTATAGTATGAGACATTTATCAAATTTGTTTATTTATTTATGTTTTATGGATCTTGAGAATTTGCAACATTTTTTTTATCTCCAGCTAAATAATAGAGATATAATATTTCTTTGTCAGTCAATGTTAATATATACGATATATATATATATTATATACGAGGGAGCGTTTTTATATTCGCGGAATGAGCGGGTTGTAGAGGGATGAGTAGGCGCATTGGGGGCGTAGCCTGTGCAGCGACTCATGATTAGTATAAATACGAAGTTTCATTGTTATTAGACAGTTAGTCTTTGAGCTATCGTCAACCAAGTAACATAATCAGGAGTGAAAAGTGAAATATGGAAAAATCGAATATCGTGCCGTTATAAAGTTCCTTACCAGGCAAGGAAAATCAGTCGCGACCATAATGAATGAGATGTCATTGGTTTACGGCGACTCTTGTCCAGGAAAAACCATGGTGTACAAGTGGCATAGTTTATTTAAACAAGGAAGGGAATCCCTTGAAGACGACCCGAGGCCGGGCAGGGGCATTGAGGTGATCACGCCAGCACTTATCCAAAAAGTTGAACGAATTGTACTCGAAGATGCTCGGCTAAAGAAGAAACAACTCGCAGAAATGGTTGGAGTATCCGATACAACAATTTTTAAAATCCTACACGATCATCTCGGCATGTCTAAGGTCAGCGCAAGATGGGTGCCGAGAATGCTCACGCCGCCGCAAAAACAACAGCGCGTAGAGTGTTCGCGTGCATTTTTGGACCTCTGTAATGAAGACAAGGATGGTATATTGAGTGGAATTGTTACTGGAGACGAAACTTGGGTTCATCATTATGAACCTGAGTCCAAACAAGACTCCATGCAGTGGCATAAAATGGGCACAGCACCTCCCAAGAAATTTAAAGTGTCACAATCAGCTGGGAAACTCATGGCAACGGTATTTTGGGACTCGGAAGGAATATTGTTGATTGATTATAAAGATAAAGGTGTTTCTATAACCGGAGAATATTACGCTTCAATATTAGAGCGACTAAAAGAAGCCATTAAAGAGAAAAGACGGGGAAAATTGACAAAAGGAGTTCTGCTTTTGCACGACAACGCGCCCGTCCACAAGACCCGCGTCGCGTTAGCTGCCCTGCATAAGGTGGGCTTCGAAATTGTGAATCACCCACCCTACAGCCCAGACCTGGCCCCGAGTGATTATTACATGTTTCCGAAAATGAAAAGAGAGCTGCGGGGTAAAAAATTTACTGCCGATGATGAAGTCAAGGAGGCAGTTTCGGCGTATTTTGCAGATAAAGAGAAATCATTTTTTTATGAGGGTATAAATAAATTAATTGAAAGATGTGAAAAATGTATCCGTCTTGCAGGTGAATATATTGAAAAAGTAAAATAATTTGGTTTTTTTATTTCCACCCCTTGTCCCCCATTCCGCGAATATAAAAACGCTCCCTCGTATATATTACAAATAGAACATATAGATACAAATGGACATTTAAAAATGATGATTGAGCTTAAAAGCTTAAGAATGATCGGTGAAGTATTCTTCTAATTTTTATTTTTCTTGCGAATCCTTTATTTTCCAGCCGCCTGAGATGCTGGACTAGGTCATTATATAATTTCATGCCCCATTAGTGCGTATTGGTTTGCCATGTTATAATATGGTATTCGAGAATACAGATCATTTCCATGTCGCGTATATACTCATGAAGACTCCTGCAAAAGATACTTCATGCAGCACAAGATACTTACCTGCTTAAAGTATCTTCTGCATGAGTCACGATCGTACTGGAGGCCAGATATACATAGTTCGTATTGCTCTTTTTGTGCAGGATGAATATTCGTTCCGCTGCAAAGAATGTTCCCCGAGGAGGATACCGTAGGAGAGGTGACCATGAGCAAAGGAATGGTAGGTAAGCATAACTGTCTGGTATGTATCTTTCTATTCTTTTAATACAGCAGATTCCTGATATCAGTTCACTTAGCAGTTGATCCACATGCTGGATTTATTTTAATCCTTTATCCATTAATGTCGAATATTGTGTTTTATTTTTGTTCAATTTTGGCTTTTTAGCAGCAAGTGATCAGTGATTGACTTTTTGTATAGCTATATTTGAATTTATTGTCAGCCCTTCTTCACATTCATTTTTTATTAGAATGGTAGTGTCATCTGTGTAGAAGCACATTGGTACTATATAGCTAATAATATTTCTTTTCTGTAAAATGTCGAAATAAAATATTTGAGCATGCACTTAGGCAGGCGTCCGATGTAGATCAAACATGTATGGTACAAGCGACTCCAACTTGGTTACATTCTTCGCAAATTATAATGATTTTTTTATCTGGAAATGCATATTGGATTAAACTATACGTTTATAGTTATGAATAGCAACTTTACCATCTGAATATTGAGATAATCCGCTCATTGACAACATAAGGATAGTTAGAAGATTCAGGAAAAGGAAGCATGTTGTAGAGTCTAAGGAATACTAATGAGTATAGAGGGCGAAATGGTGCGGCGTTTCATAAGACGTACTACCAAGTGTAAAGTGGAGCGTAGTAAAACTCATGGATAATAGCTCTCGTTATAGCCTCAGTCTTTATTCCGTTATTGATTAATGTGTTACCCAACTTTGTACCTTGTTTGCAATTATGTCGCAATTACGTAGGCCGAAAAAACAACCGAAGTCCGATAAAATAAATAGGTTTATTAGTGATTTATCCATTATGTGATAACACTATATATATATAAAGTCCTTAGTGTAAGGGTTTCAAGATAATAAATTAGATAGAAATAAAATTACTTACGCATTGGTTTCTCTGACTTCATCGTAATATAAGCAATATTCTCTAAAAGGAAACTTTATTACTAGAAAAAGTAAAATATGTATAATAATAAATCTCAAAAATTCTCTATTAAATATTTAAAATTCCCATCTTAGAAGTAGTAACAAAATCCTTGTTTGTTAAATCAAATTAAAAATAAAAGAGGACTTGATTTTATTGAGAGAAAATCAAAATAAATGCATGGTCGCATTGCTTAATATAAAGAAGCTAATTAATATAGTATAATATTACCATAACGTCTTATGATAATTGATTTAAGATTAATTGATAGTTTTTTAGTATAGTATGTTTGTTACACAGCTTTATGCTTTTTACAGTACATTGGAGAAGTAATACTGTAATGTTAGAGATTGTATAAGCATCAGATCCGTAGACTAGTGCACAAACGTCTAGACCATAATAGTTTCTTCTATTTAAAAACAAAATTTCTTAAAATTTAAATATGTTTAAGTATCTAGAATTTGCGTCACATATCATTTGTAAATATTTTAAATTAATTCAGTCAAGGAAGCGGTTTAACAAGTTCTTTGAATACATTTTATAAAATGTTATCTATTTTACTACTCCAAAGATTAATTTAACAAAAAGGTGACTTCATCAGTATTTTTTAAAATGACAACATATTCTTCTGTTTATTGCTAACTAATAGATTATTATCATTGCAGGACTGAGATAAATTCAACCACAATCACTTTAAAATTTTGTTACGAAACTTATATTATTATGTATGTATATATGTATATTGTTAATATATGTACATATATGGCGCCATAGAACTTGAAATATATGGACAGTTATTGGGTAATCTTTGAATGTTGCCAATCATTAATCATTCCACCTATTCTTTTTAGAAAACAAAAGAATATGCAAATCACATAATAAAATATGTATACACTTCCGTGCAACAAAATAAAAGTACACTTTCTATTTCGAGAAAAGTTAGTAGAAAATTTGGGGAATTGAATTGTTTAAATAATTAAATATTTGAAAACAAATAGCATTTATGAAACGCTCTTGAAATTTTAAAGTAAGAAAATTTGTATTCTATCTCTTAGAGTATATTTTTATGTGCACAATTTTTATGAATAATAACTTCACGAACAAATTTCTAAAACATTTTTTAATTAATTATTTAGTTCTGTTATTAGTTTTTATTTAAAAAATAATAAATAAAACTTTTGTTCCTTTATTATGAACTGCAACATTACTTTTCTAGTAGTCTCTCTCTCTCTATATACAACCATGCTCAGATGTATTAGACACACCAGGTAAAAACCCTTATTCTCAGTATTATCCAAGTCTGACGGAAATTAGTCGTAAAAATAGTTAATGGTATTTACAGAAATGCGTTTTTGAATACCCTAGTTAATCCTCTATTGAAAAGAATAGGTGGAAAGGGGAAATTGTGGATTTTAGAAATTTAGTGTCGTTCTAGCAGTGTGTGAGCAACGTGCGTTTATGAGTTTGTGGTAGAGATCAATTAGATTATCCTATTTTTTCACGTTGTGTCAGTTATTTGTTGAAGAAAAATGCCTAAAACACGCGAGTTGTCGGTAGGGGAACGCGCCCAAATAGTGCTACTGCATTCCCAGAAGGTATCAATAGCTGCAATTGCAAAAAAAAAATGTTCGCGATGTGCAGTCCGTACAACCATTAGTCGCTATCAGGAGAGTGGGTCGTTTGTTAACAGACCAAAAAGTGGCAGAAAACCCTGTACCTCGATTAGAGAAGACAGAATTTTACAAAGATTGGCTCTCAGTGATAGGAAAAAATCGTCGAAACAGCTCGCCAGTGAGCTGAAACAGCGTTATCGCGAAACAGTTTCTGCGCAAACAGTGAGAAGGCGTCTCCAGCGTGCTGGTTTACGAGGGTGTAAAGCGCGATGTAAACCGCTTTTAACTGACGCTCATAAAAAGAAGCGGTATTTATGGGCCAAACAACATGAAAATTGGACAATCGTGAAGTGGTCGAAGATTCTTTGGTCCGATGAATCGAATATCGAGGTATGTAAGTATATCTTCATGACTAATATTCTTATCGTTGTATGCAATTCAGTCTACATGTAACATTAAACAAAATTAATCCTGTCTAAGTGCTAACTTTCTTCTTTTGCCTGGCAGCTTTGGGGACTACCTGGGAGGGAGCTTATGAACCACAATGTATCATTCCCACAGTAAAATTTGGAGGTGGTAGTATCATGGTTTGGGGTTGTATGTCTGCATACGGTGTTGGAGAAGTGTACCTGTACGATGGACGAATGAATAGCCAACGCTATTTAGCCATGTTGGAGGAAGTATTAGAACCGTCTGTGCTAAAACTATTCGACCAGAATATTCCGCAATACATTTTTCAGCAAGATAATGCGTCCTGCCACAAATCGGGAGCTGTAATGCGTTGGTTCGAGGAAAACACAGTGGAGGTATTGGATTGGCCGCCACAAAGTCCCGATTTGTCGCCCATTGAAAATTTGTGGCGTATCTTAAAAACTAAGATCACGGAACATAAATGCCTGTCAAAAGCAGAATTATCAACAAAAATTCGCGAAATATGGGCTGCAATACCACCGGCAGAGTGTTACAATTTAGTAGCAAGTATGCCTCGACGAGTGCGAGCTGTCATTAAGGCCAAGGGCGGAGCGACAAAATATTGATAAATTGTACTATATTACTAAATAACACTTTGTACATAATTTTCACAACAGTTTTATTTTCCTCACCTCTCTTTTGACTAAACTATATAAACTATATATGTATGTATGTTCATAAATTCGTAAGGTGTCTAATACATTTGAGCATGGTTGTATATATGTATATATATATATATATATATATATATATATATATATATGTATATATATATAATATATATATATATAACGATTTAACAAATATTTTTTAATTCGTTTTGCAATGTATTATATGAGACAAATACCTTGAGTTCATATAGTATGAACGCTTTTGTACATACAGTGGAAGGGGTTTCTTGAGTCTATATGCAAGCAGCGAATGTGGAAAATCTGTGTTATACGAATAAAATGTATTTGTCTCCTATAAATACATTACATCACAATTTCATCTGTCTGTCTCTGATATATTGCATAAAGTCCCATACGTCCTGAATTGTTCACCAGTGTAGTATATTATTTTTAGACGCTCCTAGGGATATTGCTTCACAATTACTGTCCATTCAATTCTATTTGCCGCCTTTCTTCCCTCGCATTACTTTTTCATCCAGTACATCAATCTATTTCATGTTCTTCTTTGTCCTGTATTCTTTGGGTTTGTGTATAATTGAGTTGTTGTATCTCACCAAGTAACTATTACTTCGCTATGCTATCGTTATCTTTTTCGAAATGTAAGGTTGTATTTATTATTATGGACTGGAAAATATCGGCTACAATTTCTAGACTTCAGAGAATAACAAATAGCAATACAAGAGAAATAATGAAAGCAGAAAAGAACATAACAGAAGAGATTTCAGAAAGGGAACTATGTTACTATGGTCATGTAGAATGACTGAACTGAGGACTGCCGAAACAATATGGATGAGAGTGACGAAGATACGATTGACTCTACGAAGGAATAGTTCATAAATAACACAAGCCTATCTGACGATGAGTGAATCTCTCAAACATATGTAGTAGACAGGGTGTTATTAATAATTGAATGATTCGTTTTAACATTCATTTATGGGGCAAATCTCCGTGTCTACACACGCTCTGGGAACTTCGATCTCGACCAGCGGTATAGACGCGTTCTCGCTTTGTCGTTCAATACATTCTTGTGTTGGACGAGAGAGAGTATGGAAAATTCAAATGTGGACGAATTAGTCTTATTGACGATCCGAGAGCAGGTTCACCAAAAACGGCCGTCACTCAGGAAAACATCAATGCTTAGCGTAAGATCATCAACGAAGATCGCTTCAACGTCAGAAACTCTAAAAACGTGTACGACATAGTCTGTGGTGATGAATCTTGGATTTACTCATATGAGCCATAAAATAAACGCCAGTCGTCTGTTTGGGTGCTCCAAAGTGAAGAAAAGCCGACAAAAGTCATCCGTTCTCGAAACGTTTCCAAAAAGATGGTCGGTTCTCGAAAGAAAGTCAATGTAGCAACAATTCCTCTCCAAGATCAAAGAACTATTACTACCGATTGGTATACAACCATTTGTTTGCCGCAAGTCATCGCTGAGCTTCGAAAAACCATCCCCGAACGACGGATCATCCTCCACCAATACAATGCAAGTTCGCACACAGCACGCAAGACAATTGAATATTTAACGCAACAAAACGTCGAATTGTTGGACCATCCTCCGTACAGTCCGGACCTAAATCCCAACGATTTCTTTACTTTTCCGATAATCAAGAACCGACTGCGTGGTCAAAGGTTCCAGTCGTCAGAAGGAGCAGTCGATGTCTTCAAAAACGCAATTTTGACTGTACCAACAGACGAGTAGAACAATTGCTTCCAGACCTGGTTCGAGCGCATGCATTAATCTTCTTGGAGAATTCTTCGAAAAACAATGAAATCTAAAAGCTATCTATAGTTTTATTCAAGTTTTATATGCAAAACTTAAAAAACAACCCACGTATTCAATAACCTAAATATTGTAGATGAGAATTATCATAAAATCTGTATTACAATATGTAGTCAAAAAATTTCATCAAATTGATAAGATATTAAAAACTTATTTTATAACACCTCCTTTCTTAAAAAATAGGAATAATTTACTGATTTTCCAGAACTTGAGGAATTTGGAGACTGATATACATTTTAAATTTAAAAAAATATATAGAACGTAAAATGTAAGAGATATTACTATTATAAATTTTCATATTCATGGTATTTATTATATTAATCAATTAACTTCATATAGTACAGTCCTATTTATATACTAATTTAAATTTCATTATTTTCTGGAAAGTTTATTGAAGTTGTCTTTTATTTATAAACAAGTTTTTCTTGTTTTTACATTTGAATATAATCGTAGCATGCCTCATCCAATTTTCCCAATGTAACGCCAGGCTGAGAGTAAACACTTTGTTTTCGTCTATATTACCGACTTTGTGTTTAAAACAAACATACATACATGTAAACCTTTACGAATGATTTAAATAAAAAGAATGTAGCTCGAGCAGGATACAGTTTTACATTAATTCATCCTCGGAATATTAACTATTTCGTTACGGAATTTCCACACATCTTAAATATGGGAATTCTCTGCTGCTTCTACATAACCGCACAAGTGATATGGGACTGAAATATTTCATCTCGTTGTAAATTCAGTTTAAATAAGGTCAACATTGATGAGTATGAGTACAGGGAAATACCTGGAATTCTGAGATGGTTTGAAATTGCAAAACTAAAGGCTATGTATATATGTATGTAGCAGCTTTAATCAAATTTCTCGAAGTTTTTAATAATGTGCTGATTAAAATAAATTCAAAAGAAAAAGTGTTTGCAAGTTTTAGAGCTTCCAATGCATTCTATGAAAGATTAGTAATGTGTTTCTTTTTTTATTTAGACTTTAATGCCATTATATTGTACAATGTCGCTGTCAGTTTACTGAACCACACTGATGCATAAGTTCGATGTGTTTTTAGTTTATAGAATTATGGTGTTATTTTTGTGTTATTTTAATGTCGTATTATTATTTAATTGAATAGTTTTCGAATGCGTAAATTTCTGCTAGAGTTGTTGTATTTATTGACAAAGAAAATGTAATATCAAGTAGAAAATGCAAGCATTTTCGCATCTTCTTTTATTCGAATTCAATAGAGGAGTTAATTTAACGGAAGCCGGAGCCACTTCAGTCGTTTAGGGAGAAAATGTAATTGGAATGAGTATAGCACTGAAATGGTTATTTCGATTTAAAGAGAGATACTTTGACATAAACTATTCTCAACGAACAAAGACCATATGCCTTTGACGATGATCGTCTGAACACTTTAATTCATGATGATGCATGGGTTGCAACAAATCGAATCTTTAAATCGAAATAACCATTTTCGTACTGTACTCATCCCAATAATATTTTCTCCGTAAACGGCAGAAGTGGTACTGGCTTTCATTGCATTAACTCCTGCGTTAAACTCGAATAAAAGGATATGTCGGAAATGCTTGCATTTTCTACTTGACATTACATTTTCTTTGTCAATAAATACAACGCACAAATTCACATATTCAAAAATTATTCAATTAAATAATAATATGACATTAAAATAACTCAAAAATAACACCATCATTCAAAAAACTAAAAATACTACGAACTTATGCGATATTGTATAATGCCATTAAAGTCGAAATAAAGAATGAAAATCATTACTAATCTTTCATAGAATGCAACTTTTGTGTTTCGTGAGTAAAGTTTAAAAACTGCGAGTTTGATTATCGTATTTGTGCTTCTTTGCTCGTCATTTAGCTCGCAGTATCGACAGTTTTTTATCCCACATTGTTTGTGGTGTTGAAAACTAGTATCTTCACCATCAAAAACAGAAAAGAATGGCTTAGTCCAAAAAAAGGCCAATTCTCCGAGCAAAGGCTGATACTTATTCACGCAGGTCGATGTTGTGCGTCTGATGGGATAAATAGCGCGTCATCTATTATGAACTGCTTTCGAGGAACGTAAACATTACCGCCGAAATTTACTGTCAACAACTTCATCAGCATGAAGTCACAATTCAACAAAAAAGACATAATCAAGTCATTTGCAACATGATAACGATCTCTCTTATACTGCTAACATTACAAAAGAACATTCAAAAACTCAGTTGGAAGGTTGTTCCACATCTGCATTATTCTCCTGATCTCGCTCGGTCATATTTTCATTTATTCGTCCTTCGAGAAATCTCGTTTAACAAAAAATGGCTTGACGACTTCTTCATTTCAAAATCAGCGTATATCTTCTGGCGTGGTATCAAAAGATTAGCAAATTATCGTGAAGCAATCGTAGATAATGGAGCGGAATATATTCTTTATTGATTCATGTATTTTGTTGGTTAAAAAATTAATACATTTTTGAGGTCAATAAAAACGCCGCAAACTTTTGCATCAATCTGATACTTCGAATATTTTCAAAACATTATTTTTTTAGAAATTCTTGAAATAGGATTTCTAAAAAAATTCTTTCTAATTTTTAGTTTGTAGAGCATGCATCAACCCTTTCTTAGTGCATCTAAAGTGAAATAGGCGAGTTTCACAAACAAATGGTAACGTAATTTCTAATATTTGATATTTTGTTATTCTATATTATTCTAAAATGTGTTTGTAATTGTATCTCATCTGTAAGGACATTTAGAATCAGTCGAGTATTCGTATTTCATAGAAGCAATATTTTTCTGTCATAATTAAAGATAACACAGGCCAACACACATTTTGGTGCCTGCGATTTTGTAACTGTTCCTGGGTAATTTTTGGATACAGAATGTAAAAAAGTTCTCAGATTTGGTCTATCAGATCTAGTTTTTGAGATTTTTTAAAAAAATTGTGTATATATTTTACGTTATAACTGTTATAATATATAATATTACTATTCACAGTTAAAAAAACAAAGACACATGGATTTAAGTATTTATTGCAAAAACTTAATTTACATAATTACATTAGTCACTAATCACATAAAAATTTTCTTTTATACGACTTTCTAGAATGGAGTTTACTAGGGCAGTCTCGCTGAAGGCTTCAGCAGTAGTCCGCCATCATGTGGCTATCCCATCGTCCATGATAACGATCTTCCATAGTTTTAATATCCTGATGGAATCTTTCCCCCTGTTCTTCACTACAATCACCTAAGTTTTCTGGAAAACGATCTAGGTGGTTGTGGAGGTAGTGAACTTTTATACTCATGTTACAGCTGAGAATATTAAAATTTGAAAGCATAGTTTCCACTAATTCTACGTAATTCTCTGCTTTATGATTTCCAAGAAAATTTTGTACTACTTGAACAAATGAACACCAAGCGTTAGATTCAGTCTCGTTCATTGATGCGGTGAATTGTGGATCTTTAACAAGTTGCCTTATTTGAGGACCATCAAATATACCAGCTTTTAGTTTTTCCGTGCTAATGCCAGGAAATTTACGTGATAAATACCCAAAACAATTTTCATCTCGATTTAAAGCCTTCACAAATTGCTTCATTAAGCCTAGCTTGATATGCAAGGGCGGAAGTAAGATTTTTTCTCTTGCAACCAAAGGTTCGTTGATCACGTTTTGTTTTCCTTGAATCATAACATCTCTTGAAGGCCATTTTTTTAACCCAGTGCTCATTTTTATCTCTGCTGTCCCAAAGGCACAAAAAACAAGGATATATTTCTATTTTGACGATTAAGTACATATTTATCTCTTTATTTGTTGTCCTTTATCAGAAAAAAATATCAATTAACCTGTAACCTGTATCTCAAAAACTAGAGCTGATAGAAAAAATCTGGTGGCATTTTTGGAATCAGCACATTAAAAACATCTAAAATCAGATGTTAGATTTCCGGCACCAAATTTTTTTTTTCATTTTGTTACCCTGTGTAATTTATGTGTTCCGCCTGAAAAATACCTTGTCAAATTCTTTAAATTTTTCTGATATAATTAAACATGTTTTATCCACGCGTTTTATATAAATGATAATTTAAAGAATATTAACTGTTTAAAATGAACAGTGCTCTAACGAATGTTAAGGTTGTTAAACTTTTCACGTCGCATTTTCGAAAAAAATTTATTGATCTTAATAAGATATATTTCTTAAAGATTAATGTATAAGCATTTTTATAATATCTATCTTTATAATAAATCTTGAATCTTATCAAAGTGTCTTGTATCTATAATAGTTAAACAGTGTCGGATTTGGAAATCACGGCAAAAACCTGCACGAAACCGGTTTTTTTCCGTGGTTTCCAGGTGTAACAATGTTAAATTATCTGCTGATGAGGACAACTTAGTTGTCGAAATACGTATACAGAATACGAAAACTCATGTGAAAAGGGGTTATACGAGGATAGTTTGACAAGTAGTGAGAATGACACATAGGTGGCGCTCTAATTGGTAAAACAAATGCACTGTAATTTACGTTGCCTATTTATATGTTTACATTTCGATATTTAGATAAATCGGTTGATTAGTTTATTTTTGACAGCTGATTGAAAAAGAAGCAACACGTCGTTTTGTTAAAATGGAAAAAGCAGAGTATCGTGCGGTGACTAAATACTTCGTAATTAAGGGTATGAAAGCCACCGAAATAAAAGATGAGTTACGGGAAATATTAGGTGAATCTGCTCCATCATCCGCCACAATAAGTAGATGGGTAAATGAATTTAAAAGTGGTAGAACAAGCTGTGTTGATGAAGCGCGCGCTGAAGCAGCCAAAATCGTGACTTCTAAGGAAATAATTATAAAAATCCATAATATTATTATGCAAGATCGACGACTCAAAGTGAGAGAGATTGCAGACATGGTAAACATTTCAACAGAACGCGTACGCCACATTCTAACGAAAGAATTGGGCCTTTCCAAGCTTTCGGCAAGATGGGTGCCGTGATTGCTTACGACTGATCAAAAGTTCACTCGTTTGCGGATTACCAATGAGTGTTTGGATCTTTATAAGCGGAATCCGGTTGATTTTTGTAGGCGATTTGTTACTTGCGATGAAACTTGGATACACTACAGTACACCCGAAACTAAACAACAGTCGAAACAACGGTTAGAACATGGTTCTGCACCTCCAAAGAAAGCGAAAACCACTTTATCGGCAAACAAGGTGATGGCATCAATTTTTTAGGATTCAAAGGGCATTTTGCTCATTGATTACCTTCAGAAAGGTGCCACAATAAACGGACAATATTATGCAGAACTTCTACAAAAATTAAATGTTAAAATTCGTGCTAAACGGCCAGGAATGGCAAAGAAAAAGATTCTGTTTCACCAAAACAACGCTCCCTCGCATACCGGTACAGTCGCGATGTCCAAAATCCACGAGTTAGTTGCATTTCCAATTAGTACCGCATGCGCCTTATTCGCCGGATCTAGCTGCTTCCGACTTGCACCTTTTTTCAAAATTGAAAACGGCACTAGGTGGAAAGAAATTTTCGTCTAACGATGAACTTATCATCTTTGTAAATGAGTATTTTGCAAGCCTTCCGGAATCGCATTTTAGAAATGACATAAGGGCATTGGAGCACCGTTGGAATAAATGTATTGCTCTTTTAGGAGAATATATTGAAAAATAAAAATTATTTTGTATTTAAAAAATTCGATTTTCTTTTCCATTCTCACTACTTGTCAAACTATCCTCGTATATTGACCTTAAGTGATGTAGCTAATATGCAACCCAAATAACATCAATTCTTTAATACAAATATTAATTTATAAAATTGGTTCCCTATATTCTTATCACAAGAAAATAATATTAGTACGATATAATAGAAATAGCATAATATGCCCGTTGCAAAAAGGAATTGCGAGAGGGTCTTCCTCCCTCACGGTAATAACGGGTTGCGACTTAAAGAGATAGGTGTCAATATCCTTGTTGCTAGTGTATTATTTTTTCAGTTAGTCTTTTGTATCTTCATTTGAATTTCCTTCAAAACATTTTGAAGGACCTATTAGTAATACTTAATTTCTATTGTATTTTGGCAAAAGCAGACTATATTTTCAATTCTAATTTGTTCCATTATAATAATAATAAATTATTAGGAAACAGTGCATATTTCATCCTTCCAGTACTACTTTTATTTTTTTATTTTTTAAAAAATATTAGTTGGTTATAAATATCATCGCGATTGATAATGTCTCTTCTATCATTTATTGTGTTTGCTGATACGTCGTTAATATATATTAAATGTCTTATTAACCCAACGATCGAAACTCCCAATAAAAAAAGTAAAGATTATAATATTTATTAGTTGAATAATTTATTTTTAAAATTCGCAAATAAAATATTCGACCAAGAATTCATTACATACATTTAAATTTTATTTCTACTATTCTTTTGCTTGCAAAAAATGTTCTTTAATTAACTAGTTTCTAATTTTATATTTGAAACATTTAGTTTTTATTACTATTTCATAATAAATTAAATTTTTCGCTGGTGTAAATTAAGTTGCATATATTACGAATTTTGTATTTAATATTTAAATATCTATGTTCAACTTTATAAGTAGTATTAATTTATTGTCTTTTTCAATATTAATTGTATAAATCCGCTAATAACTATTCGCTTATTATACTACATATTTTAAAAATAAACATTATCGGAGATTTAGGTGCAGTTATGCAACTTATATAGGGAATGTATTATTATTTATTTTATATTTGCGTAGTATCCTTTAAACCAGGTATGGCCAACCTTTGACATGTTGTGGGCCAAACTTCAATATGCAAATACGTTCGCGGGCCGCGTTTAAAGGTAATGCATTTTAAAGTAGTGTTTTACTGCAGTATTCATAATTTTTAGCGACAGATATCAGACATGAAATAATACGACAACGTCTTGCGGCACGGATCAAATCTTACAGCGGGCCGGTTGTTGCCCACATATGTATGTTCTAAAATATCAGTATACAAGCAGTCGTTAACTTACGATGAATTTTGAAAAATGCCAACTTTTGCAAAAATGCCAATTTTTCGAAAAATTGAAATTTTCATCTAAATGGAAAGTTTAGAATTTCAGCTCCACAATACGTAAAACAATAGTTTTGGACTAGAAGAATACGAATTTCTACTTTTCAAAGCAAAATCATTCAAATCTTTGAGAGAATATACTCACACGTTTAAAAGTGGACTTTTGCTACGATTTTTTTAAGTTTCTTAGCCTCTCAGGATTAAACAAAAAGAGCTAAATCAATTATGACTTCAGAATCGTTCTTATGACGTTCTAAAATATTAGTATACAAGCAATCGTTAACTTGTGATGAATTTTGAGAAATTCCAACTTTTGCAAAAATACCAATTTTTGGAAAAATTGAAATTTTCATCTAGAATTTCAGCTCCACAATACGTAAAACAATAGTTTTGGACTAGAAGAATACGAATTTCTACTTTTCAAAGCAAAATCATTCAAATCTTTGAGTGAATATACTCACACGTTTAAAAGTTGACTTTTGCTACGATTTTTTAAGTTTCTTAGCCTCTCAGGATTAAACCAAAAGAGCAAAATCAATTATGACTTCAGAATCGTTCTTAGGACGTTCTAAAATAATAGTACACAAGCAATCGTTAACTTCTGATGAATTTTGAAAAATGCCAACTTTTGCAAAAATGCAAATTTTTCGAAAAATTGAAATTTTCATCAAAATGGAAAGTTTAGAATTTCAGCTCCATAATACGTAAAGCAATAGTTTTCGACTAGAAGAATATGAATTTCTACTTTTCAAAGCAAAATCATGCAAATCTTCGAAAGAATATACTCACACGTTTTAAAGTTGACTTTTGCTACGATTTTTTAAGTCCTTAGCCTCTCGGGACTAAATCAAAAGAGCTAAATCAATTTTGACTTCGGAATCGTTCTTAGAACCTTCTAAAATATCAGTATACAAGCAATCATTAACTTACGATGAATTTTTAAAAATACCAACATTCGCAAAAATGACAATTTTTGGAAAAATTGAAATTTTCACTAAAATGGAGAGTTTTGAATTTCGGCTTCATAATACGTAAAACAATAGTTTTCGACTAGAAGATTATTAATTTCTACTTTTCAAGGGAAAATCATGCAAACCTTACAGCGGGCCGAATTCGGCCCGCTGTAAGATTTGATCCGGTCCGCGAGTCATTGTCGTATTATTTCATGTCTGATATCTATCGCTAAAAATCATGAACACTACTTTAAAATGCACTGCTTTAAACTAAATACAATATTATCCAATGTTATTTAATATGTAGTTATCTATACGTTATTTAATATATTGTCACAAAACGTTTCGTATGCGAATATTGAAAATCATCTAATGCATCCGTTTATGATAGAGCATATTTGTTTCCATTTAACTGCTTGAAAAGATTGTAATAATAACAAAAAAGTTATTATTATTTAAAACTACAAGAAGTTGGCAAATATTCTAACATCGAATATCACAAAAGTTTTCATACCTCATTTGTTTATTGTATAACATAAATTTTATTCATTTTACATCAATTTATTGAGGCAAATAAAATCGTTAATAATTTGAGGATATAAGATATATACGCATCGTGACCACTTATTGTATAAATATTCAATGATTATATATATATATATATATATATATATATATATATATACATATATATACTTACACTAAAATACTTAAAGCGTGTTGTAAATGAAATATTTATTAAATGATGATCTTAATGTCAATAGAGATAAAAATATTTAAGTTTCATGTTAGCTTGCCAAATGTTACAGATTATTTCGTGTAAATAAATGTTTTGAAATTTGTGATAATAGATAGTGATATTTACTATCTATGTTTAATATTGAAATAAATCAAAGTTATCCAAGTTTTAATTAAAATAATATATTCATATTATACTTACTTTATTGTTAATTGAGATTACTCTTACCAGGTGTACCGGAAAGTCATTACCGGTTTTTCTAACAGATGTCTCTAGGCTTAAGTATGTAATGTAACGATTTGACGCAAATGCCATTTTATTCTACTAACATCAAGCTTCAAAGCCATACATGTTATATTTTGCGAAAGTAACACTGTTATAGATGCATATCTCTTTGAAAATGTCGAATGTCGTGCCTGCAAAAGTGCATTCGCTGCACGGATTGCTTTTCTTAATTAATCAAAAGAAAAAAGCCGCTGAAAGGCTTCGTTAGCTGTTAGAAACTTACAGTCAGCATGTGCCAACTATAAAAACATGCGAGGCGAGGTTTCGATAATCCAAAAGTGGTGATTTCGATATGCAAGACGAAGAACGTTTTGGTAGACTGAAAAAATTTGAAGATGCGAAACTGCGGGAGGTATTGGATGAAGACCCAACCGAAACTCAAAAATAAATAGCAAAAGCATTACATGTGTCCCAAGAAACGATTAGCGACCGATTAGGAGCAATGGGAAAAATTTAAAAGATGGGGGTGCCACATCAATTGAAATGCAAATGGAAAATCGAAAAATTGTCTTGTAAAATGCTGCTTCAAAGGTTTGATCGGAAGTCATTTCTGCATCGAATAGTAACGGGTGATGAAAAATGGATTTATTCCGATGGTCGTCACCTGGTGAAGTCGGCCCATCGTTTTCAAAGCCAAATCGTTTTGATCGAAAGACAATGCTTCGTGTTTAGTGGAACCAGAGTGGCGTGGTATATTACGAATTGTTGACACCTGGTGAAACAGTTATTACTGATCGCTACCGACAACAATGATAGAAAAACGTCCAGAATGGGCTCGAAGACACGGTAAAGTGATTTTACATCACAATAACGCGTCGCCACATACAGCAAAACCGGTCAAGGAAGCGTTAAAAGCACTTGGATGGAATATAATATCGCACCCGCTGTACTCTCCATACCTTGCCCCATCACCTTTCCTCATCAATGGGACACGCGCTTATAGAGCAGCACTTCGCCAACTTATAAGAAGTTAGAGAACGGCTCGATGAATGGCTTTGCTCAAAAAACAAACAGTTTTTTTGGGATGGCATCCATAAATTGCCAGAAAGATGGGTAGGATGTGTAGAATCAAATGGCCAATACTTTGAATAAATAAATTTTTCCATTTTCTTGAAAATTATGTAGTTTTTTACGAAAAAACTGGTAATGACTTTCCGGTACACCTGGTATATCCCTCAGAATCACGAATTCGTGCCCTGCTCAGTATGATATTTCATTCAATGTAATGAAAATCATAATCAAATATTTAATTTTAAGGAACTGTACATTTGAGAGCTTTATTAAATTTTATTTATATTAAATAAACATGTTATTATTATTGTAATTAAGAATCGTAATGATATATAGACTGTTTCATAATATAAAATAAACTAAAATCTTTAATTCAATTAACTCAAATATAAACTACGAGGATAGTTTGACAAGTAGTGAGAATGACACATAAGTGGCGCTCTAATTGGTAAAACAAATGCACTGCAATTTAGGTTGGCTATTTATATCTTTACATTCGGATATTTAGATAAATCGATTGATTAGTTTATTTTTGACAGGTGATTGAAAAAGAAGCAACACGTCGTTTTGTTAAAATGGAAAGAGCAGAGTATTGTGCGGTGATTAAATACTTCGTAATTAAGGGTATGAAAGCTAGCGAAATAAAAGATGAGTTACGGGAAACATTAAGTGAATCTGCTCCATCATCCGCCACAATAAGTAGATGGGTAAATGAATTTAAACGTGGTAGAAAAGCTGTGTTGATGAAGCGCGCTCTGGAGCACCCAAAATCGTGACTTCTAAGGAAATGATTATAAAAATCCATAATATTATTACACAAGATCGACGACTCAAAGTGAGAGAGATAGCAGACATAGTAAATATTTCAACAGAACGCATACACCACATTTTAACGAAAGAATTGGGCCTTTCCAAGCTTTCGGCAAGATGGGTGCCGCGATTGCTTACAACTGATCAAAAGTTCACTCGTTTGCCCATTTCCAATGAGTGTTTGGACCTTTATAAGCGGAATCCGGTTGATTTTTGTAGGCGATTTATTACTTGCGATGAACCTTGGCTACACTACAGTACACCCGAAACTAAACAACAGTCGAAACAATGGTTATAACGTGGTTCTGCACCTCCGAAGAAAGCGAAAGCCACTTTACCAGTAATCAAAGTGATGGCATCAATTTTTTGGGATTTAAAGGGCATTTTGCTCATTGATTTCCTTCAGAAAGGTACCACAATAAACGGACAATATTATGCAGAACTTCTACAAAAATTAAATGTTGAGATTCGTACTAAATGGACAGGAATGATAAAGAAAAAGATTCTGTTTCACCAAGACAACGCTCCCTCACATACCAGCATACTTGCGATGTCCAAAATCCACGAATTGTATTTCCAATTAGTACCGCATGCGCCTTATTCGCCGGACCTTGCCCCTTCCGACTTCCACCATTTTCCAAAATTGAAAACGGCACTAGGTGGAAAGAAATTTTCGTCTAACGACGAGCTCTTCATCTTCGTAAATGAGTATTTTGTAAGCCTTCCGGAATCGCATTTTAGAGATGGCATAAGGGCATTGGAGCACCGTTGGAATAAATGTATTGCTCTTTTAGGAGAATATATTGAAAAATAAAAATTATTTTGCATTTAAAAAATTCGTTTTTCTTTTCCATTCTCACTACTTGT
Organism: Dermolepida albohirtum; assembly: GCA_031893035.1. NCBI lineage: Eukaryota > Metazoa > Arthropoda > Insecta > Coleoptera > Scarabaeidae > Dermolepida > Dermolepida albohirtum. The sequence continues at coordinate 305,340 of JAVIWB010003424.1, forward strand.
CAAACTACCCTCGTAGTTTTATTTTTAGGTACTTGTTCCTATGCGAGATTTAGACTTTCCTCTAATATAGGTAAAATAAATAAAAGATAACTGATATTTAATAATTTGCATATTGAACTATAAAATAAAATCTTTTACAACTATTATAATACGGTAAATATTTTATTATATTCGATTAATATGAACTTACTAACTTTATTAAAATAATATTCCATATCAATTAATCTAATTCTACCTTTATTTAACTTTTATTCAATTTAAATTTTATGCTAAGCAATTAATTAATAATAATCCCTATCATTATTTACTCTTATTTTTACTATTTCATTTATTACAAAATATTTAATTTGAAATTTAAACAATAAATGTTCGACCTACCTTAGACATAATTTTCATTCCGTCTCAGAAGGCTCCTATTAAATCTTTATCTTTTTGTCGATAGATGTCCTTAATAATCCTTTTCAAAGCTGCTGTCCAATTGTAGATTTAATCCCTTTATGCCTTTAATTTCAGTAAGACATGCGCTTTAAGTATTTTATTTCTGATACATAGTATTGATGACACATACATTTAGTTCTTTATCAGTTTTGCTACTGATAGTAATTTTTTTAATAGTTTATAACACCTAGTATTAAATTAGTATAATTTATTTAAATTTATTATTCACTTATATTACTGACTTTAATCTTTATTTTATACTGGATAATGTTGCAATATTGACACATCTACCATTTTAATAATTTTTCTTAGATATCATTTACTTATTTTCAGCAAATTTTATATATGTTTACTGTGCAACTAGTTAGGAAGATTTTAAATTTCAAATTTAATTTATATTTATAAACAATGTTATTTATCCAATAAAATTTAAGCAAAAACACATGAATAAAGATTTTTAATATTAAAACGGTCGGTATTTTAAAATAATTTAATTATAAATTACAAAATGCTAACCATTTTTAGATTCTCGAATTTATATTTAATATATACGAGGGAGCGTTTTTATATTCGCGGAATGAGCGGATTGTAGAGGGGTGAGTAGGCGTATTGGGGGCGTGGCCTGTGCAGCGACTCAACCAAGTAACATAATCAGGAGTGAAAAGTGAAATATGGAAAAAATCGAATATCGTGCCGTTATAAAGTTCCTTACCAGGTAAGGAAAATCAGTCGCGACCATAATGAATGAGATGTCATTGGTTTACGGCGACTCTTGTCCAGGAAAAACCATGGTGTACAAGTGGCATAGTTTATTTAAACAAGGAAGGGAGTCCCTTGAAGACGACAGGAGGCCGGGCAGGAGCATTGAGGTGACCACGCCAGCACTTATCCAAAAAGTTGAACAAATTGTACTCGAAGATGCTCGACTAAAGAAGAAACAACTCGCAGAAATGGTTGGAGTATCCGATACAACAATTTTTAAAATCCTACACGATCATCTCGGCATGTCTAAGGTCAGCGCAAGATGGGTGCCGAGAATGCTCACGCCGCCGCAAAAACAACAGCGCGTAGAGTGTTCGCGTGCATTTTTGGACCTCTGTAATGAAGACAAGGATAGTGTATTGAGTGGAATTGTTACTGAAGACGAAACTTGGGTTCATCATTATCATCATCCCATGATTTTCATAGAAGGTGTCACAAAAACAAATTAATTATTAACACTGGAAAAACTATTTAATCATAAATTAAATAATAAAATTATGAGAAACTTTAGGGACTATACATTTGAATCCCCTACATTAACGTCCACATTTTTAGAAATTAATGTGGATTATAATTTGAGTTTTGCATATTAGCGTTGTATCCGCTTGTTTTGCAATATGTAATTTAAAATTTAATAACTTTTTAGATAAAAAGTCTCTTTTAACCGTTTATTATTCGTCTACCTATTCGGTGTTTAATTACAATATAATTATATTGGCGCAATCCGCCGAACGAGAAAAGATCTTTATTATCCGAAAAAAATACTGTGGGTAATTTTTGAACTGGGGTCAATGGATACTTATCGAATCTTCCGTGATAATGCATTAACCTTACATTTACATGTGTTTATAAAGGGTTTTCCAATAGGGACTTGACAACTTTAAATTCAATTTGTGAACGCACCCTTTCACTAATAATCGAACTGTCACTGTCAATTTATTCAGTAAACTTAACATTTTCGTCATGGTAAAGTACATGAACGAACAACGTTTGCAAATTATAAAAATTTACTACAGAAATTCGGAGTCGGTGACCGCTACTTTAAGAGCGTTAACTCCGATTTTCGGTCGTAATTCTCGCTCTAGTAGACAGGCAGTAACAAATTTAGTGCAAAAATTTGAGTCTACATATTCGTTATGTGATGTTGCCGTGCTAGTGAGACAACGAGTTGGTCGAAGTGACGAAAATATCGCTGCCGTTGAAACGTCCGTAGCAAATGATCGAAATCAGTCAATTCCACGGCGTTCTCAAGAGTTGGACATCGCCCAGACCACTTTATGGCGAATTTTGCGTAAGGATCTAGGTTTACACCCACACAAGATTAAGCTGACTCAAGAATTGAAGCCGATGGACCATTTGAAGCGACCTACGTTCTCCGATTGGGCTCTGGAAAAGATGCGCCAAGATGATCAATGTCATCGCAAAATCATTTTCAGTTACGAAGCTCATTTTTGGCTCAATGGGTTCGTCAATAAGCAAAATATGCGTTATTGGTCGGGTGAAAATCCACATGTGCTTCATGAAACAGCACTTCATCCACAAAAAATAACTGTTTGGTGCGGTTTTTTTCGTCGACGATAATGATCGTCACTTTACTGTGAATGGTAATCGTTATCGCGCCATGATTATCGTTTATTTTTGGCCAGAATTGGAAGATATGGACTTGGACAACATGTGGTTTCAGCAGGACGATGCCACAAGCCACACAGAACACGTTACAATCGATTTATTGAAGAGTAAGTTTGATGAGCGAGTTATCTCAAGAAATGGACCAGTCGATTAGCCGCCTCGTTCGTACGATTTAACGCCTCTAGACTTTTTTCAAGTCATTGGTCTATGCCAACAAGCCGACAACGTTAGAAGAGCTCAGAGCCAACACTGAACGCGAAATAGCAGCCGTTTCGGCCGAATTGTGTGGCCGAGTCATCAAAAATTGTGTCCAACGAATCGACCGCTGCAAACGTGCCCGCGGTGGCCATATGAACGAAGTCGAGTTCCATTCATAAATGTTTTGATTGTACTTCAACCCGATAATAAAGTTTTTGAAATATCTCAAATGGTCTGCATTTTATTTTGAAAAAAAGTTGTCAAATCCTTATTGGAAAACCTTTTATATTGAAGTTGATGCAGCATGTATTTCTTAATACAAAATTATTTAAAATTGGAAGAAATTTGCATGGTTATAATACCAGCTTTAGCTGCACACGTTCACAGGCTACAAAAGATCCCCTATGCATTTGGGTGGTCGTCGTTTATGCAAGTTTGTTCTAAATACAATAAAGAATATCAAGCTTTACTTTATTTCCAAAGCTAATACACGGTGGAAAAATTCTTTTCTTACCATTAGTGAACGTTTTTGATTGTATTTGTGCTTGTATGGTTTTATATTTGACAATTTTGCACTTTTGCAATATTTTTATTTATATACTATGTGTTTTTGTGACGTTTAATATCCATGTAAATTGCGAACTGAATTAAAAAAATATAATATTATACATATATTAATAGAGTTGTTAATCAATAAATGGATTAACTTATTGGACGATTTATTGGTAGATATAAAATGGACTTAATTGTATTTTCTCTACAAATATATTTCCTTTCCCCTTTAGAAAAATGCAGTTATTTCCTCGAATATTCAATCTTTAACTTCTTACGTTTAAAAACGTGAAAGCGTGGCGAATATCAATCCATTATTCGAAGTCAGAAAAATGCATTTATTTCCTCGAATATTCAATTTTCAATTTTTCACGTTTGAAGAACGTGAAAGTATGACGAATATCAATCCATTATTTGGAGCCAAAAAATAATTTAGGCCATTTTTTTTCATATAACTTTTCTTAAATAATAAGGCTCTATAAAAAAACAGAAAAGATTTAGTAAAGTATATTTTTTCTCAAAGAATACGGAAGTTTCCTGAGCGATAACGATAGTGTAATCAAGATGAGGGAAATTACATTAGGAAACTAGACATCTACTTACTTATTTTCTTATGAAGCCCTCTGACTGATGTAGATATTTTGCTGCAGCTGTAAATATAATATTTTTGGGACTTTCCTAAGTTTGCAAGAAAAATTCTGTAGAAGCCGTGTAGTAAACAATATTTTTCCTTCAATTTGTAAATTATCCTCTCCAATTTCTTGAATATGTTTGTCTGCTTGTCTTGAAAAAATTGTTTGTTCTTCAGTTCCTAACTCTAATTGTTACAAGGTTTGTTTAGAAAGTCATTCCTTTATTTTTAAAACAGAATATAAATGATAAATGACTTCTTATAGAAAATATGTGCTCGCCATTATGCATTTATTAACAATTATAATATTTTTTTTTTCTTTTCTTTTTCAATATATTGGTCGATTTGTTCTAATTATGATCATTACACTTTTTTATTGGGGATTTCCATCAGAGGGGTAATGAAACATTTAATTTATATTAACGACATTTTGGGGGAGGGGTCCCCTTTTTAAGTTATTTATTATTTTCTTCAACCTGCAATACTTTTTACAGTCATATATTTCCAATTGTGAACGATAGTGTTTTTTTTTATATATAAATATTTGTGATTACCTGCATTTGTTAAAAATATATTATTTTGTTTAATTATAAACACATTTTTAAATGAACGAATTTTTTTTTAATTGTGTACTAGCTAAAAGACTTGTAAATATTCTTGGTCGATGTTCTTCTTTTTTTTTTAATCTCATGTTATGTATATCTGCATATGCATTTGTAAATTGCCGTTGTTGAATGCTCGTATATGCAGGGGGATGCAGAAAACTAATTTTAACGTCACTTCAATCATTTATTGTGTTTTGGTCTTCTTGTACATATATATGTATATCATTTCATTAATTATACATTTATTGTAATTATTTTCTATTTTGAGGATTCCGGTGTTGTCAAAGTTGAATTTATGTTTTTTCTCTAAGGCATGTTTAGATAAGGCTATAGCATTTATTTTGTTACGGGTTAGACTGCATTTATGTCCGTGTATTCTTTTATGTAGATATTGCTTTGTTCGTCCTACATGTATGTACTTTACGCGAGATTGGCATTTTCTTTTGTATATACTGTGTTTCTTTTTCTCTAGGCGTTTTGTTGTATTGTATTGTTTGTATTTTTCAATTTACGGGCTATTTTAAAGTTATATTTTCCAGAGTTTGTTTAAGTTTTTTGATAGGCGTGGTACATATGGTAAACTCATGAATTTTGGTTTATCGTTGTTCATGACGGTATTCTCAGCATTTTCTGTATTTACAATCTCTATTTTATTTTCTTTGTTTTTAGTGTAAATAACCTCTTTTTTGATGTTCTTTTCTATGAAGTTCGAAGTGTAGTATTATTTTCATTTTATTTATGTTTTTTGTAATGTTGTCTTTGTGTGAGAATTCATAACACCTGCCTTCTGCTATGGATTGTTTTCATTTTGCATTTAATGGTAACATTTGATAAAAAAATTAAATATCTATTTGAATTCGTAGGTTTGTGTACCAATCCTGTGTAAATGTTACTAACCTAAAAACATTTAGAATGAATAAGACTTTTGGCAAGAACACAATTAAAAAAATTTCGGTAATTTAAAAATGATTGTGTTTGTAAATTTTTCAATATTAAAAAAATATTTTTAACAAATATACGTAATCACAAGTATATACATTACCGGTCATAAATGAGGGATCACTATAGGTAAAATACAAAAAGTGATATATATATATATATATATATATATATATATATATATATATATATATATATATATATATATATATATATATATATAATATATTCCAAGCATTCGTAAGGTGTTCCCACAGCTGATGCTGCGGTTTTGGGCAGTGTTCTCTCTATTTTCTGTCTAGCTTATCCCACAGCAACTTGATTCATATCGGGCTATTGTGCGGGCCAAACCATATTTACGAGAAGTCCTTCTTCTTCTTTGTGAATTCATAGTCCTAGCAAAGTTTAGCATTATCTTGCTGGAAATAAATGCGTTCTCCTACCAATTTAATTCCGGACTGAATTGCGTGTTCTCTTATAATTTTCAAATAGCCTTTTTTTCTTAAAATTCCCTCAGTTCTATGCAAATCTCCAACACCATTAAAAGAAAATGATCCCTAAATAAGAACGTGTTTAACTGTTGGCACAACACCTTCTGGTATCTTCCTTTCGCTAACTCGTCTGAGAACAAAAACGCGCCTTTTAGTTCTAAACACTTGGAACTTGGATTCATCCGTGTTGGCGATCCTTGGCTCATTGTAATCGTTTTTTACGATTTTGTGATCGTAGCAATGGTTTACGCACAGCAAATCGCCCTTTTAGTCCCGGCCTTGATAAATGTCTTTTTACGGTAGTCAGAGACACCGAATTTTCACGATTTTTATTTAATTCTGCACGAAGCTATGGAGCTATTAACCGTCTATTCTGTTTAGATTTAAATCCTTTAAAATAAATATTTTCAGGGAAAATATTAATACTGAGTACAGGTCATGTAAGGATTAAAGGAAATTATATTATTTTACACTAACAAATATGATTATATAATTTACATAATAATCCGGCTATTATTGTTAAACGTCTCAGAAACGCACTTACATCTGTTATTTCAATTGTCCCTACCGAAACCCAAGTATAAAGACAGAGCGATTCTATCGATAGTATGTGATCCCTCATTTATGGCTGATATATATATATATATATATATATATATATATATATATATATATATATTGGGTTGGCAACTAAGTACTTTCGGTTTTTACTGATAGAGAGCGTTGCTTTATTTTTTGTATAACGTATGTTAGTGCTGTACTTTACTGTTTGTCGCGTGATACTAGTCACATTGACGTAACTTCAGAAGCAAGTAGTGCGTGATTTTTATTAAAGCTATTAGTTGTGGGTTAATTTTAAATGGAGTGCAGAAACGAACATTTTCGACATATTTTACTATTTTATTTCCGTAAAGGAAAGAAAGCTGCTGCGGCTCACAAAAAGATATGTGAAGTTTATGGTACTAATTGCTTAACAGAGCGCACGTGTCAGAATTGGTATGAAAAATTTCGTTCTGGAGATTTTTCCCTCAAAGATGAGCAACGTTCTGGTCGGCCTACCGAAGTTGATGATGACCAAATCAAAGTCATAATTGAAGAGGATCGTCATATAACTGTTCGAGAGGTTGCGGAGAGGCTACATGTATCGCACACAACAATTGAAAAACATTTAAAATGTCTTGGGATAGTTAAGAAGCTTGATATTTGGGTACCTCACGAACTGAAGGAAATTCATTTAACACAAAGAATCAACTTTTGCGATATGCACCTTAGACGAAATGAAACCAACCCTTTCTTAAAAAGAATCACCACTGGTGATGAAAAATGGGTCCTGTACAGTAACATAGTTCGAAAACGATCATGGAGCAAACACGATAAACCAGCTCAAACCACATCGAAAGCTGAATTGCATCCAAAAAAGATCATGCTGTCAGTTTGGTGGGATTACAAAGGTGTTATGTTTTTTGAGTTGCTTCTAAGGAACCAAACGATCAATTCTGATGTTTACTGTCAACAATTAATAAAATTGGATGAAGCAATTAAAGAAAAACGGCCAGAATTGTCAAATCGGAAAGGTGTAGTTTTCCACCAAAATATTGCAAGGCCTCACACATCTTTGGCAACTCGTGGGAAACTATTGGAGCTTGGCTGGTAAGTGATGTCACATTCCCCATACAGACCTGATCTAGCACCATCTGATTACCATTTATTTCGAAGTTTGCAGAATTCTTTGAATGGTAAAACTTTCACAAATGACGATGACCTTCACTCGCTCCTGGTTCAGTTTTTTGCTGATAAGGACCAGAAATTTTATGAGCGCGGAATCATGCAGCTGAAAGAAAGGTGGCAAAAGGTCATTGAGCAAAATGGAAAATATATAATTGATTAAAAACTATTCTTTGTTTAAAAAAAAAGTGTTTTATTTTATACTACAAAACCGAAAGTACTTAGTTGCCAACCCAATATATATAAATATATAATGTGAAAAAGGGAAACCCCTACACAAACGTCGTTAATATAAATTAAATATTTTATTAACTCAGTGATCGAAACTCCGAATAAAAAAGAGTAAAGATTATAATTATAATAATTATAGACAATACTAATTTTGAAAAATTAGCATTGTAGTGGAATCAATACGAACTTTAGTTACTATAATAGCGGAAACTTTGTTTCGAATTCTAAATCACTCATAAATAAATGTTAGGTCGTGTATATTTAAATTATATAGTTACCTATCGGTCGCGTCTACTATTAATTATGCGTTGTGCACCATTCTATTAAAACTTTGCGATTATTTGCCAGTAATATTATCATTAATAAATTGTTTGTGAACAGTAGTTACTAAATTACTTGAAGAAACAATATTTAACAAAGTAATGTTCGTGTTGTTTCGTAATATAGCAGTTTTAAAAAAATCAATAGTGGCTGTAGAATGTAATAAATTGTAATCATAATTGTGTAAATACACTGTGTGTGGAGAGGAAGACGTAAACAGCAGTTAATAATGTTAATAACGATGAGCATTATGTTGAATATTTCCAAATGATCGTTTGTTAATTACGATTTGGCGACTTTAAAGAAGTTCGTATATGATTAACGCTAAAATTATCACTGCAAGAATTAATCTAAAAGTACAAATTTTTAAATAAAGATCTAAGAAAACTATTTTGGTTCTTTATCTAATACATCACATAAAATTTTAGTCAACAAGTTATAATTGGATAACCCAGCTATGGGTACGATCTTTTAATATATTTATTTGTCAACTAATGACATTAAATTTTATTTTGTAATGAAATAATATCGAAAAATTACAGCATTGTAGGACTACAGCACTTACAGTAATGCCGGAAGTTATAACAATAGGACAAAATACAATATATTTACAAAGGGCACTATTAAAGCTTTGCAATATGACGCAACAATGAATCCTAGGAAGCAGCTTGTTGCTACATGTTGAGACATGTTCGTACGTGCATAGCAGCTACCGAGCCAATACTAATTTTGAAAAATTAGCATTGTAGTGGAATCAATACGAACTTTAGTTACTATAATAGCGGAAACTTTGTTTCGAATTCTAAATCACTCATAAATAAATGTTAGGTCGTGTATATTTAAATTATATAGTTACCTATCGGTCGCGTCTACTATTAATTATGCGTTGTGCACCATTCTATTAAAACTTTGCGATTATTTGCCAGTAATATTATCATTAATAAATTGTTTGTGAACAGTAGTTACTAAATTACTTGAAGAAACAATATTTAACAAAGTAATGTTCGTGTTGTTTCGTAATATAGCAGTTTTAAAAAAATCAATAGTGGCTGTAGAATGTAATAAATTGTAATCATAATTGTGTAAATACACTGTGTGTGGAGAGGAAGACGTAAACAGCAGTTAATAATGTTAATAACGATGAGCATTATGTTGAATATTTCCAAATGATCGTTTGTTAATTACGATTTGGCGACTTTAAAGAAGTTCGTATATGATTAACGCTAAAATTATCACTGCAAGAATTAATCTAAAAGTACAAATTTTTAAATAAAGATCTAAGAAAACTATTTTGGTTCTTTATCTAATACATCACATAAAATTTTAGTCAACAAGTTATAATTGGATAACCCAGCTATGGGTACGATCTTTTAATATATTTATTTGTCAACTAATGACATTAAATTTTATTTTGTAATGAAATAATATCGAAAAATTACAGCATTGTATGACTACAGCACTTACAGTAATGCCGGAAGTTATAACAATAGGACAAAATACAATATATTTACAAAGGGCACTATTAAAGCTTTGCAATATGACGCAACAATGAATCCTAGGAAGCAGCTTGTTGCTACATGTTGAGACATGTTCGTACGTGCATAGCAGCTACCGAGCCATGTCGATGGGCTCAGTTATTCAATAGCAATAAGAGTGTAAAGTGCTTGCGATGGCATCGTGGTCACGAAATGAGATAAGGGCAGTTTCGCGTTATAATTTTGAACGTGGTTTAATTATAGACCAGCGCTTCGAAGAAATGACTTTTGCACTAGATGATGTTTGTCCATATCGCACAACGATATTCTTGGTGGCCTAGAGAATGCCAAATGGGAAATTTAACTGTGGAGGATGCTGAGAGGCCTCAGTTGCGGAGGGAAACGGTGCCTGCCTAAAGTTATTGGATCTATGAAGAACCTGCGGTCAAAGTCAAGAATGGACACCTGGTTCCTCTATCACGATAATGCTCTACCTCACCGCTCCAAAGCCTGCACCGAATATTTGACCACGACAGGATTGAAACTTCTCGAACTCCCTTCCTACAGTCCAGATCTTGCTCCCTGCGACTTTGTACTGTTTCCGCATGTGGAAATGAGGCTAAAAGGGAGTTGGTTTTCCAGTGATGAGGGCCTTCTGCGAGCTTGTGACAACGAGTGTGGCAAAACTGGTTTAAAGAGAGGTGTATTGAGTGTAGAGGAAATCACTTTGAAAAAATTAAACAAACAAAACTGTATTGCAAAACTTTCCTAGTACCCTTTGTATATGAATATAGTTTACTATTATTCCATTACTTATTACAGATTCATTTAATTAATCTTGAAAATTTAAATAGTAATACGAATGTCTATGGTTCTAAATCAGCAGTCAAAATTATAATTTAACTCTTCAAGTGTCGTCATTGTCCATAGTTACGTGATATTTATATAAATTAAATAACTTTTTGTTTAAGATAATATTTATCAGATCAATTGTTAAGGTCACATACGTAGGTTCAAAAGTCAAATGGATCTCTTAGCTGGCATGGGAATAGTTTAAATATATTTTATTTTGTCGTTGGGTTGAATCGTCTTATTCCCCTGTTCAATGAACCTACTTAAGGACTACTTAATTATAATAAAATATTGTTTTTTATATACTCAGATGTTTAATGACATGGATGTTGGATAAAGTTTTCGAAAATAGAAACATAATTTTCATTTCGCTGTACGTAAAAGTGTCTGTAAGTACACTAGTGTGTAGTTAAAGAAATTCGTACTTTCGTATATAAAATCAGATATACATAATTAATAGTATGCTCTATATCTTAACATATTTGAATGTGCATGCATATGTAACTTAAAGGCTTTCCTTTGTTGTTTGAAAACCATTTATTTATTTATATTTTTTATGTGGTTTTAGTATTTAACAATATATTGAAATTATATTTATCATTATATTTAAAAAAGCATCGGTTTATTGAATAGAAAGTTGATCAATAACACAAGTGGATAATAAAGTAACAACACATAATACAGATCAGTGCAACTAAATTCTTATTTTCTTTTAAGTTTTATTTATATAATATAAAAATCTAGTAAATGCTACTTGTTCATTTAAAAAATATTTCGAGACTGTAGATATAAAGTTGAAAATACATAATTTATAATCGACATTCACAAGTATACGAAATTAGGTGAAAATATCGTAAATGCCAAAATTTAGTTAAATAAACAGTCGTGTTATTTATATTATCAACAATAGTTAAATGAAGGTCAATATTAAAATTAAGTTTAATCATTATTTTAAACAAATGCATAAAGAGATGTTTAATTTTAGCTTCGTTTAATATTTCTGTCATGCCATTTTTTGCTCTAGCAACATTTTAATTTAAAATTTGTTAACATTTCGAATTTAATCTAAGAAATTATTAAAACTTAGAAATAAATATATTTACATATCTGTACCACATAAAATTTAAGACCAATCCTATTATATAAATTATATAAAACTCCATTTTTTAATTATTTATTAACCTCATTAGTAATATTTGTATTTGACAAGGTGTCCTACTCAGGAACGATAAAATATTATAGATTTTTCATACCAAACAAAATATCTCTCATATATTTTGCATTTTTGACTTTCCTAACGTGGGGCTACATTTACTCTCTGACACTATACTCCAAACACGTACTTTGGCACTAACAACGTGGGGCAAATATTTATACAACATTCAACATCAATACTAAACCACTAAATAATATTCTGGTACCATAATGTTGGGTCTAAACGACACACAACCAGAGTTTGATACTATATATGTATGTATATAGAGGCGATTTAACAAAATCGAATAACATGACTAAAAATATTTGAAATGAAAATAATATTCGAACTTAATTATTATTTAAAAAAGCATGCCATGCTTTTCAAAATATAGTTTAATTCTTGTATACTATTTTAGGTGGGAAAAGCATTTTAAGGTTCTAGAGCTCCAAGACAAGAACTGTCCATGGAAAACACTAGGCAAGGACGAACTAGCAACAGCACTGTAAGTCGTAATTTGCCACAGGTGCATTATTATAGAATAAGAAAACAGTTTTTGTTAGTTTCTGTGTCGTGTCAATTTAATGCAATCTTTGAGGTAATGCAAGTAGCGTAGTATCTCGCAACCATGTATTAGTTCACTCACAATCAATTCTAGAGTGCGAACCTCCACGAATCATACAGCTAGATATAAATGTTGCGTAAACGAAAATACATGTTACAAATGTAATATATAATATAATATATAAAATTATGAAATATATACGTTATAGTACTGTAAAATATGAATCTTTCAATGCGAACTGAGTGGTGTACGAAAAATGGGATTGCAAACATGTTAAATCAGCGAGACATAGAGAAAATTTAAAAAACGATATTATTTTTAGTTTAATTGAACTAAAAATAATAATTACGAACATTACATTTTACTGCCATGATATATTAAGTCAAGATACCGATGCATATACTTAATAATTTAATGTATTTTTTGTAGCCTATGGTTACATAACATTTTAGTTCATTTGTGTAAGGTTGGTTGAACCAGTGATATACACTCTAAAAGCAATTCGAGTGAACTAATATACAATTACGCGATGTAGCTCTAAATAAAGTCATTCCATCCGACGTTGAAGTATCCAAAATTTTTCACACATCTCTATTCAATGTATAATGTATATGTAGAATTCTGAAAATTGTGGTTTCTAAAGGTTTTAATTGCTATTTCTTCAAATTTAAATACTATATACTTTTGCATATAATTGCTTTGGAAGGATTTTAGAACAATTTTTATGTTTTTAAGAAATTTTATAATTTCGATAATTTTTTGTGTTTGATTTTATTCATTTTAATAAATTAAAACAATGCATCCCTACGCAAATCTATAATTAATAAGATTATTAATGTTGGAATTGTTTTATAAATTATCATAAAGTTTCCTACGTATACATATGTTTTCCCGTTTTCTCGTAATTAACGTTTGTCGTTGAATCCATCTAAATCTTATTGTTGTAAGTGCTATTTACTATAAAAATTAAATAAACAGACCGAAGCAAATGTATCCGTGTCAAAATTTGTAATTTATCATAAACGCAAAAACATTAACAACATTAGTACAATCTGAAAGAACTTTTGGTGGTATCTTCCTTACTTTTGATGTTGAAATCGGAATGAATTTAAACTAGATTTGATGTAGATGTTCTAAAACGTTCAAACACCTTGATCTTTGGCTATATAAGCTGGATTGTACGCAAACGATTTCTTATCGTTCACATTAATAGTCTACGTGCCAATTGCTACAGGTACTGAAATTTAAAAAGTTGATTTAACATCACTTTTGAGTTTCAGTACATTTGCGAACGCGTATCTGAATACATTATTCTATGTTTCGCATTATAACGAGTGGTTTGAAGTCACTGTTTCACTGGCGACACAAGGGATGGTTAGTAATATGGAAAACACCAAAGAATCAATTTTTAAAAGATTGGGTAAAAACAATACTCAGTATGTTTTCTTCCATGGTTATTCTTTTTATTCCAGAGTAGAACTGTAAGACAATAAAAAAATGAATATGACTGGGATATGTGTAGAAAAATTTTTTGGAACCAAGGAAAATTCACTTAATGTGAAATAAGAAGTTTGGCAGTTTTTTCGGAAAAACCATCCCAAAAATACGTATCTGAGCTTTATAGCTTTTTACTAAAATTATCAATTTTAATTTTTGGTTAGTATTTGTGAAGGTCATTGTTTTTTTTCTGTCTTACGAGGGTTATATTTCGGGAACTGGCAACACTGTTAGTATTGTCTCCGATCTGATGATTGCATCGTGAAGTTTGTCATTTTTGACAATATGTTTACCTGAACATTTTCGTGTAATTATTTTTCATAACTTTCGGCGTGGATTATCTCAACAAGAATGCATCGACGAGCTGAATTCTTCATATGGTAATGAAGCACCATCTAAAACTACGGTATATAGTTGTTATAGTGAATTCAAACTTGGACGGCGTTGTCACAGGTGATGAATCTTGAATCTATACGTATGAGCTCGAGAGTAAACAGCAGTCGAGTGCGTGGGTATTCCAAGATGAGCCAAAACCAACAAAAGTTGTTCGCGCTCGAAGCATATCAAAGCAAATGGTCACCTGTTTTTTCGGAAAATCCGGTCACGTTGAAACCGTGCCTTTAGAGCATTGTAGAACGGTCAATTCCGAGTGGTACACTACTATTTGTTCGCCAAAAGTTTTTGAAGAAATAAAGAAAACAAACCGAAAATGACAGATCATTCTCCACCATGACGGTGCAAGCTCTCATAGGTCGGTTCAAACAATTGAATATTTGACCGGGAAAAACATTGAATTGGTGAGCCATCCGCTGTACAGCCCTGATCTAGCACCCTGTAATTTCTTTTTGTTCCCACAAATAATGAATAAACTTCGTGGTCAACGATTTTCTATGTCGGAAGAGTCAGTTGAGGCATTTAAAACTCATATTTTGGAGATACCGCCTTCACAGTGGCACCAATGCTTTTCGGATTAGTTTAAACGAATGCGAAAGTGCATTGACTTTCAAGGAAAATGTGAAAAGCAATAAAACTAATTTCGATAATAAAAAATTTATTTTTGTTTGCTATTCCCGAAATATAAACGCCTACCCTCGTATTAGATGTGCCTTTTTAAGTGTATTCCATTTGGAAGATTTACTTGTAGTAGATATTGGTGTTTTTATCTATGGCTATTTATATTATAAAAGGATGAATCATTCATTACTGAAATTAATTAGCATGGAAATTCATTACAATCCCTGTATGATTTTAGTTCTAAACCGCTGTAACTATAGGCAAAAATTCTTTATCGGTATCATATTACGCTAGGCATATTCTTTTATAAATAGTAACCCTTACAAAGTAATTTATCTTCACAAGTGTGTACTCAACTTATCTAATCATTTTGTTATAACTCAGCAGCTGTTAAATTTGTTTTTTTTTTCTACATGTTACCTAGAAAATACCATTTATTTGCTATGTGATTCGGATGAGCGAATATTACTATCTGGTCCTCAACAACTGAGAATTTTCATATTAATAATGTTATATCGTGTAACTATGATCGTGTTAATATAACGCCTAATAGTACATACAAATAAGAGAGCTAGAGATAATAAAATGTCGTTCGCCAATGACTGTAATGCTTATCTATCTCGTCAGATAAGACATGTATGCGTGAGAACTTTATTTGTATGAATATTAGAGCTATCCTAAATCACAAATAAAATTGTTGTGCGAATAACACCTGCGCCTAAATATTAATCAGCAGCTCCAGTTACGGGTTAACAAATAAAAGTGTATAGATAATTAAAAGACAAAGTGTAAACACTTTAAAATTCGCTTTGATATGTTATTAATTAACGGTAAAAATTTTTAAGCACCGTTCGTGGGATGAAAATCTATCACAAGAACGGCAATTATCAATTATTATAATCTCATTAGATATATATACAGGGAGCGAGAATAAAACGGCACGCGCTACGTACATTCGAGAGGGGCGTTATAACTTACAGGACCGCTGCGGAGCACTCATTTCTGTTCGCCGTCCAGATACTTTACGTCGCGCTGTGAATTTTGCTATTATGTGAATGTGTTTTCATTTTGCTGTGTGTGCGTGCATAGCGATAAATAAAAAGGAAAGAAAATGGATGGTGCTGAATCGTTTAATATCATCAGGCACTTTAACCGGCCTAATTCGTTAAAAATAGAATTGTTAACGTTACCCGAAGAAAGTGCCAGGAACTCCTACATTCACGAAGTAACACCCGGGGAATACATAGGTTTCAGAAATGTTTCATACAGTGTTAAGGAGGGTTTATTTAAAAGAAGTGAGTAGAAATAATGAAGATTCATATTTTATATGTGATAGACAAAGTTCTTAATTCTATATTATCATTTCAAAGGAGATTTACGATAACTTATGTTCCTGGTATTTTATCTTGTCCAAACAAAACAAAGTTCTGGTATTTATGTATTTAACACACATACACTGACGTTTATATACGGACATGTATAAATTTTTTTTAATTTATAAATAAGTATAAGTAATAATTGATAATAATTTCATTTTTTTTGACATGTTTTGAATATACTGTTTATACATTTTACGTACAAATTTAAATTTTAACAAAGAAAGATAAGAAAGCAGACGTTCAGACTTCCATAACAAGCGTATTTATAGTTTAGAGAATGAGTCTGCATACTTTTACAAACCGTGTAGATAAACATTTGAAATATTATTTATTATTAAACGTTTATATGTTTAACAAATAGTACTGTTAATAGAGAAATCTTACAAAAATTAAGTAGGTTATTTTTGTTTTTCGCGTGCCCACACTTTTATTAAATAAAATTGATTTCGCTCGCTTCCTCCGAACGATACAATAAACATTACACTACATGCACCGGATTAACGCTTTTGTTTAGTATAATCAGCTGATTTGCCAGATGATACGGCTTTGTGTATATATGCATAGCAAGAAGCGAATGACTTATACTTGGCGCAACATACGCACGTGTGTTGAAACCGACACAAAGAACACATCAAAAGTGGGAACCAGTTTTTTTGACCTCGTGTGGGATATCTGAATACCTTCAGTTAAATGCTAAAAGAAAGAAAAAAATCAAACCGTTTATTTCGCAATTATTTTACGTAAAATTAATAAATTTGTATCTTTTTGTTTGCATTGGTTTTTTTCGTAGATAAAAAAACTCTTATTAGATAATTGTTTTCCTATACTCAAGTGAAACCAATCGACTTGAAAGTGTTTATTACAATGGAATTTGTTCGATAATTCACTCAATCGATTTAAAGTAAGATCCAATGTTAGCCTGATTGTTGTGTTTATTTGTTATAATACTCAATGACAGTAACGATAGATCGTGTTATATACAAAGTGTCTCAATAAAGTATTCGCACATCTCATATTTGTAACGTACATATGTATATTCACGTAGGTAATTTTTGACGGAGCCTGTGGTTGATTCACTTAATCACTGAAGGTTAATATATAACCCCTTGCCACATTAATTTTCGATTTTCAATACACATAATTGCAACTTGAATGATTTCGTCAAACAGTTAAATTCAAAATTTCCGACAATTAAATTTATAGTAGAAAAAGAAAACAATGACAAGTTGCTTTTTTGGATACCTTAATTATTAGGAATTAAAATAGAAATTAGTATTTTCCAAAAAGAAACCCAATGTCAATAGATTCATCACGGCGGACTCAAATCATAGCATGCAACAAAAGATGGCTTCGTTTAGTTTTCTTATCAATCGCTTGCTTAATTTCCCACTAACAAAAGTAAGATATGAAAACGAATTGAAGTTTATTAAGAATATCGCGAGATACAATGGTTTTTATTCAGAGATAATCAATGGTTTAATTAGGAAGGCCAACATAAGAAAAACAATCCGGGATATCACATGTCTGTTACCTCAAAGCAATCGGACAAGCAATTTGTATGTTTACCTTTCCACCGGAGGACGAAAAATTTAAATAGTGTTTTTAAAGAGCGCGGTTTTCAAGTTACTTTTCGGTCCACTAACTCAATAAAATCCCTTTTAGGAAATGCAAAAGCAAGTCGATGATAGCAAGAAATCGGGAATATATAGCATTAAATGTTTAGATTGTAGTAAACAATACATCGGACAAACAAAACGATCGATAGAAACCCGGTATAAAGAACATGTGTTGGATTGTAATCATAGTGTTAACGCCGATTGCTTGCATTTGATTAAGAACGTGTATAATTATCGCGAATTAGATACGTATGAAAGTATGTACATTTTGAAGAATAGAGACCATGTGTTAAACACCGACGGGGGTCCGAATCAGTCGCTTCTTCTCGGTTTGCTAAATTGGCAGAAAAGGGTAGTGTAATAAATCACATGTAGGTACTTATCGGTCATGTCCGTATTCCTTTTTTAATGTCTTTCATCCTAGTTTAAGTAAAACAATTTTTTAAAAATCTTGTGAAACGAATACACAGTGTACATTTTGGTTCTCAACGGTACGGATCGCGTACGGGGTTTGTTTTCGTACAGGTGTTTTTCGCCGTAGTTTACCAGGTGCGACACTTTTTGATTATCTGTTGATGATCACAACTTGGTTGTCGTAATACGTATACAGGATTCGAAAATTAATGTGGCAAGGGGTTATGCATCAACCTTCAGTGATTAAATATATTCACGTACACTATCGCTCATAAATGTTTGGTCACTAGCATTTAACCCGCAAATTGTAACAAAAATCAAAATTTAAATACTGATTGATATCTTTTTATTATCTACGTATATGAAATATATATATTTTTATATCTAAAATAAATCGTTGTATAATATATTTATCTAAATTTTAGACTCGTCTATATGCCCTCCTTTATTTATAATCACTTCAGCACACAATCGAGGCATTCTTTCGTTTAATTTTCGTAATGTCTCAGGTTTTATTTTACCCCATGCCTCTTGCAGGTTCTTCCACATATTAAGAGCAGACGTGGGGGCCAATTTTCTCACCTCCCTGTCAAGTTCTTCCCACAGCAACTCGATGGGATTTAAATCGGCACTCTTGGGAGGCCACGCCATAACTTTTATGGGTATCTCGTCCTCCAATTTCTGCAAATATTCTCGGCATAGTTTGGAAGTGTGTTTCAGGTCATTATCTTGTTGGAAGATAAAATTCTGATCCGAAATTTTAATTCCAAAGGGGATTGCGTTTTCCTCTAATATGCGCTTATACTGTTCTTTTTTTTTGGTATATCTTCGATTTTTACAAGATCGCTCATGTTTGATCCAGAAAGGCAACCCCATATCATGACTGAACCACCACCATGCTTAACACTAGGGGCTATGCATTCTTCCCAGGCATACTTACCCACAGGCCTCTTCACGTAAACACGTCTTCGTGAACCGAAAATCTCGAATTTGTATTCATCGGGCCACACTACTTTATTCATCTTCTATGGTCCAATTTTGGTAATCGCGTGCCCATTTTAAACGTTTCTGCTTGTTTTGCTTGCGGAGAAGCTGCTTTCACATTGCAATTCGTCCACGAAGACCGGCTTCTTTTCATCGCTTTAACTGTAGAAACACTTACGGGTTTTCGACGAACAGTATTCATTTCTGCCGTGATTTCTGGGGCTGTTTTTCGTCTATTTCTCTTGCTTGTTATCACCATTGCAAGATCGTCTGCTGAGGTTGTTGCCCGTGGTCCCCCTTTTCGAATTCTGCTCAACACATTTTCACATTCGCGGTGTTTTTTTATGATATAACCCACGGTGGACTGATTTAATTTAAGTTCTGTGGCAATTTAGCGGTTGCTTTTCCAGTTTTATGTTATGCAATTATATACGATTGTGTTTCTACACTCAATTCTTTCCGTTTAGGAATTTCTAACCGATTTAACTTCTTCGAAACACACGATGTTATCACTATGAGCACCTCACAAAAAGTAACTGCAATTTTGCCAAAATACCCAAGTATAAATACTAGTATAGTTTACAATAACGCCCTACCTTAAAATAAAATCATAACAATGGAAAATTTCCAAGAATTGAGAGACCTAATCCCTTATGTGCAATTATTCTACCTGGATTTTTATTAGGGTATTATCATTCATTGTGAATAGGGTAATCGCATAATAATTTTTGAATAAGCTTTTATAGATTTTAATGTTTACTATGAAACTATTTTTTACTACAGAAATAAATTTTATAAGTACAACTTTTCTGTAGAAACTGTAATGAAACAAGGGTGACCAAATACTTATGAGCGGTAGTGTATGTAGGTAACATATGTTCATAATCAAAAAAGGTATTATAATTACTTAGAACATATACACGATGATTTTTTGAAAACGATCCACCAGAAACTAAAACGAAAATAAAAATGAACACCATTTACTTTTTTTGAAAGGGGGGTTATACTTTGACCTATTAATCATACTTATGTTAAGTCGTTTACACCTACGCCCACACGAAAACCCCTCAGAAACTTTGAATGAAATGATGTCATGTGACACCTGAAATAAAAACTTATTCTCAAAAAAAAAGGCACTGACAATAGGAGTACTTTAAAATATTTCATTACAATTAGAATACACAAGCGAAACTTAAGAAAATAGTATTCACAAGAACTGTTCAAAAATGAGCACCATTGGTTTCCAAGCAGTAGCAGTCGTTGTTTTGTTATGCAGGAATCACATGGCGAAAAAATTCTTTTCGAAACGGGGTCCGGCTTTAAATAGGTTTAGGAGACACTGGTCTAAAGGAAAGTATACTAGAGTCTAGAAACTAGAGTGTATATGCAGTGCTCAAAGCAATTAATGGATATTTAATAAAAACGAGAATGAACTTAAAATGTTGATCATCATTTTTTGGTTTTAGTACGTTTATGAACAAGCATCTGAACATGCAATATCTTGCCTGAAATACTTTTCATGATCCAACTAAATTTTCTGTAAATATATTTGATGCTTGAAGAGTTGTTAATCTTCGAAAATAGATCGTTAGCAGCTGTTGGATATATTGGATAGAGATGTGTGGCAAAATTTGTTCTTTATATTGGGGAACATTTCGTTTTAATGCATGTTACTGCTCAGACACATACAAATCGCTAGCTGTTATCTTGAAAAGTTAAAAATTTCTTCTATAGACTTGTTAGTGCGTTCGTCTGGCTGCAAGATAACTGAATATCTAATTTCATTGCAGTAGCAAAGTTGATTTTAAAATGCTTGCCTTATTTTTTTGTTTCTTGTGGAATATTTTTGCATACATTTGTTGATAACTCGACAACGCAAATCGTTTAATTCTATTGGTTGAAATTTCTCAACTATTAAAAACTAATTGATCTCAAAGAAATAAGTCGAGACTTATTAAGTCTGGTGATCGTGGACGCTATTCAATTGTTCCAAGTCTATATATCCAGTGATATGTCACTTACGACTATTTGCACCACAAAAAATTTAATCTCCAAATGTTTTTTGGAAGATGGGAACAAAAAAGAGCCTGACAATGCTAAATCTGAAAAATAGAGTGGATGGTAAACTGATTAAAAATCAGTTTCATTAATTTTTTTACAGTGAAATCAACGATTTTTGAGCAAGAATATTGTCTGGTAAAAAGAGCACATATTTGGCAAGCTCTCAGCTGCGTTTCTTCTGCATCGATCAGAAATCCACATTCATAGGAAACTAACGGAGTTGCAATACGCTGGAGCATAATTCCACGATCTTCTAAAACCATATCATCAACATGTTTTCTTGAGTTATCACAGAAATTGGTTTTTCAAAGCGGTGCTTATCTTCGACTTTCTATCTTAAATTCTGCAACCCAGTTTTTAACACCGACATATGAAGGAGTTGATTACCAAATTTTTCTGTCACTGTTTATAAAACATCATAACTGTAACCGTAGTAACCATATACAACTTTGTGTATTAGACACTTTTCAGGCTAACTACATATCAATTCCCCCTCCCATATGGAAACATTTTAAAATTTTTCGAAATAATTTTTTCATAAGAGAACTAAATAATAAAGAACTCTCTTTGCAAATCATTCGTAGAGTTAATTTGTTCAAGTGTATTGATTTAGTGCAGAAAATGCGTTTTTTGTTTAAAAATAAATGCTAAATTGATTAAGGCTGTTCATTGAGAAACGGCTTTTACCACAAAATAATGAAATAACTATGCTTTGTAAAAGTATTTTTGTTTACATATTTAATAGGTATATAATTGAGCAAGTTAATATGTTTTTAATACAGTTCATGAAACTTGCTCCAAATCTAATTTTTATTATAAACAAGGTAATATGAGATCTCACAGAATTCATATATTAACATGTTAATATTCTCCCAGTTATTTTTTTTTGTTTGCTTTCCACTTTGTTGTTCAAACGTTTGATATTGGGTTGTTCGTAGAGCAACTTCGTTCGTTTTCTCTTTTCATAGAAATGCACAATTCAATTATAACATACTAGTTTACACGATATCTATTTGCTCAAATATTTTAGCTGTTGCTAACTATTGATAATAGGTTTATTTCAAATAAACAAGTCGATTTTGTTTATCAGATTTAGTTTTTGAGTTACAAGTAACCTATGTTTAGAAAAGAAGAAAAATGTAGTTAGTAAGACAAAAATTATTAAAAAATATGATTAAAAATTAAGATAATCCAAAAAAACTTCCTCTTAAAACTTTTTCTTTTGTGTAGACTTAGAGAAATGACACATAAGTGACCAGCAACACTCAGACATACGAGGGAGCGTTTTTATATTCGCGGAATGAGCGGGTTGTAGAGGGGTGAGTAGGCGCATTGGGGGCGTGGCCTGTGCAGCGACTCATGATTAGTATAAATACGAAGTTTCATTGTTATTAGACAGTTAGTCTTTGAGCTATCGTCAACCAAGTAACATAATCAGGAGTGAAAAGTGAAATATGGAAAAAATCGAATATCGTGCCGTTATAAAGTTCCTTACCAAGCAAGGAAAATCAGTCGCGACCATAATGAATGAGATGTCATTGGTTTACGGCGACTCTTGTCCAGGAAAAACCATGGTGTACAAGTGGCATAGTTTATTTAAACAAGGAAGGGAATCCCTTGAAGACGACCCGAGGCCGGGCAGGTGCATCGAGGTGACCACGCTAGCACTTATCCAAAAAGTTGAACAAATTGTACTCGAAGATGCTCGACTAAAGAAGAAACAACTCGCAGAAATGGTTGGAGTATCCGATACAACAATTTTTAAAATCCTACACGATCATCTCGGCATGTCTAAGGTCAGCGCAAGATGGGTGCCGAGAATGCTCACGCCGCCGCAAAAACAACAGCGCGTAGAGTGGACCTCTGTAATAAAGACAAGGATGGTGTATTGAGTGGAATTGTTACTGGAGACGAAACCTGGGTTCATCATTATGAACCTGAGTCCAAACAAGACTCCATGCAGTGGCATAAAAAGGGCACAGCACCTCCCAAGAAATTTAAAGTGTCACAATCAGCTGGGAAACTCATGGCAACGGTATTTTGGGACTCGGAAGGAATATTGTTGATTGATTATAAAGATAAAGGTGTTTCTATAAGCGGAGAATATTACGTTTTAATATTAGAGCGACTAAAAGAAACCATTAAAGAGAAAAGACGGGGAAAATTGACAAAAGGTGTTCTGCTTTTGCACGACAACGCGCCCGTCCACAAGAGCCGCGTTGCGTTAGCTGCCCTGCATAAGGTGGGCTTCGAAATTTTGAATCACCCACCCTACAGCCCAGACCTGGCCCCGAGTGATTATTACCTGTTTCCGAAAATGACAAAAGAGCTGCGGGGTAAAAAATTTACTACCGATGATGAAGTCAAGGAGGCAGTTACGGCGTATTTTGCAGATAAAGAGAAATCATTTTTTTATGAGGGTATAAATAAATTAATTGAAAGATGTGAAAAATGTATCCGTCTTGCAGGTGAATATATTGAAAAAGAAAAATAATTTGGTTTTTTTATTTCCACCCCTTGTCCCCCATTCCGCGAATATAAAAACGCTCCCTCGTAAGCGTATTCCAGGAACCTTGATAACGCTCCTCAACAACGCGTAAATTCTGATTCATACATTCGCCCTGCCCAGATATTCTAGATTTTCGGGAAAACTGTCTAAGTGACTATAGAGTGGAGTTTAATGTTTATATTATTTCCTTTATTTTTTAAATATAAAAGTAAATCTACTAGTTCAATATAGTTTTCTCATTTTCAATTTCCATGCAAGTTTTACATCACTGATGCAAAAGTCGTCCAACCATTTGGTTCAAGCTCATATAACGAATCTGCAAGTTTGGTATCTTTAGTGAGATGCCCGATTTGGGGACCATAAAAAATACCTTCTTCAATCTGTTTCATAGTTTGCTGAGGAAATGTTGGGCAAATGTAAGAAGAGCAGTTTCCATTTACATCAAGAGATATAACAAACTTTTTTCTGACGTCATATTTTATAGCTAGTGGGGGCAGAATAATTTTGCCATGTGCTACCAATAGATTGCGGAATGCATTTTGCTTACCAGGTATTATATTTTTTCTTAAGGGCCATTTTTTTCTTACCAAATGTTCTTTCTCTCTCTCCCCTGTCTCAGAGACATATAAAACAGATTCTTTATGATACTTTATTTTATTCAAAACTGATGAAATGTTTTAATATTCTTCTTTAACTTTATATTATGAGCAATGAGTACCCCTCGCATTTATTTCCGTTGTGTAACAAAATGCATTAACACCACGTTTTGAACTGTCAATGAATAAACACCCATATTGTGACAAATACATTTTTATTAACAACTTTTAATATTAGAACAAAAAGTAAAATGTCTTCTTGAACAAAATAACTTCGCACGTCTTCTTTGCCCGATAAAAAGTAATTTTTACGCCTGCAGCAAGCAAATTTTTAATGACAACAATTCGGTTAAAAAGATTCTAATCTTCTACAAGATTATCCACCTCATTCTACGAAAAGCGTTTGGGTTTATTGTCTGGTAAACTTTCTAAGTTTGTATCACTTTCTGACGATCTTTAATCTAAATCATCTTGTACTAAGGGTTCAAATATATTTTCATGAATCGAAATCGACGGAACTTGGATGTCAACGGAATATTGCACGAGACGCTGCACAAACGTAGTATTTGGATACTCCCATTTAGCTTAGAGACATTTTTACTGTTCATACCATTTATGTTAACACTACAAAAATAACAATAGTCTCGTTGATTTTTTGGTGCTCTTCAAATAGTTGGAATTCCAAATTTAAAGGCACTTCTTTTGCCACTTTTTCACAATCTTAAGTAGTCAATACATGATTTATAAACAGAACTTCCACAAAGAGGTATATCCTTAATATCAATATTACCAGAACTAAATTTTGCATTAGCATGCTAAAACTGATTAAGTTTTAGCATTAACATTCTGTTAAGAGGTCTTCTCCATATACTTCGCACAATTATTTTTTGCTCTTAGCTTTTCGGTAATAACACTAACTAAAAGACACTTAATCACTTAAGGATGATATATAAATAATCCTTTTCCACATTAATTTTCGTGTTCTGTATACGTATTTCGACAACTAAGTTGTTATCATCAGCAAATGATGCCAGGCAACTTAGTTGAAATACGTAAACAGAATACGAAAATTAATGTGGAAAGTGGTTTCATATCAATCTTAAGTTAATCAACCACAGGCTCCATTAAAATTACCTAGAAGACACTTTCCAGTTTCAAAATCACAGAAACACTTTGTTTAACAACTTTTGATAAAAAAAAACAAAATTACTTGCCAAACAAACCCAACCCAATACAACTGGGATGGTAGTGTTGAACAGAGGAGTTCCGAAAATATTTTAAAGTTGAGTCATGGAAATCTGATGTTTAATAATTAAAAATTAAGCCTATTTAAGTCTATTATCGATAAACAAGTTAATGTAATTACTAATTTCATTGCTAATATTATCTAGTATTATCTAAAACACACTTTATTAACATTATGAATAACATATACTTAATTATGTCACGCATACACAAGAAAGATTACGTCTGCATGAATCATAATAATCACAAACTGTGGGAACAGATTGAAGGTGATTAATGAAATATCCTTAATATTTTTTTTTCTCTATTGTGTCATAATATATTAATATTCTATTAGTGTATATAAATAGAATATGGTGAATATAATTCTAAAAAGAAGTTTAAAATATTAATTAAATAAATAATACACGCATTCTTATTTGATTTATAGAAGTAAATATATATCTCACACCTAAAAATGTAATAAGGTCATTATTACGAAGGCAACGATAAATAAATAAATTAACAGTATATTTTCATACATTTTGGAAGAATATTGACTGTCAAGTTTGTGTACTTATTTTACTTTATTTAATTCTCATTGGCTTTCTGCCCTTGAGGTTATAAGGCCAAATTTGAGTGAGTTAAACAATTAACACCAATACATAAATATATAAAATAAATGTATATGTAGGAAAAAAATAGTAAATATAAAAAATATGTTTGAATTATATAACTGACAAAACGAAAATAAAAGTGCTCAAATAATTTAAAGTGGAATACATAAATAATAACACGAAATAGATAAATAGAGGAAACAAGAAAATGTTAAAAGACAATCGCTTTATGACTAACGATTAATTATCAAGTTAATCCGAAGTCCAGTTTTAAATTTATTAACATCCTCAATATTGCACAATTATAAGTGTAGTTTAGTATACGATTTAGTGTAGCTAATTAATACGAGGTTTTAAAAGCGACTGCTTTATATTGCTATAATAGATGCAGCATTTATGAATAAAACTGTCCATCATGTCCGTTCGACAGAGTAGAAGTAAGGACAGTACGAAGTGATGATTTAAAAAAATTAATAAATTTGCATTTCTTTGATGATTTTGCTTTCTTCAGGAAGACTAAATAAATATACCAGCGTCGTATAGTATATACACTATCGCTCATAAGTATTTGGTCACTCGCATTTAACCAGCAAATTGTAACAAAAATCGAAATTGAAATACTAATATCTTTTTATTATTTACATATATGAGAAATATATATTTTTACATCTAAAATACATTATTGTATAATATATTTATCTAAATTTTAGACTCGTCTATAAGCCCTCCCTTATTTTTAATCACTGCAGCACACAATCGATGCATTCTTTCGATTAATTTTCGTAATGTCTCGGATTTTCTTTTACCCCATGCCTCTTGCAGGTTCTTCCACATATTAACAGTAGATGTGGGGCCAATTTTCTCACCTCTCGGTCAAGTTCTTCCCACAGCAACTCGATAGGCTTTAAATCGGTATTCTGTAGAGGCCACGCCATAATTTTTACGGTTCTTTCGTTCTCCAATTTCTGCAAATATTCCCGGCATAGTTTGGAAGTGTGTTTCGGGTCATTAATCTTGTTGGAAGATAAAATTCTGACCCGAAATTCTAATTCCAGAGGGGATCGCGTTTTCCTCTAATATGCGCTTATACTGGTCTTTTTTAGTATACCTTCGATTTTTACGAGATCGCCCACATTTGATCCAGAAAATCAACCCCATATCATGACTGAACCTCCACCGTGCTTAACAGTAGTGGCTACGCAGTCCCGGGCACGCTCACCTACAGACCTCCTCACGAGAACACGTCTTCGTGAACCAAAAATCTCGAATTTGGATTCATCAGTCCATGGTACAATTTTGGTGATCGCGTACCCAGTTTAAACGTTTTTGCTTATTTTGCTTGCGTAGAAGAGGCTTCCGCATTGCAATTCGTCCATGAAGACATGAAATGCACAATTTATTGATTTTTTTTATTCTTCGTTTCGAGTTATCCTCACTTTTAGCATGTCAAGTGGATATGATAGATAGCTTAATTTATGACTGTCGTGTTTATATGAGGCTGGTTTGACAGAAAGAGAGACTTGAAATGAAACAAGTGACTTACGGCATTCGGATTTTTATTAAGTATCATCTAACGTATTTTTTTTAAACTTTGAGTTGTCTTGGATCCACGATGTGTATGGTATTATGCCATTTTCATAATAAATTGTCCCAAGAAACTCAAAAAAAATACACAGTTGCTGCAATAAGTTCTTTATCTGGCCGCAACATCTTTACATTTAGGAAAAGTTTGAGTAAAAAAAAATTGTGGAAGCAAGATATGTATGTATGTATGTGTGGCGCAACTTAAAATCTAAATTAATCCTAATTTTCGCAAACAACTTAACTGACGTGAGAAGATACGCTGTCGCCATGAAAGACAACTTTTTTACGGGCCATTCAGGATGGTTTTTCAAAAATTTATTTCTTAAATTTGTTTAATACAGCAGCCTAATCTGGTTCGTTAACAGTTTGGTCTTTGAAAGATAGTCTTCGAATTCTGAAAACCATTATCAATCCTGCTGATGGGAATGTCTTAACTTTCTTTAGCCTAGAACTACCTTAATGTATTCATTGGTCAGATTGCAGTTTGAAATTAGGAAAATGGTGGCGAAGCCAGATTTCATGTACCGTAACAAATTTGCTCAGCAAGCGTACACTTATAGTCTACAACAGTCTGCAATTCTCTGACGTTTTCTGAAAATATTACGTTGTGTAAAATTTCGTATGTTTTACTTTAAGAACATAATTCTTGAAATAAGAATTATGAAGAAGAAGACTATCTTTCAAAGGCCAAACTATTAACGAACCTGATTAGGTTGCTCTATTAAACAAATTTAAGAAATAAATTTTTGAAAAACTGTCCAGAATAGCCCGCAAAAAAGTTCCCTTTCATTGTGATAGCGTATCTTCTCACATCAGTTAAGTTGTTTGCGAAAATTTGGATAAATTTAGATTTTAAGTGGCGCCACACATATCTTGAACATCATTAATTTTTTTATCTAAATACTGGAAATTCCAGACACACTGCAATTGATTGTCGTTTACATACACAACCATGTAAACATTCCTATTTACCAAGAGGAATGATTTACATGGAAATTAGCGGGTGTCTATTAACGGTAGTAGCGAAAGTATGTACATATATTAAGTTTGTGTAGTTGATTTCGATTGCAACAATTAACATTAGCCTCCCATGCTGTAATTACCTTCGATGTAATTATAAAAATTGTGTGTTAAAATCAAACGCAATGCCCTTACTTAAGGAAATGTTTATTAGCAGTATTTTATAATTATAGTTATTTAACAAAACAATTTTTAAAGACATTGTTATGACAATAAGACAAAAATTCTTTACTAAGCTAGTAGCACAATTACAAAAAATGTTGGAAATGGTTAATTGATTCTCCGCTTTATGTTTTCAAAAACATGCTGAAGTTCTTCACGTCTAATAGCCTGAATCTCATATTAAATTGCTCTAAATTATGCATCCTATTTTTATTAATATTGTCTTTAAGCTTTCCAAACAAAAAGTAATCTGGTGTCAAATCTGGTAACTTAGGGGACCACATACCTCGACTGGTAATACTGTCTTTCATAATGTTCACTTCAGAGTTCTGATAAGATATGAAGTGAAAAGTCAAAATGCCTGGTATTTTTAAACATAATCTAGAATTTAATATTAATAATGTTACTTACATAAACATGGAAAATTTATTTTAAGAATTATGAAAATAACTAATTGCAAATATAACGAAAAATTAATACAGGAAAAGCTGAGGGAAGACAAACACGTACAACTATGACAAAAGAGGTTAGAAATCAATTATTCGACATCATGAAAGTATAATTATTTAGTGTTACAAATACTAAAAGAAATTTATTAGATTTCACATAACCTCAGCTTCGACCATTAATAGAGACACCTGTTATTACAAGGGTAACCGTATATATATCGGGAACAGCAAACAAAGAAAAATTTTTCTTATCGAAAATAGTTTTGCTTTTCGAAATATTCTCCTTGAAAATCAATGCACTTTTGCATTCGTTTAAATCAATCCGAAAAGCAGCGCTTCCACTGTGAAGGCGGTATCTCCAAAATATGAGTTTTGAATGTCTCAACTGCCTCTTCCGGCGTAGAAAACCGTTGACCACGAAGTTTATTCTTCACTTGTGGGAACAAAAAGAAATCACAGGGTGCTAGATCAGGACTGTACAGCGGATGGCTCATCAATTCAATGTTTTGCCCAGTCAAATATTCAATTGTTTGAACCGACCTGTGAGAGCTCGCATTGTCATGGTGGAGAATGATCTGTCGTTTTCGGTTTGTTTTCCTTACTTCTTCAAAAACTTTTGGCAAACAAATATTTGTGTACCATTTGGAATTGACCGTTCTACGACTTGCCAAAGGCACGGTTGCAACGTGACCGGTTTTTCCGATAAAACAGGCGACAATTTGTTTGATGCGGTTCGAGCGCGACCAACTACCAACTATTGTTGGTTTTGGCTCATCTTGGAATACCCACACAGTCGACTGCTGTTTATTATCGGGCTCATACGTATAGATCCAAGATTCATCACCTGTGACGACTTTATAAATGTTCTTTGAAGCACCGCCATTGTATTTTTTGTGTATTTATTGGTACCGATCGATGCGAGTCCTTTTTTGAGCGGTTGTCAAATTATGTGGTTCCTAACGTGAACATAGCTTCTTAACGGCCAACTGTTCATGCAGGATCTTATGCACACTGGTGTTACTAATACTTAGAAATGCCTCGATCTCACGGTATGTCACATGATACAACATTTGTGGGACGACCTTCAGGAAATTCATCGTCTAAAGAACGCCACCCAAGTTTGAATTCACTATACCAACGATATACTGTAGTTTTCGATGGTGCTTCATCACCAAGTAAAGAATTCAGCTCGTCGATGCATTCTTGTTGAGATATTCTACGTTGAAAGCTATGAAAAATAATTGCACGACAATGTTCGCGAGTTAATTTCATTTTCTCGCTGACATAAAATTGTCAAGTTACTGTCAACAATCGAAATAGCGACCAGATAATAAAACTGTCAAGGTAAATATATTGTCAAAAATGACATCACTGTGAAACCATCAGATCGGAGGCAACACTAACAGTGTTGCCAGTTTCCGAAATATAAACGGCTACCCTCGTGATAGCTGCATAATAGTTGAAAAATTATATTCCAAATTATCAAATGTTTGAGCAAATTAAATACTCGTTATTATCTTATTACTTATAGAATTCAATAAAGGAATCGGTGGTTGGCAGAAAAGGTAAGATGATGAACTGAGTAATCGTTTGTTCCACCGGACAATTCCATAATATGCCTATTATGCGTATTTATATGATGAATTATTTTGATTATTTATTGCGTATCTTTCTTTGAATAGAATTTCAAATTTCTGCAGACTCTTTAAATAGTATTGCTTGTTCACTATTGGTTCCTGTTCAATTAATCCGTGGCATGATCTTAAACTGTGAGCGTGGCATACGTGCTTTTTAGTGCTCAATGAACCTGGGTACTATCATTGCAAGCTTTTACATTTTGTCACTTATAGTTCTTCTTCGAGTACTCTTCGGTATTCAAACCGATACTATCGCTGTTCATCCGTTAAAATTCATCGTTTCAGGTTCTCACAACTTTTTTTCTTTCTTTTTTTTCTCGATTAATTTGCAATGCTATAACTATCAGTTTCACCCTTAATCGTACGTCGGATCGTATTGCGAAGCCTGTTAACATTAATATACGCCATTGTCGTTTTTGACAGTACGTTTTTGGTAATTATTCATTACGTCTTCTCTATTTTTGAATTTTTATGCCACTAAAGTACCATTTTTGTTTTATTTCCACCATATACCATTTGCAGCTGTTATAATATCTGAATACAGCATTTTCTGAGCTTTTCACAAAATTTTAAATGATGACTCACTTTGATGTACATATATTACTTTTCCAAGAAATTTACACACTTGTCAGTTAAGGCTTGTTAAATTACGAATGTGATTTTTATAAAAATTTCGATACAATCACGTCACCGATGATATTACATAAGACAATTAATTTGTCACACCTCGTACTATCAAAACCTTTCTTTTCTACTTTTTTCTTTTTATTTATAGCTCAATGAATAGTGTAAATATAAACAGAATTCCCATAGTTACCGATTAAAAAAAAATTAAACCAGTTTTATACTGGGCAACCTCTTTTGTCATATATAAATTGTTCTATTAATATTCTGCTTCCTTTTAATTATATGACATAACAAAAAACATGTGTCCTTAACCCAAAAAAAGAAAACGTTTAATAATTTAAACATAGACTTCGTGCATACTTGTTATGTTGTACAAATGTATGTATATATATGGATGAACTTCACAGAGAATACGAGAATATTTTTATTAATAAAAACGGGAGGTCGCTGTAGGTTAATTCGTAACCTTAAACTGCTAGGTCATCGTACTATTAAGACTATTTTTATAAATTGTTACATGTTCTGCTGTATTACTGAAGAATGCGAATGTATGTCACATATACGAATAATAAATGAATTCATTCGCTAAGGAAAAACGTGTTCAAAAAGAGATCACGAAAGATGTGAATATTAATACACCACGGCGATAAAATAAGTAATATAAAAGATGCTGAAACTAACAGAAAGTGTGATTAATTGAATATTATACCCCATTATTAGATAATAATATTGTTAATTATCGTGAGGGGTGTCGCTAAAATTTCGCGATACAACAACATTATAGTCATTAAATGTTTAATTAATATGCTCAGTGATATGGAAATTGCAATACTAAAAAGGGGTGCGAATTTCTTGACCAAACTTATCAGAAATGTACAAAAGATAATAATTGAGGTTCCACCACGTCAACAACGTAACGCTGGGCGTTTCACAGTACCTTGGATGAACACCAACTGACACCTTAACTTCCATGGCTTGGGGCACACGCATTTCAACAAAGAATAGAATATCGCGACGTTCTCTATGTCTTCGGCTGACCCTCATGTGATTAACATGCATCCCTATACGAAATCGAGATTCATCACTATACACCACCCTATGCCACTCATCATTCCAATGCATTCGCAACCTATACCACTTCAAATTTACTGTCGGTATTGAGCCGTAAGTGGTAACAGAAAATGCAACATGTGATTGATAGGATTACAAGCCGATATTTCTGATTCTACGATGAATGGCTTAAAGGGTCATAGGATGACCATCGTTACCTAACCATAGACCAGCAATCAGTCCTATACCTCATCAGTTTTTCTTCGGCCTTCAGTTCCACTTAGACGTCTTTCCTGACTCTTCCTGGTCTCCGGTATACTGGTGGATTGATTTCATTTAAGATGATTTGAAATTTCCATCTTCGTGCAAATACAATTCGAACTCTGTCGAATTCGGTCAACTGGCTGTACTTTTCACGTTGCTGCACCCTAGGTACAATTAAATCCTCAAAATACGTTAAACAGAAGTATACCAAGAGAAAACAATGAAAATGAAATCAAAATTTGCAAGAAATACACCACTTGATCCATCGCAACAAAATTGTAATCAGTTATTACTTTTGAATAGTTATATACCTCCCCCAAGTTTGGTTAAAAAATTCGCACCCCTTGTTAGTGTTGTACTTTCCAAGTCAAGTAGTATAAATTTCGATGAAAAAATCCTTTTAGGTAATAAAACACTCTTTACCAACAAGTGTACACTTGAAATTCTCCTCAATACTACCGCATTCAAGAATTTAAATTTGACGTAGAAGGTTAGATCATGTACTTTGTGAAGGTTGAACATAAGATCAAGAATAGCAGAGAATATCGATAATGTGCTAGAAATAATAATTCCAGATCGTCACGTCACATATAGGGAAATTCAATCATTTTTTACTATCGACATGAAACAAATAAACTAAATTTAATATACCACTTAAAGTCAATTTAATTGAAAGTTGTGAAAAATATCGATTGGTTCAAAAAAAGACTTACACGATTCAACTCAGGTACATCAACTTTGGCATTTATCAGAATCAAAGATAAGGTTCCCCTGTTGAAAGAAATAGCTCCAATATTCTGAGATATCTCGTCAAATATTTTCAATTCGATCAGGTTTTTGTTTTTATTTTTAACAATCGACATTATAATAAATTTTAACCACTGTTTCTTTGACAAACACCTCTACGAATAATAAGAATAAAATAATTCTTTATTGCCAGCAGCATACACCCATTTGTAGGGCAAGAAAGTACGAGGGTGGTTCCAGAACTACCCGACCCAACAAAGAAAACACAAAAATTTTGGAAAGAAATATATTTATTTTTCAACATAATCTTCTTTCAGCTCTATATACTTTTCCCAGCGATGTTCAATAAGTTCGATACCCTTTTTATAATAAGAACTGTCTTGCTCCTCAAAATAGCCATTAACTGCGGACATCACTTCATTGTTGGAAAATATTTGATCACTGAGTCATTTTTTCAAGTTTGTGGGTTAAAGGGGCTTAAATCTGGCGAATAGGGTACATGAGGTAGCAATTCAAACTTTAATTCATTAATTTTGGCCATTGCAATAACGAATTTGTGAGCTGGTGTATTGTCTTGATGAAACAATACTTCCTAAGAAGGAAGTGTTGTTTCAAATGCTACCGTTTCTACTTGATTTCTTCGCTCAAACGTTGCAATGAGTTTGCATAATACTCGCCGTTGATAGTTTTTCCTTTTTCAAGATAGTCAATGAAAATTATTCCACGCGCATCCCAAAAAAATCGATGCCATGACATTGCCTGCAGTCGAAACGGTCTTCGCCTTCATTGGAGTCGGCTCTCCCTTTTGAGTCCATCGTTTTGATGGTTCTTTCGTCTCGAATGTGAAGTGATGGACCCATGTTTCATCCATGGTTATGAAACGGCGCAAAATTCTGCTTTGTTGTTGTGAAACTTCGCTAAATACTCAATTGAAACATCTTCACGACACTGTTTTGCTCGAGTGTGAGCAAACGCGGCACCCATCTTGCACAGAGCTTTCGCATGTCCAAATTTTCAGATAATATGCGATGTACCGCAATTGTTGAAATGTCTACTATGTCTGCTAGCTCGCACACTTTCAGTCGACGATCATCCAGTACCGCTTTGTGGATTTTCTTCACCGTTTCTGGAGTCGTCACCTCATTTGGTCGGCCACTGCGATGCTCGTCTTGGCAGCTCGTACGGCCTCGTTTAAACTCTGTTACCCAATATTTTATTGTTGTGAACAAAGGAGCAGACTCATCCAGAGTAGAATCCACTTCAGCTTTTATATCGGTTGGGCTGAGGCTTTTCAAATAAAAGTGTTGTATCACGTAACGATGACCAATTTTCTGCATTTTACAAATTCACTGAAAACGTTTACTGTTGATAGCTGCCAAACAAATACTAAACAACGTGGCGTTTTCAAACTTAAAACATATACTTTAGAGATTGTGTACTTTCTAATACTGTGATATTTTTCAAGCCACTACCGCCATCTCTAAGTCAGGCCAGGTACTCTAATCGCTTTGATTTAGAATCTTTGAACGTCTATTTCCCAGTACAGTTTCAACAAATTTGGAATTTTTTTTCAATCTGCACTGGCAACACGCTTTTTCGATAAATTTGGTTATTTAGCTTAAGGGTTTTTTCTTTTTGTCTCGCGCATATTATCATGTGTTTACGTTTACAACTCATCGTTGTAAAAGCATCAAATGTTTACTTTTCAGAAATACCTGATACTATGAAGAATATCTCACAAAAAGAAAGTGTACGGAAACTTTTGCAATATTCGATGTTAGATTAGTCAGCATATCCTTTTGTGGCTGTAATTGATAGCAGCTATCATATTGTTGTTAGAGATATTTAGTTTTTCGGCGTTATTAAATAGAAATAAATGTACTTTGTCAAAGCCGGATGTTCACATTTGATAATAATCAACGTTCACAGGGATACGAACATTTTTGGCTGACTGTATATTATATAAGTGATAGCATTTTGTAACACAACACCACAAGTCTTTACGGCGTTTAAATAAACGAAAAATAGTTTTCCTTCGTATAATCAGTCATAGTCATAATAACGAATGGCAATTCAGTGCTTGTGTTTTTATTTATGTAGGAGGCGAATAAATATGCAGTACTAACAGTTGTTTTATCATAGAATTTTCACATTGATTAATATACAGCCCATTCGGTTAGAGATTGGTACAACGTATCTTCAAATCATGCGCAAAGTGTGACGTCACGAAACCAAATACCACAGCAAAAAGTCGTACCATGGGCGTACTGTTATAAAAGGTTTCTAAACATATTGGCTAAGATATTGTGTCGAGTGGTTAGCTTATTAAATATTTTTTTAAAAAACAGTGATTGCGATACAGAAGTATTATTGTAAAACTATAAATTAAAACGCGTGCT
The DNA here is from genome assembly GCA_031893035.1 of Dermolepida albohirtum. Taxonomy (NCBI): domain Eukaryota; kingdom Metazoa; phylum Arthropoda; class Insecta; order Coleoptera; family Scarabaeidae; genus Dermolepida; species Dermolepida albohirtum. The sequence goes on from JAVIWB010003424.1 coordinate 341,799, forward strand.
TTTAAAGATGTACATACGTTTATATTCAACTTTCGTCGTATTTTATGGGATATAAATTAAAATTATGGTATATTTCAATAAAATACAATATTTATTTATAACTAAAACACATATAAACAAAAAATAATAATATAAAAGACAACAATGAGAGATGTTTTAATTATAGAAGTGAAATCGATCGAAGTTTGGTATCCTTTCCACTTCCTCGAACTAAATAAATTGAACCTACAACTTTAAAACAACTTTGTTGAGAGAACAAGAAAGTTTTTAATTTAAGTTTAGAACTAGAAAGCTGTATGCACTTATAACTATTAGGAATTCTATTATATACCATTGCAAAATAATATGAAAACTTATTTTTTCAAGTTTATGTATTTATCACCACTTAAAATTTCTATACCGCTTAATGTATCATCACTATCAACGAATTCAGATTCTTCTTCTAAAGATTCTGTATTATCTGTGAAATTCAGGCTATTTAGAGCATCATCTAGTAATTATTCTCGCAAAAGAATTTCAGTTTCAATTTTTTTCACACGTTCACAAATTTTTCTCCATTCTTCCACTCCAACATTTTCAAACCACTAATGATGGTTTCCCCATCATTTCGGCAAGCTCTCATTTTCTTTAAAGCCTGAATTCTTTTTAACGGAACGTCATGTGACTCCATTAGAATTTTTCTATTTGTTTCAGTGTTTCGTCACCTAAAATTTGCTTGAATGTAAAAATGTATATGCACTAATTGATTAATAATATACCTGAAGTTCATTTTTTTAAATAAAATCAATAAAGTTGTCCTGGATCCGGTAAACGATAGCCCGATACCTTTAATTTTTAATATAATACCTACGATATACATATATACAATACAGTGATATCCAAATTAACAGCCGCTTCAACAAATTATGGATATCTACTTGCAGTTTAAAGTGGGTGGTCTTTTATCAAGAATATAAAAATTACAAATAATTCTTATGGTTTCCTTATCGCCAGGAGTGACTGTTATCAACCCTGTAACTTGGTCGAGGGCTCTTCTTACTACAGGTACTAAAAGAAGGACCAGCCTCAGCAAGCTCATTTTCTCTTACATTTTTATGTGTTTTTATAACACCAACAGCTTCTAGAGTACATGCTCTACAAATATAATTTTAATTATAGTTTACATATATACTAAATACATTATCAAGTCACCTATACTATTGTAACGGAATTATTGGACCAATTTCGGCTTCGTTTTTCATAAACTTGCAAAAGTTATGAATTATTTCACGACCTTGACTATGAATTACAGCTCCTTTGACATCCACTTTCGATAGAGTTGTCATGAAGCCAAAAGTTTTAATACCATTAAATTCTCTAATTAAGCATTTTCAATAAATGTTTATAATAGTATCAAATAAAATATACTCGACAAACACAGGAAGTATAGAGAAGCGTCTTGAAAAACACGATTTCTTTTATACAATGTAAGCTTTCACGAACATCGAAGAGAACGAAACAACACTAATAACTTAAAAAACACCGGAATAAGCAAACTACATAACTTCGCACAGAAAAGTTTAAACAATATGGCGCAATCGTTTTGGGAATATTGGTGAATAAATCAGAGCGCCACTGTTCGTCGCCTAGCAACAGAGGGATGCTTACTAAAACATTCTCTAACCGAATTGAATATATAGGTATGCACGTACATATACAAAATCCAAAAGGCTTAACCAAACTGTCTTCTTGAAGCGTATCTTTATGAAAATTCGGAGCCAATGAGCCGTATCCCTCAAATTAATCGCTTTGCTCATGGCTATTGTACTGCTTTGCTTATTCTTAGTCTACAGTAACATATTGGTATAATTTACCGGGATATGTCTTAGAAGTCATTAAGGTTCCTTAAAAAACAAAAATGTATCCTGTACACCACAGCATGAGTGTTAATATGAACTTTTTGTCGATCGTTATTTGGAGAATATTGTAAATAGTAATATTGATTAGTTCCCAAAAATAATTTTCCTCGTAGTTATAGTGTACATAGCATTTAATCATATTTGAATAACTTCTATAAAACTGCTGAATTCAAATTAAATTCTATGAATTTTGTTTGAATTTGAGTTAGACTGTACATTAAACTGATCTTGAAAATTAGAGAAGAACCTGATATAAATATGTTGTTACGGTTCAATTTACATATTCTACATAGTTCATTTCATTTGCTAAAACTCTGTATAGCATTTGTATTTGGTTAATATGTATGCTCGAATACCGTTGTTTAATATTTTATTTCTATTTAGGTTCACTTAATGTAACGTTCGTATATTCGCATGTATTCATTCAATTCCAGGGCCAATATTGCATATAGTTAAATGAAGTTTATTTCAAAAGTCTTTTATGTAAGCCGCGCAAGCGAATTTTATTATGCCCATAGATTAAATATGATTTTATCCTTTATGCTTGTCTCACTTTCGCTGCACCAATAGATGAACTGCAGGTGCGCGTAGTTATTCCGGGCCTACGTGTGAATTAGGCATTATTTCTCGAACCTTCTAGAATGTTGTTCTTCCGTACCCCCTTTTGCTCTTGGTGTGCATTTTGGCGTTGACTGCATGTGTGATATTCCCAACAGAATCAAATGTTCGTAAGGGCGGTCGCTTGTTCATCCGCGATAGGGGCTCCTCAATTACAGGGATATTGTATAAATATCGAAATGATTCGAATATATATTTAAGATAATATCCAATGATATTTGGATGTGAGATTAATAATATAAGAGAAAAAAGCGACGTCATCTTCGAATGTAATTAATACAGCGAAAGCACCTTTTGAAATTCTTTTTTTGATGGAATTGTGCTCTTTTAGGGTTCTTTCTTTCTCGCTTCCTTCGTTCATCATTTCTTTCATCTGTGGGTGTGGGACCTGGCCGGCATGAAGATATCAGCAAAGGAGGAACGATAAGCAGGTCAGACCGATTTGTTATTCGGCGTATATTTCGTCACATATTCAAGTTAAGAAACTCATATTTGTAATTATTTTATTTATCTTCTTTGTTTTCTTATGTAAAGTACTGTCCCGTAACTTTAATGCTAGACATCTGTGAACCATAGATTATATACGGGGATAATTTATTGGGTATGCAAGATAGTTTATATTATTATACAATAAGTACTTGCCTGCTCATTCATCTTGTATTATTATTGTTATATTCTTTTTCCTTTTCCCGGGATATCTAGTACCTTGAGTTAGTTGTATGTAAACTGATTATATATATGTAATATATATATATATATATATGTTATATAGTGTGTTTCAAAAAGAATATACGTATTACAAAGTATTATTTTGTCCAAACTATCGTTCGCTGCGCCTCGGCTCGGCTATTGGAGAAACGAATACATAGTCTACAATACATAGTCTAGTTTATTTAACAGCCGCTAGATGTCAGTTGTCTTCTGTTTATCTTGGTAACCGTCATATGTTTAAAATGGCTACTCCGCAGCAGAAATCATTTTGTGTTCTCGAGTTTGCGAAGTGCTTCAGGCTAAGCTACCAAATTGATCCTCCGAATGGGTGGAACACTCGCAGATAGTATCGACAGTTTGTAGGTACAGGACGAAGAAAATGTTGCATGAATTCCAACTACTTTCTAACGTAATCCTTCAAAATCAACTCGTCGTGCCAGTCGGAAGTTACAACTGCCTACAACAACAATTTGGCGTGTTTTGAGACGTCGGTTGATTATGAAGCCGTACAAGTTACAGTTATTAAAAGCTCTGCGTCCTGATGATAAACGGAACCGTTGGGCATTTTATAACGAGATTCATGATGTTATTGACAATGATAACACTTTCGCACACCGCATGGTGTTCAGTGATGAAGCGACTTTCCATGTTTGTAGTCTGGTAAACAAACACAATGTTCAAATTTGGGGTCTACAGAGCCCTCATGCAGCCATTGAACATGTACGAGATTCGCCTAAAATCAATGTGTTTTGTGCGATATCCCGATCATCTGTTTACAGCACATTATTCTTTGATGTAAACACTGTTAACGGTCAGCAGTATCTCGCTATGTTATACAACTGGTTGTTTCCGAGGCTGCACGAAGTTAACTTCATTTTTCAACAAGACGGGGCACCCCCTCACTGGAGTCGCCAAGTGCGTGAATATCTGAATGAAACTCTACCGAACCGTTGGATTGGTCGTCAAGGAGCTGGCGACTTAGCATGTCTTAGCTGGGCTCCACGGTCACCGATTTGACACCCTGTGACTTCCTTCTGTGGGGTTACGTTAAAGACAACGTATATGTACCACCACTCCCACAGAACCTGGAAGAGTTGAAGAATCGGATCCGTACTGCCATAACATCAGTGACGAAGGACATGCTTGCCAGAGTATGGGAGAAATTTGAGTGTCGAAGTGATATTGTTCGTGTCGCTGATGGAGGACATATTGAACATCTGTAATCTGAACTTGAGAGGTTCGTAAATATGTGTGTAAAGTTTCATATTCGTATATCTTAAAGTTTAATAAATGTATGCATTCGAAATACGTATATCCTATTTGAAACACCCTGTATTTTGTTTATTATTTGAATAAACGCTACACCATTACCTCTAGAGTTTTGTGTGTATCAACCAATTAAGAACCCGTGCTGCCGAAGCACTGTAATAATTTTAAATGGAAGTCAAACAATATCTTCAGTAATATTATTTTTATACCTTGGATGATTATTTCGTGATCTAGACAGTGTGTGTTTATATATTGCCATATACTATGTATGTATATGGCATATAAATAACATTTTACTTATTGAGTTAGTCATATTGGTAAATAGGCCGCTTCACAGCAATTTGCATATTGATGTGTGATTAAAGGGACAAAAAATATATATTATTATCATATTAACCTTTATTTAAAAAAAAACATAGCTTAAGCAGGTGATACTTTATTAAGCCTAATCACATGTTGATTTTTCCAGGATCCTATCGTACCATTTCAATTGCTTTATCTGAAAAGATAATTGGATTTAGGATTTTTTATCAAAGTATTGCACACATTTTTCATGGAATTATTTAACAACAAAGTTACTAGTAGTCGGTGTTTAAAAGAAGTGCCGTCTGATTAAAACTAGAGTCAGTTAACGGGTTTAAGGCGCTTTAGTTTATTCGATAACTCTGAGAACACAAATTTTATTTTCACCAGATCATAATTTATAATTAAACCTGTCTTCTAGAAACTTCATATAGAACTGCTTCTTGCTAAGAGGTGAACTATTTGTTTTTCTCTTTCTTTTGATTATTATTACTATTACAAATCATATCTTAATTTGAACTTAAAAATGTCTAATGTACATATGAACACTATCGTAACAGAGCCATAAACATTCGAATTTTTAAATGATCCTACTAATGCAGGTATTATGTACCACTGTTGATTTCGAATGTTATTAAAAAGTCGTAACAGTAAACATCAATTAAGTTAATTTAGACTGTTTATTTTTCCTTTTACATTAAAATACTCTTAAAAGTATATTATTTTTTCGAATGAAGAATACGCCGATATTCACTTTGTTGATGGATTGCGTAATAGAAATAGACGAGCGGCAGTTAATTAATATTGTCGGCGATTTCTCACTCGCACAGAATCTTGTAGAACTGTTTTTAATAATATCCATCGGTGTCTAAAAGAAACAGACAAATTTCCTTCTTAATGTTCCATGCAACAAGAACTTGCTCAAGAAGAAGCAATACTTAATATAGTTGAAGCTTAACCTTCTACTAGTGTCCGAAGAAAAGTCAATGCATGAGAGCATTTGTATTGTACCCGTGCCATATCTTACCTGTACAAGCTTTAAAATCTGGCGACTACGCATCAAGAGTCGATGGTTAGTGAGAAATCAAGGGCTTTGTCAGGAAATATTGTTTAGTGATGAAGCTTCTTTCACCAGAAACGGTATCAATAACAGCAGGAATTCACATTATTGAGCACTTGAAAATCCACAGCAAACAAGGGAATCCCATTTTTAAGATAGATTTTCGGTGTGATTGTTTGGTGTGGTATTATTGATGACGATCTCATTGGTGTATATATAATTGAAGAATGTCTTGCGGCAGTTCGTTTTTTACATTTTCTGAAAAATGGCCGTACGACATTACTGGATGACATGTTTTTTTTCATGTAAGAAGACAAATGTGGATACAGCACGATGGTGCATCTTCGCAGTTTGGTAGACAAGTAATAGATTTTCTTATCAAAATTATACGAAACAATGGAAGAGATTCAGCAGTTACTTGACCGCCAAGGTCACTAGGCTTAAATTCTCTAAGTTTTTTTTTTTATGGAGAAGTCTGAAAAGTTTGGTTTATGCAGAATAATTTAAAAACAGGGAGCAACTTATTGCAAAAATTATGGATGCAGCAGAAACTATTCCGTGCTGATCCTGAGATTGTTAGCAGAGCTATCGTTTTAATTCTAAGAGGAGGTAGACTATGTATACAGCAACTGGGTGATCATTTTTATTGACCTTTTTTGCAGCGGTACATAATACCTGCATGTAGTTTTAAATAACCCTACTATATCTAAAACTACAGATGCTTGTAGCTCAGTTACAATGAATTTTGAGCATATGTTCATTAGACATTTTTAACTTGAAATTGTTTCAGTAACACTTACTTAAGCTGTGGCAATCATGTCATGGGACACCAGTATATCTTATATAATATTTACCGAATTCAGTACGAAGTTAATAATTACATATTCTGAGATATTTTTGTCATTACGTGTAAGACAGAATATTTCGCCATCGCATTCTATCCTATATTGTTTTCTTTGCCTTCATAGGGTACCTTTGCTTTCCTCTTTCTTTTTAGTTGTTTTTGTTATTATTTCATGCCCTGCTCGGTCTGTCTTTTCGATTTTTTGATGTTCTTTTGTTTTACATATTATTTTAATAATTCTGTCCTCTTTCGTGCGACATAGAAGGGTCAAACTATCTCCATTAGTGCTTTGTAATTTTGTCGTTAATGGGTTTATTCTTTTTTAAGTCACTCATTTTCGATTCTTCGCTTCTAGTTTGTATTTTATTTTCCTCGAAAATCTTATATCTATTGCATATATTATGTTTGTTTGTCTATATTTTCTGTCGTTATTTCTCTTCCTTAGAGACTATTCGTTTGGGACAGTTGCTAAAGCAGTACAGCTTTAATTTTACCAATCCTGCATTTTACCAACCCAGTACTTCTGTTTTAGGTTGTCAATAAGTGGCTTTCCTATTGTGATCCAAAGCCTCATATTCCTTCAAGATATGATTTACCATCTATTATTGTTTAACCCATTAATGCCTGACCATAGATCCAATAGTACGATTTTAACAAAATTTATAAACATGCACCTGCTGGACTGCAGAAGTTGTTTGGAGTGAAAAAAAAATTTTTACCCCCTTTCCTGTCCGAGATAGGACATGGGTATTTAAATACCCAATAGGCTTTCGTATGATATTTTTTTCCAATATATTCAAAATATTGATATATTATATTTTAGTTTAAAACCGAATACGGGTGTTTGAAATGCCAGGTACATTTACACCCAGCTCCATGTTTTCATGCCTATCATAATGGAGTAGCTCCAGATAAAGCAAAAATTGCAAAAGCTATGTAAACAATTTATAACTTTAAATACCAATAAATAAAAAATATAAATAAAATTTTTATATTCGCCAAAATATTATTTTTCCTTTTGTTGTGGAAAAAAATGTTATAACTATTTGGAACTCGTTAAGAACTGTTGGGTATTTAAATACCCATTTACATAATACACCGTGTGATTAGCAAATGTGTTTACAAACCACTTCTATCTTTTTACATTAGAAAAGAGATGCCAAAATGCAATCTATAAGGGGCGAACGTTTTCGGTTTTTTGCATTTTTCTTTATTTAGTAACAATTTTTCTGAGCATTTTTCAACATAGAAAAAATTGGAATTTTCCCTTTGTGAAAAAATGGGCAAAACGCAAAAATTTTTACTCGCTTAATTTTTTTCTGGACTAATCAATTCCTATTCTTAAATAAAAACGAAATTTGAAACCAAAATCGACAACCTTGCCGTCACTAGAATTTTTTTACTCTCGTCACTTTCTTGGGTAGTTAAATACCCATTAGGCAGGAATGGGTTAACCTGCATTTAAGATCTGCGTTATATCTGCCATTTTTTTTTAAAGAACTGTCTTGCAGGCGCGTGGCTTGTAAGTATTCTATTATTATTCTAAGATGATCTTTTTTCTAACGAATACAATTTTCCAGTATTTTTACAATTTTTCCCACTAATAAAGACTTTCCCACATCCATGTTTGGTTGCATTCTTCTAGTACATGTGTTGACTTTGGTTCATATTCCTATTCTTCCTGAAAGAATATCTGCATGCCCAGTTCAGATTTTGGTCTATTACACAGTAAAGCTGAATCTGTAACGTTCAGCGTGATTTTTTTGTGATTCATAGCAATTTTGGTAGACTTCACATTGCCTATCCAGTACTTTATGAAATTTGAGCACTAGCCTAAATGCGAGGTTAGATATATGCTCTTAATATAATCATCCTGTTAATTTCTTTCATACTCTTTTTGAAATATAGATGTATTTTCAGCAGTTTCAAATTTTCGCAAGCGTCTGTAAACTGCCCAGTCAACCCAAAGCGTTTGTTGTAGCTAGAAGGTGATGGCGTGTGGAGTATTATTTCAGTGAGTGATGCTTAACAATTAATATAAATTTTAATCATAAAAGAAAATGAAACGTGAAGAAAGAGAACAAATAACAAAAAATGGAAAAATTACTTTGTTAGGACATGTTCATATAATGCAAGGACTGCAAAAATATCTAAGTTTTTGGGTACTGTAGCTTCTTTCTTTCAAGTTGTGGGAATTTCGCCATCAATTGCTAGAAAACAAAAATTATATAATATATAAATTGAGGTAAATATTAAATTTCACTTTAGTGTTCGTTATATTTTCGTTCATATTTGTTTTAGAATACAATGTACTTAATATTTTATTGATTAATTTGTTAATATAATATTAAACAAGTTGTAAAAGAAAACGTTTTAGACTTCAATAGTTTAAATACTTTTTTTCGTCATTAGAGGAGAAAAAAATATATTTTGCACAGGCTACAATTTGATTATGAAAAAATTTAACATGCGAACATTATACATCATTAAATTTGACTTGCGTAACTACTTTAAGTAACAAGCGGACATATGTGTTTAATCCATCTTAACCTAAATAACGTGAGTATGCATCAGAGGTGTTTATTTTAGAAAGCATGATAATGTTGATATCTACAAAATTAAAGATAACACGTATTATAAGAATTCTTTTTTAAGACTGTTAAGGCTTCCCCAAACCAACGCGAAACATTCGCAGTCGCAGCGAAATTTTCGAGGCGATTGATTTCGCTTCACCTGCGACGCGGTGAATTCGCGTGGATTCCCACACCAACGCGTCAGTTTTTGATTCTAGCAGTGCAAAAATGTCTTCCTCGTCGGACGAAGAAGAAGCAGTGCTATTTCTTTCTTTCGCGTGGCGACAGCAACTAAAAACCGTGCGCGCAGCGATTGCGATAAATTCGTTGCAGTTTGACGCGCTGCGGCGCGATATCTTTGCATCGATGTAGATAAGACCATTTAATTACATAGTCAGCGTTTGGTCGTGGATAATTTCCCACGACAATTTCGCTGCGACTGCGAATGTTTCGCGTTGGTTTGGGGAAGCCTTTAAGAATAATGGAATATCACGTTTAAAAGTGAGTAATATAAAATGTTTTTTTTTAGTTTATTATAAAATATGTATAAAGTAATAAAAAAAAGAGGTTATTGTAAACAATAATTTATTATCCAACAGTAAATTAAATTGCTTATTACAGAATAATTTTATATAAGGAAATAATAATAATATAGAGATGAATTATGTTTTTAACTTTAATTAAAATAAAAACTACAAAAAAAATGTTATAAAACATAAAAACACATTAACGAAATACGCAAATAAAAAATGAAAAACAAATGAAATTAATATAATAAGAATTTCTTAAACTAAAACTTTTTTAATGATCTTAAATTTAATCACTGAAGGTTTATATATAACCCCTTTCCACATTAATTTTCGTATTATGTATACGTGCTTCGACAACTAAGTTGTCATCATCAGCTGATAATTAAACAGTGTCGCACCTGTAACTCACACCAAAATCCGCACGACACATATTCCGTATACGAAAAGGGGTTTTATATATATTAAGTGATTAAGTTAATCAACCACAGCCTTCATCCATTACTTGATCTTAAGTTGGTATTTAATGTATCATCTTCCATCCAAAAGCAAGTAACATTCTACGCATTAACTTTACAAGCGACTGAAAATTATGTCGCGTATCATTGAATTGATGGATAGATGTGTGGTTCTTCCTACTGCTCAATCTGGCAACATTTATGCTTAAAAACCCAACAAATCGTGCGTAAGGGTATCATCAACAATAAATTTAGGAAATAGTTCTTGTCCATCACATTTCTTCAGGAGCTCATCATAAGTCAAGTGGCGTGCTATAAACGTTGATGTTCACGATAGTACAATATCTAAAAATCATTTTTCTTTGAATTCATTTTGCCAAATTTATATAGAATGAGTATTCTGGATTCCATACAATCGAACATATACAGGTTGTTAAATAAGTTTTGTCGTTTAATAGGAAAAATACGATTTTATGTTTTGAAATACATTTTATTATTTAATACAACCTCCCTGAATTTCAATACACTTGTTTCAGTGATCTTCTAATTTAATGATTTCATCCCTGAAGTGAGTACCTGGAAGACTGTCGAAATACGCTTTCATAGATGCTATTACTTCTTCGTTCGATGAAAATCGTTTTCCACGCATGAACTTTTTGAGATGTGAGAACAAACTAGAAGTCAGAGGGAGCTAAATCTGGCAAATAGGATGGATGTTGCAACAATTCGTACTTTATTCACTAATATTTGCGATAGTTTTTTGAGCTGTGTGAGAAGGTGCGTTGTGTTGATGAAAAATGATTTTTTTCTTCTGTAAACCACATTTTTTCTCACGAATTTTTACGTACAGCTGGTCCAAAAGGTTACAATAATAATCTGAGTTCGTTGTGTTACCAGTTTGGAGGTAATCCACAAACAAAATTCCTTTCGTATCCCAAAAAACTGATGCTAACATCTTCTTGGCCGATTTTTGGACCCTATCTCGCTTCGGAGCCGGGTTCACACCACTCCTTAGCCTCTTCTTTTGATTGAGGATCATGGTGGTAGACCCATGTCTGATCTATAGTGACGATACGATGCACAAAATCGTTTTTATTATTTTTAAAATGCTTCAAATACTGCTGAGAAAGTCGCGTTCGAATGTGTTTTTGTATTAGTAACAGTATATTTGGTAATTTTTTCCTTTATTTTCCTTTGTATGCACATTTTTTATGACTTTTTGGACAAAGAGAAAGTTGACGTGATAGACAAAACTAGGGTAATTTTTGAATTTAGATGCCAAAAGTTAGTCAAAAACAAGTGTCAGATCTATGTAGGTCAACGAAATTTGTGTTTCCCAATGTTAGTAATAATATTAAATTTAGTATATCATAATTTACCTTCAATAATAATTATTAAAAAACATTATATAACTACAGAGATATTAATAAAGATAATGCAGGAGCATTTAGCAATCCCTGTAATAATATTTACTCAATTTGACCTTACAGTCAATGGCAGGGGTGATTCATATGTATATACAAATGATGTATCCTATTGTCGATTAAAAGTTCGGTGTGATTTATGCCTCTTAATAAATTCATATTCCTGTTAATTACAAATGATAAGCCTTTTTTGTTACAACTTTTGTAATTTATTGTTTGTTTTTGTTATTGCTTTTACACGCACCATTATTTAGTTCGTGTTCGAGTTTAGTATTTCGTTGTTTAATTCGTTTCTGTGTAGTTACATCGTGCTTGTGTATATAATTTATTTAAAAATGTCATAAATCTATTCGACCAGTGAAAAAATAGTCTCCTTCTCTTGTGCAAACATGTAAATATTCGAACGAAAGAACGCAGTTCGTAGTCGTTTTACTAAAATGATAACTATGTTATCACGATGCATACATGGAGAGAACATTTTAAACTTGGCATAGGCCTTTAGGTGATCATCTGAAAACAATTCAAGTGTTAATAACACCCTGTTTACGACGCGAAACAGTACAAATATATTGTTTTTTCATTATTTTGCTGTATCGCAATAGGAGCGATAACCCCCACAGAGAATGATTTGTTAACATTGCAGTTTACAGGGTATCATTAACATTTGAATTGTTCTCATACGCTATTCGACCAATGTTTAGTACTTTACAAACATAAGGGAAAGCGGATTAAAATTCCACGAAAGTCGCTAAGGTGCGTGCATCTTGACGGAGAGATAAATTAATCATAATATAACGTGTAAGTGATGTCAATGCGCTGACAACGTGAACATAGGCGACGCACAATGGAGCCTAACACATTAATTTTTGGCCATAATTTTTTCCACGTACTATTTAGAGATTTATAACGTAATTTACTAAAAATCACTAAATCTGATAAGAGTATATTAATAAAAAAGGATTAATTTTGAAATGTGGTAATAAATGTTGTATATTACGAAGAAGTCTCTATGTTACGGGCAAAGGCACTGCGTTTGTTTGTTAAAAATGATTTATTGTACATTTTATCATTGTAAGACGTATACATGGATAAGTAACATAATAAAATAATATTAGTAGTGATTAGATCCATCGACCAAGCTTTCATTATAATTAAATAGGTAATATAGTTGGGCTCTTCCAGCAACTGCTTTGTTTCTTCGTTTAAAAAGACTTGGTTTTTCTAGGTAATTTACGGACGGAAGAAATTAAGGGATCCGAGGAAATCAACAACAAATGTAATATATCCCACGCTGTTTCTTCTAATATCTTTGTTGCGAGCTTCTTGTGCTTCCTCGCTTAGTTGACCAATAGGTAATGGAGCAGATGCGATACTACGAATTAGTATTAGTATTACTTTAGTTATGTTAGTATTTCATCATTAGATGTCGAATGGTTATCCTTTGCATACAAAGGCATTTATTCCTCACGGCGAACACGGTTACATGAAGAAACTGTTGAAACATATCTGATGCTGTAAATATTTAATCGATTTTATCCACTTCGTAAATCTGCATATGTTTCTGATCCGTTGTTTCAATTCTTAAATCATAATTAAATTCTCATCCCTAAACAATTATATTTATATGTCGTACAACTAATGGTAGGTCAGATTTAAATCACGCAAATGCAGGATATACAGGTCCGACCCAATTAACCTGTCGATTTTTAAAATTCACTTAAATATAGTTGTACATGCAGCTGATAGAACTTGAGAGTCTGATAGTGCAAAAGTCACTGAAAGATATTTTTTAACAGTTTTAGCAAATTACTTTGTGAAAATAGTTGCTGATAATTGATTTCGATAACGAAAAGGTGCAACGAGAAGTTCACTTAAAATTGCACCTTGAATGATTAATGAAGATTCCTGTTGAAACGTTCAAAAAATGGGTTTTTAAAACTAAAAGAGGAAGAGAGTTCCATTTTGGACAAGCATAATCATGTAACAAACGATCACTTTTGAAAGTCGATTTCGAAGAATTCCGATCATTTTTGGCCGAACGATTGTATGATTATCTCGCGAACAAAACCTATAGTTTTGGACGCTTTGGGCACGAGTTATCAGCGTGGTATGTTGTATATATAATATCCAAACATCCATAAGGGTTTTCTGTCGTCTAGCTTCTATAGGTCAAATTAAAAATTTAATTAATATTATTTCCTTATTAGCTAAAAAATTATTGAATCAGTTGCTGTAAGCTATTCTACGTTCAGCATCATGAAAATGAGAGAGGCTCATCACGAATAATTATACATTATAGTTTTCAAAAATTACCTATTTGTGTTCATAATGTTTATAAAGACCCATTTGAACTTTGTTCAACATGAGCTTAGATATCACGAACACTGCTAACAAGGTGGACTGTTACAAATGCCTTATTTTCAAGATATTACACAATTCGCTGTAATTGTCGAATGTTAAAGTTAATCATTCGAATATTAATAACACCCTGTTCACTACATACGTTTCAAGTAATAACACCTATCGTCAGGTAAATTTATATAAAAATAAATTTGTTATTAACGAACGATTCCTTTGTAGGATATCTTATATTTTCGATATAGAAAAATAATGAAAAAACATTTCCTTCCTCTATCGTACAACACACGTATGTACTGAACGACAGAACAAGGGCGCGTTTATCTCGCTAAGTAGGCAACAAGGTTGCCAGAGCGTATGTAGACAAACACTTCGATCTCGGTGATTTACCAAATAGATGAATGTTAATGTGTTGGAGGGTGTTATTAATATTTGAATGATTGCTTTTAACATTCATCTATTTCGAAAATTGCCGAGATTTGTCTACAGATGCTCTTGCAACCTTGTTGCCGACTTAGCGAAGTAAACGCGCCTTTGTTCAGTCATTCAGTGCATCCGTAAGTTGTACGATAGAGAGAGGCAATGCTTTTTCATCCCTGTAATTGTATTTAATATTTACATTAGGAAACTAATGAGGAAAGATTAAGTAATTGATCAAAAGACAATTACAATGAATAAACGAAGGTTCCATTCGCATTCTGCATTCTGCCGCAGAAAATAAGTGCATTTAGTTTGACGAGAAACGCCATCACCAACGTGTAGCCTAAAATCATCTACGTAATAAATTGGGGTATGTAATATAACAATTATTACTTACGCAGGGTTTAGAAGATACAATGAAGTCTTAAAAATATAGTTTGAAAATTTGTAATAAGATATAAATGATCCCTACAAAACTAATGCAAAACAATCACAAAAAATCGCTCGAATGTCTATGCAAATTAAAGAAAATTTGGCAGTGAAGAATAACATATGAAATAGAGTAGAAAATTTGAGAAACCAAGAGTTCCTAAAACATAACTACATAACAGACAATCATTTTAGTACACCCAATATTTTTATCTTGTTGTTATTATTACATTTATTTAGTTCTATATACACATGTTCCCCTGCCATATCGTGTGAAGACTACCATTTGTTTTTTGATTCATTTTATTGATAAAAAGCTTATCATTCATGTAATTTTTAAAAAATAGACAGATTTTGTATACAAAGAAGGAGAAAAGTGTGTATATACGTAGAATACAGAAGATTGACAAATAGGGTAATAAATAAGAAGAAATATTGCAATAACAATAAACTGTAAAACACTAAGATAGCATAGTCACTGTACGAGGCGAATTCAAATTTAACCAGGAATAATTTTAACACAATATTACAAAAAAAAATTGCATGTAAACACATTTCCATTACTAATCTGGAAGCTTTTTCATACCTTCTAAACAGCGTCTACCTTTCTGTTATTTAAGTGGAATCTCGAAAACAAATAAAAATTAGAAGGAATAAGGTTAGAATATATTCTGTATGTTAAATAAGGTTTCGTTGAAATTTATTTCAAGTCTTTTTGCGGTGGTATGAGGAGAAATATTCTCTTGGAGAGAAATAACAGATGAAATAAGGCAGAAAATTGAAGAAACTAAAAGTTCACAAAACGTAACTAGATCGAAGTCACTCTGGGAACCCAACATTTTATGTTATTATTGTTACATTTATTTAGTTCTATATATGATCTCTCTGATATGCCCAGTGTGATGACAATGAATTGTTTTTTAATGTATTTTACTGATAAAAAGCTTATCATTGCTTGTGATTTTAATTGTGCTAATTTTACTATTTCTGCTGAGACAATAATAATAATAATAATAATAATAATAATATTTATTATATTTGTAAATTTTTACAAAAACAAAAGTCAAAACATTAATGATGAAACAAAGTAAATTAAAAGAAAAATAAAACGAACATATTACTAATAATAACGAACGAATTATTTTTTAAATAGTCATTTAAAGAATATGGTTCAAGATTAGCTAGGAAATAATGTAATCTATGCTTCAGCAAACTAACAGGTTGTGTGGATTTAATAAATATTAGAAGTTTATTGTATACTTGCAAACTAGAGCAATGCAGGCCCTTCTCTGTGAGAGTGAGTCTGTGGATGGATACGAATAATTTATATTGCTTGAACGTGCATTATACTGATGTGCAATCTCGGGATTTTGAAAATATTGTTTTTTTTTTATGAGAAACATTACACATTCATAGATATAAACACCATGCACAGTCAGGATATTATTTTTCCTAAATATAGTTCGACAACTTTGATTAAAATTAACACCAAGAATCGCAAAGGAATCGGAGATCGGAAAATGTTTGTTTGTGTAATTTTATTAATACTTTGTGCTTACATCAACACAATAATGTTGCCAAGGTAATAGTAATCTTTCAAATTTAATTTCTATTCATGTTATGAAAGAGGATAACTATCATCCAACTCTTAGTTCGTCTTTGAAATTTGTTCAGTTGAGGTACAATCTAAACTTTCTCTCTAATGCCCTAAATATATGTAAGTTTCGTAAAATCAAAACCTTTAGAATGTTGAAACAATATTTTAATGCTACAATAAAATTTTGAGAACTACTTGAATCCTTATTTATTTTATTCAAAATAAAGTTTGAAGTATTTTCTTCGTCAGACGACCCAAAAAAGTTTATTTAAAATTGAATGCATTAACCATTTGTTAAATTGAATTCTAGGGGAAACTACTTTATTTTCCTAAAACCAGGACGGATTAGTAATTAGTGAGTCTGGCGCAAGAGTGCAGCTCTAATAAAAGATCTTATTTATTTGTCAAATTGACATTACTTAAAATGATATCTGTCAAAATTTGCGTTCGTTGCGATCCTTAAAATGTTTCTTATTCGGATAGAAAGTAAACTGTTTTTAACATCTTTTGAAACATGTGAAAAATGGAGTATCGATGTTTTGATCAGAGACTAATTTTTATTTTTAAAAAACAAAACGAATGATGAAAAGAGACGAGCTGAAATATGTTTATGGGGACCGCTCTTCATCAATTGCAACCATATAACGATGGACGTCTGGAGTTTAAACCTGTCTGGACTACTATATTCGATGAATAATGTAGTAGAAGCCTAAAAGACACGTGTATTCCAGAAATTATTAAAAAAGAACATGATATGGCACTAGATGACCGTCGAATAAAATTATACCAAGCAGCGGAGATTACACATTTGATATATATCTGGTTTTAATTTAGCATAATGAATTTGGAATTGGAATATGTGTAAGATGAGTACCGAATTGGTTAACTGTGAACCACAAATGCGAAATGCAAATGTAAATGTAATGTATATCTTCATAATTACACTATTCACATAACTAACTACTTATTTACGCGGAAAGCAAATGCACAATCAGACTCTAACAACACCAATAGGCGAACTTTTTTTAGTTAGTTTAAGTGCCCTAAAAATTATTCGTTAGGTTAAAGAAAATAGTTTAAGCGGACGTAAAAGCTGGTAAATTTGATGGAGCAAGTGGCTGATTAACTTAATCACTGACGATTGATATATGACTCCTTTCCACATTAATTTTCGTATTCTGTATACGTATTTTGACAACTAAGTCGTCATCATCAGCTGATAATTAAACAGTGTCGGACTTGGAAGCAACGCATTTTGGCTTTCGACATTACAGATCGTGTACGGAATTTGTTTAGTGTGTGTTTTTGTCGTTGCTTCCAGGTGCGATACTTAGTTGTCCAAATACGTATACAGAATACCAAATTAATGTGGAAGGGATTATATACCAACCTTAAATGATTAAGTACATAAAAACGTTTATTAAGAGGAAAAATTATTTACAAAGCAGTGATGAAAGATTGATAAAAAGACTATATTCGAGACGGGATCAAATTGAACCACTGCATATAAATGCATTTCCATTATCAATCTGGAAGCTTTTTGATATGCCCTAAATAGTTTATACCTTTCCGTCATTCAAGTGGGATATCTCAGAGTAAAAATTATGTTATATATGTTAAATAAGGTCTCGCTGAAATAGTGATGAAAGATTGATAAAAAGACTATGTTCTAAATGTTTCTTTCGGGGGTTAAGATATTAGATATGTATCTCTTTTCGGCGATTTCAATATTACAAATTATTTCTTCTACGGGAATTCTTGGTATAGTTACAGAAATGTTAAATACCTCGTTGGGTATGCTTACGATTGCGTCACCTAATATTATGTATATTATGTCATATCTGACAGATTATTCCCTACTTATGTACTCGTATTATATGTACATACTGTTTTCATTAGAGTTTGAGTCGAGTTTTCAAACTTACGCTTCTGTCTATTGTACTTGTTTTTCTTTCAGCTTTTAAAAAAAGAAATCGATTAATTTCGATTTCGCAGTATCGAATAAATTAAAGCCTGCAAAATATATCAGAGATTATAGTAATAAAATAAATTTTACCTGTTTCATTCGGTTTTCTCCTTTTTGCTATACATATATTTCCATAAAAGAACGTAATTATTCTATTTAATACAAGATACGTTATTTTGACTTCATGTGGTAGTATATTTTATAACAGACAGGTATGTTATTCTCGATGGAGTGGAAGAAATCATAGAATAATTAAATTTCCTTAGTTCGTAGTTTCTAAAACGTCTGCGTTTCGTGATGTATTTTTTACCGGAAAGGCAACGTTAATTCCATTTGCTGTTTTCACGGATGGAGTATGTTTAATGCTTCTTCCGGGTGATATTCTATACGTAGAATATCTCCCGGAAGTATATACATATGTGCATATGGTCGTATTGATATTTGTGTTAATGAACTAAATTTTAAGTCACATATCCAATTAAATTAAATTATGTCACATTAATAATACTTTGTGTTGAACTTTTATGTTCATTGTACTACATTTTAATTAAGAGGCTTCATGCTTGTGGAAATCACTTGCCTTGAAAATTGGTTGCACCTGCTTTCATTTTAAAGCCAAGTTACTATAATAGTTTTCATAAGATCTTATACAGTACTGTGCAAAAGAAAGAAGCACCTAACAATAGTTTCCAAAACTTATTTACTAAAACGTTTTTACTAATAATTATTTGGTTAATTTAATTTATAATACTTATTACATCTTTCCAAGAATGATTCACTTATTGGTAGAAATATAATCACTGGAAATTTCTAAGTTTATAACATCATACTTCCACATAGAGGTGAGATCAACCGCCTGATAAGAGGATTAAAGTAATAAATTTTATTTCACCACAATGCTCTGCAATAAAATTTCAAAGGAGAGTTATTTATCTACAAGATTTTGTTTTCAATTCAGCGGTGGAAACGATACAAAGCGGTTCCGCAATAGAATTTATTTAGATTCTTAAAAAATGCGAATACGAGTGAAATTTTCATTTTAAGAAAAAATCGTGAGCTGTAAATTGTTATAGTAGATAGAAAATACCTAGAATAACATTACTAGACAGAAATAAAATTGTTGTTTTACACCAAGAGGGTTATAGTCAAGTGGAAATATCAAAGATAGTGAAATGTTCCCCGTATGCCGTGCAAAAAACAATAAGAAAAATGACTGAAACCGGGAATGTAAGTGATAGATTAAAGAGTGGACGTCCAAAAAAGCTCAGTAAAGCTGGTGCACAGTTTTTAAAAGTTAGTTCCTTAAGAAATCGTAAGAAAGTTAGCGCAGAACTAGCTCAAGATCTTGCGCGAACATCTAGTACTTCGGTACATGCTTCAAAAGTAAGGCGATATTTGCTCAGATCAGGCTTGAGGGGATGCGTGGTCGTGAAAAAACCCTTACCGCGACGATGTAATAGAGGGAAACGATTAAAATATGCCAGAGATCACGAAACTTGGGGATATAATGAGTGGCGACAACTACTATGGACTGACGAATCTAAATATCAATTATTTGGAACGAACAGACGTCAGTGTGTTAGACGACGCCCTGGTGAATCGTAATTGAAACCATGTTTACACCCTACCACAAAGCATGGGAAGGCAATATCGAAGTTTGGGGTTGTATTTCGGCAGCAGGTGTGGATGAAATTGTAAAAACAGAGGGTAAATTAACTGGTGAGAAATACAGAACACTATAAGAAGAACATGTAATACCATCAGGGCAGCGACTTATTGGCAGTAATTTCATTCTACAGCAAAATAATGATCCCAAGCATACCTCAGAACTTGTGAAAACTTGTTTAACACAGCAGGCAGCAAATAGGCTATTATTGCATTATGATATGGCCACCTCAAAGTCCTGACTTAAATAATATATATATCTTGACAGAAAAAAGTGTAAAAGGGGACCAAAGAACAAAAATGAACTGTGGAACATACTACAGGAAGAGTGGTACAATATTCCTGAAAATTTCATTAATCCATTAATGGAAAGCCTACCAAAAAGAATGCAGGATACCATAAAAAATAAAGCTACAGATCGTGTGTGAATTTATTTCGTACGGGTATTTTGCCGCAGTTTTCCAGGTGTAACACTGTTTAATTATCTGCCGATGATGACAACTTAGATGTCGAAATACGTATACTGAATACGAAAATTGATATGGAAAGGAGTTATACATATATCAACCTTCAGTGACTAAAAAAAAAATCATAATCTCAATTACACAAACACCCGCGTTAATCGCTACTACCCTGTTCGAGGAATTCGTACAAGAGTATGGGATCTATCCTCTGTTTCCGTTGAATAATTGGAGAGACAAAGATAGCTACGAGAGTATATTGCAAAACAAAAATAATGTGTTTAGTAGAGACAGAGGACAGATCCCATACTCGTGCTTGTACGAATTCCTGGAATAGGTACGACCAGTAGGATGGTCCAGCGGTGAACGGGAAGCTGTGTGTAAGGGTTTAGGAATGTGAAAGTTCGCTTTTATGAGAAGAAAGTGATCTACGTATGTGAAATTCAACATCGAGTGTTTCCTGATTTTTCTGTGTCGCTTTGCTATGTTTCAACTCCGCGTTTATTTTTTTTACTGAAGACGAGATTTTACTATCAAAATTCGTATTTAGAATGCAAATATAAATATGGTAAAGGCTTTTTACCTCTTTGATTATTCACTTTCTTACAGTCTCTGACATAATTTGCATTGATGACGAATATTAATAAATATTGATTAATTAATTAATTGTTCAGATGTTTCAAGTAAACTAATTTCTAACTTACATTGTAAAACTTTAAGGATATCCTATTTTATGCAATATGTGAATTAAGACACGTTAAAGTAGTGTGAAAAACAAATTGGGAACAAATAGCCTAAGGTGTCTCTAATTCATTTACCAAGGAGCATTAAATATTTTTTGTACACAATTTAGTCAATGTTCTTCAGTGGAAATACCTAAACTAGCCCACCGGAAATATGTTGCGGTATTCGTAAATTTCAGAGAAAATCATGTATGAATCAATGCTTAATTTTTCGCAGTACAGACAAGGAAAATCATATGAAATTTCTGTAAAATACAATATAATCTAATTATTGGAGTTTCATGTATATACTATGTTTATGGTTTTAATTTCTTACTATATTTCTATTGTTTTGACTGCTTGAAAATCAACTACTACAAACCATTATTTCATTCAATAGATTGTTGTTATCTGCGCTATATAATATTTTATATTCTTGATTCTATATACTGCAATCGACAACGTTATAATTGGGTACACATTTTGCATCGTAAAACTTGGATGTAATATATGATCGTATATATTACTACCAACATTTAAATTATATAACGTAGTAATACAAAACAGTCATACAAAATATATAGTGTTTTGTATTATATTTTGTTAACGATTTTTTGCATTTGCTACATGAAGATGCTTTACTATATAGTAATTTTAATTATACGAGGGTTATTTTTTAAATAACGTCCGTTTTGTAATAAGAAGAAAACTATTATAAATACAAAAATATATACGTAGGTTGCTTTAAATGTTTTGCGGTTCAACTACTTCCCGTAAAGTGGCGCTGTCGGAAATGTTTTTGTCTCATTCTCTGACATTTTTTAGCCCGAATAGCATTTACAGATTGTTACCATATGTGCATGTCTTTTTAGTAATTTTTTAAATAAAATAAGTTTTGCAAAAATGGAACTAACGCGCGAAAGTTCTAGGATTTTAAAGACGGTTTCACTTGACGAGATTGTTCGCAAAAAACAAGAAATTGTTTGGCAATGAAGCACCATCCTTGGTGACTGTTGAGCGATTGTACACCGAGGTCCTGCGGGGTCTTCTTTCACTTATAAACAAGCATCGCGAGCCGTGTACAACATGGTAAAGACAGACAACTACTGCACACATAGAGATATTCGAGCATTAATAGGCATAGATATGACTTAAATCAGAACTACCCTGTATGATCATCTTGCCGTCAGAAAATTTTGCGCTCGATGGATACTACACAATTGAACGGAAGCTCATAAAAGCGCGTATGAATTGATGTAAAAAAATGCTTTTTGGATTAATATGTACAACCTATTCCAAAATTAAGGTTAAATATTATTAAAATAAATATTTCATGAAATTTTCTTTTCAATGGAAAAGTAATACAGTCATAAATTATTGATATTCATATCAAATTTATTTGTGAAATTCAAGGTAAAATGTAAACTGCTGTTAAAATTTATTATAAAACTCCATCAAAAATACAACAAAGATTATAAATATAGAAACATTAGCAGTACAACTAATCGGATTCACTTGTGCTTGACAATAAATCACTTGCACTGTTTCCAACACAAATAATAAATGGTTCCACAATATCATCCATTAACCCATAGGCTTCCAAACTTTTTAAAGCCATGGCGCCCTTAACGTTAATTTTTTTTTCGTTTTGGCGAGGCTATCGCGGCGCCCCTGGAGACTCTTATTTGTTTTTCTTCATGCGTCAGGTGTCCCAGTCGTTCACGCTTTCTGGGTGGTGATATTAACTGTCTGCTAGAACTTGGTGATCACTCATTTTATTTTTTTACTTAAAAGTACAGATTTTATTAAGTAATACAGAAAAATATAGTAAAACAATGCAAAAATGTAATTAAACGTTTACAGGTTATGAAAAATGGCGAATATATAGCATTCATTTATCCATATTAAACTTGTCTGTTCAAGAACCGATGTACTATTTTGGCACAATATTTGGATCAGTCCTTCTTATTCTGAGACAAGGTATAAACTAATGTCTCTGTAATAGACCAAAAGAGTCTCATTCATCTTTTTCAATTTAGTGTGGGTTCGGCAATGTCCACTACTTGTAAATTCACATGACATTTTAGTTGGCATTTTTATACTCACGACAACAAATATAATCAGAAAACATGTTTTTAAACAAATATTCTTTAAATTTGTATAATATTTTGTGGAAACAGGGGGATATAAATAATAACAATTGTGAAGACACAAAAGTAAATACGGTGTGGGATATTGTTCGCTTTAAAAAAAATTTCTAACATATTTTAATCTATTGCTAGAGTATTGATATTAAAAATAAAGACGTCAATAAATACTTCAGATTAACGGCTATTGACACGGGAACATAATCATTTTTATGTACAGTGTGTTTACAGCGCAATTAAAACATGCGTGTTCAATAATTGAACTAATGAAAAAAGAAATGAGATCTAATTAAAACTAATTATTTTTGTTTCAGAAAGCAAACAAATTTTGTTCGAAATTAATGGAGGATTCCGAGCTGGCGAACTGACGGCAATAATGGGTCCATCAGGTGCTGGAAAATCGACACTTATGAATGTATTAGCAGGATATACGTAAGCTGATTTTTAGTTTTTGTACGAATAAAATGTTTCATTAACATGGAATTAGGATGCATGCCCCATTTCTTGAAACACTTTTGTAATTAATATTAATTAATATTGCAGTTTGTGCTACTTAAAGTAACAAAATTCTTATAGCTATAAACTGCTTAAAAAATTTCTATTTTCGAAATAAATTTACTAAATTTCGCATTGAGCTTCGAACCTAGAGAGATGTATCTATTGTTCATTCATTTGAATTTGATGGAGCCTGTGGTTGATTAACTTAATCACTAAGGTTGATATATAACCCCTTTCCACATTAACTTTCGTAATTCTGTATACGCATTTCGACAACTAAGTTGTCATCATCAGAAGATAATTGAAAAGTATTGCGCCTGGTAAACCACGGCGAAAAATACCTGTACGAAAACAAACTCCGTACGCGATCTGTACCGTTGAGAACCAAAATGTACACTACATAGTGTACATTTTGGTAATTATAATGCAATTATCTGCTGATGATGAAAACTTAGTTGTCGAAATGCGTACACAGAATTACGAAAGTTAATGTGGGAAGGGGTTATATATCAACCTTAGTGATTATGTTCATTCATTTACCAGATGAAGTGTCCACGATTCATGCACGTGGCAAACCGGTTTCAAACGAGCAAATAACATGAACTTAGCATAAAGTTGGGTTATGTGTATGACCAGGTACTACGACATATATAAAAATAGTACCGATGAGCTTATCTTATTGTAAGGTACGCAGGAATCGATTATCCATTCAATCCTTTTTCGTATTTTCAAATATTTTTTATATTAGACACTTCTTATACATTCATATTTATTTATTGATTTTCACTAATTATTACTTTTATTTTGATTGTCACTATTTCATAGAAAACGACTTGAATTTATATAGTTTGTAACTGACTTTTCTATAGTTTCAGCTAGCAATCCAAAAGCTAGTTTTTGTATCACGCGATGATCATGCATTCATCATGCATATTTTGTACTCTTATTGGTTAACAAAGTAGAGAAGACAAAATAGTATAGTGAATCTATTACACATTTAATAGAAAACATTGAGCTAATAGGATGTGCAATATACCAGAAAAATATGTCACAAGTTTTGAGGTCTCAATTAACAGTTATGGAGGTACGAAACATCTTGTGTTTGCACCACTTTTTTATTATATAGAAACAAACAATGTAATGAACAAACAATAAAAGCGAAAAGTCAAATTAGATGTTCAAAGTATTTTAACTCCACTTCGCAGTAGCCACTACATTTCTGAGGCAAGGATCTTCGAACTCCTTCAAAAATGTTCACATTGGCTATCCTTGCGTGTGAAGCCTAAAAAAATTTTAGGCAAACGAACTGTAGTCTACCATTCAGTATTAACAGTACAACGTTCCTTCAGCGCTTTGCCACGACATCTCTGAGGCAAGAATCTCAGAACTTTTTCGAAAATCTCTACATTGGCTATCCTTGTATGTGAGACCTAGGAGAATTTTAGGGAAACGACTGTAATTTACTATTCTGTATCAACAGTATAACGCTGCAGTAAAACCATGTCCATTTTTTTTTTAGATTACTCAAACGCCAGACTTCAAGAATGAAGTTAATTGTTATATTGTACATATATATATATATATATATATATATATATATATATATATGTATGTATATATATATATATGTATATATATATATATATATATATATATATATATATATATATATATAATAAAAATTTGACTTGAATCAACGTCGTTCTAGAAAGATTTTATTGTTATCAACTTTTCTAGCTTAGACTGCTCATAATTTTCTTACATCATACCTATCAGGTTTTCCAATAGGGACGTAACAACTTTGTCTTTTAACGTGAACACACCCTTGAACGTTTTTCATGATCTGTCAACATCAAAACGTCAGTCAAAGTTAACATTTTTAGCATGGTGAAGTTCACAAATTAGCAACGTTTGGAAATTATTAAAAATTACTACCACAATTCCCCAATTATCGGTCATAATAATCGTCCTATTAAGCAGGCTGTGTGTGCTATAGTGGATAAATTACAGTCAAAATATTCACTATTGGATGTTCCTGAGCCAGTAATCGACGTACCGAAAATAACGCAGTCATAACTACTTCAGTTCAAAATAAGCCAAATCAGTCGATTCCACGCCGTTCACAGGAATTGGGAATATCTCAAACCACATTGTGGCGAATTTTGCGTAAAGATTTTGGGTTACATCCAAGATTAAATTAACTCAAGAACTGAAGCCTCTTAATCATTGCAAACGCCTAAACTTCTTCGATTGGGTTCTGCTAAAGTTTGAAGAAAAAATTATACGAAAAACTATCTTCATCAATGAAGTTCATTTTTGGGTTAATGGCTTTGTCAATAAGCAAAATATGCGTTATTGAATAGCAGCAAACCCACTTGTGCTTCAATAGATTCCATTTCAAACACAGTATGTGACCGTGTGGTGTGGAATTCATGCCGGAGGCGTGCTTGGACCATATTTTTGTGTCGATGAAAGTGATCGCCATGTTACGGTCAATGGACTTCGCTATCGTGCCATGTTCGAGGACTATTTTTCGCTAGAATTGGATGGACTTGACATAAATGATATGGTGGTTCCAACAAAATGGTACCACATGTCACGCAGCTGGTCAGCCAATTGATCTATTGAAGGGGAAGTTTGGTAATCCGTGTAACGTCGAGAAATGCTCCGGTCGATTGGTCACTTCGTTTATGCGATTTAATGCCATTGGATTTCTTTTTATGGGGTTACGTTAAGTCGTTGGTCGTATGCAAACAAACCAACAACATTAGAGGAGCTCAGCCAAATTGTCATGGGTCCGGCCAATATGTGTGAAAGAGTAGTGGACAATTGGCTCCAAATAATTGATTGCAGCAAACGTGCTCGTGCTGGTCATACGAATGACATCGAATTACACAGTTAAGTGTAACATGTATACTGCACCTGGAATAAATTTCAGCCCAATATCTCAATTATTCTGTTTTATTTAAATATAAAATTGTTATGTCCTTATTGAAAAACCCGATGCAATTACCAAAAAAAAAACAGTTGTCGTGCATATCTTAACAAGTCTTCAAAGTAAATTGTAAACTTTAACAGTGCTAATCATAAATGAATTGCATAGGTGCTACGCAAAGTTTACGTCACTTCGGTATTTTTATCTGTCTAGATATATTGACAAACGGATTTTGTATGGCCTATTTGCCAAAAAATAATAATCCAAAACATGCAAATTTATATACATTTGTGTAATATCTACGTACCATAATGATAAGATATCTATGAAAATTGTTCTAAAATTACTAAAAAATTCGCCATATTTTCGAGTTCCTTGCAATCCCTTTTTTAATAAAATATTGATTTTATTAATTAATAATCGTCGTTAATGTAATTGTTAATAGTTCTTGTTTATAAGGTTAATGTGCGTATGTTGAAATTCTATCAGCAAGCATATCATTTTGCATATGAAAGTATTTATATATATACACACACACACGCACAGGCATTGACGCGGTTGAATAGTATGAGTGGGTTTGTTGTTATTTAGTGCACATGCACCGGAATGACCGGTGCTCGCGTACCTGGACCGAGTTCAACAAGCAGGTGATTGCCGATTTACACACACATACCTTAACCTTAGTTCGCTTGTACCGGCTTGCAAAGTCATAATTGAAACAGGTTTTTTACGGTTGTTGTTCCAAAGTTCATGCAAAAAATTAATACAAATCGCACAATGATAAACAATAGCATTCGAGTGCGTTATATCATCTGCACTTTCTTTATGTATGTATGTATGTACCAGGAAGGCGGGAAATTTATTTATGTATTTATGAAAAGCATGAGTAACGGGGAAATCTAAAACGCTAAGTAATGTACAGTCGCTCGCAAAATTATTCATACACGTAAATAGCAATATAAATTAGAATATACAATATTTAAAATAGAAAATAAACAACTTTCAAAAATGTATTATATAATTTATTATAATAATGCTTAATTAAATAAAAGAGAAATTGCAGAGAAAAATATGCTATAGCGTTCCACACAAATATGCGCACAATTAAATAACTAATTAATTTGACTAAGCTTCAGAGTGGAAGTCTGATAGTTTAATATTTTGTAGCGTTTTCTTTGTCTTTCAATAGAGCGTTTAACTGTTTCGATATATTTTCAATTAATTTCAAAGTGGTATTCCCATCAGTTGTACCCCACTCTCTCTTAATTTCTTTTTCAAATCACTTTTGTTCAATATTTTGTGTTATGTTTTTAATATTTAATTTCTCTCACAGGTCTTTAGATCCGTTGGGATTCATAATTTTTTAAAAAAAAAAAACGAACTCAGCAACACACTGTATGATCACGTAATATGTCCAAATATTTTTTTTTCGCTAACTTTTTAACACTTTCTAACACCTTTTCAATTTGGTTGCTGCCATCTCTATACGAATACACCCTCGTTAATATAGAGCGTGTTTCAAAAAGAATATACGTATTACAAAGTATTATTTTGTCCAAACTATCGATCGCTGCGCCTCAGCTCGGCTATTGGAGAGACGAATACATAATCTAGTTTATTTAATAGCCGCTAGATGTGAGTTGTCTTCTGTTTTTCTTGGTAATCGTCATATGTTTAAAATGGCTACTTCGCAGCAGAAATCATTTTGTGTTCTCGAGTGTGCGAAGAGCAATTCCGTGCTTACAGTGCAAAGACGTTTCAGGTTGAGTTACCAAATTGATCCTCCGAATGGGTGGAACATTCGCAGATGGTGTCGACAGTTTGTAGATACAGGATGTGTATGTAAAGGAAAGAGTCCTGACCGCCCTCGTGTTTCTGAAGAAAATATTGCAAGAATTCAAACTACTTTCCAACGTAATCCTTCAAAATCAACGCGTCGTGCCAGTCGGGAGTTACAGCTACCTACAACAACAATTTGGCGTGTTTTCAGGTGGTTATGAAGCCGTACAAGTTACATTTGTCACAAGCTCTGCGTCCTGATGACAAACGGAAACGTGTGGCATTTTGTAACGAGATTCATGATGCTATTGATAATGATAACACTTTCGCACAACGCATCGTGTTCAGCGATGAGACGACTTTCCATGTTAGTAGTCTGGTAAACAAACACCATATTCGAATTTGGGGTCTACAGAACCCACATGCAGCCATTGAATATGTAAGAGATTCGCTTAAAATCAATGTGTTTTGTGCGATATCCCGATCATCTGTTTACGGCCCATTCTTCTTTGATGGAAACACGGTTAACGGTCAGCAGTATCTCGCTATGTTACAAAACAGATTGTTTCCGAGGCTGCACGAAGACAACTTCATTTTTCAACAAGACCCCCTCACTGAAGTCACCAAGTGCGTGAATATCTGAATGAAACTCTACCGAACCGTTGGATTGGTCATCGAGGAGCTGGCTGGATGAGTTGAAGAACCGGATCCGTACTGCCATAATAACAGTGACGAAGGACATGCTTGCCCAAGTCCGGGAGGAATTTGAGTATCGATGTGATATTGTTCGTGTCGCTGATGAAGGACATATTCAACATCTGTAATCTGAACTTGAGAGGTTTGTAAATATGTGTGTAAAATTTGAAATTCGTATGTCTTAAAGTTTAATAAATATGTGCATTCGAAATACGTATATTCTTTTTGAAACACCCTGTTTGATGGTTGGTAAAAAATCCATTTCCAGAAAGACGAATTCAACAACGTACTATATGATCACGAAATATAGTATGTTCAAATATTTTTCTTTCACTAACTTTCCAACACCTTTTCAATTTGGTTGCTGCCAAAACATCTCTATACGAACACGTCATCATTAATATATTTGATGGTTGGTAAAAAACACATTTCCAGAAAGACGAACTCCACAACGTTCTGTATGATCACCTAATATGTTCAAATATTTTTCTTTTACTAACTTTCTATCATCTTCTACCTTTTCAATTTGGTTACTCCTGAAACATTTCTACACGAATAGTAAGTAGTATAGACTGGTAGTAGTAACTACTATTCGTTGTCGATTAAAAATATTGGGTACTTGACAGTCACGTAGCTATCAAAAATCGCTATTACGGAAAGGTGATAAAAAAAAGATTAGAGCTGACAAGTTACTGTATTTTACGACCGATGATTGAAAACGTATTTTATGAATAGAAAAATTTGACCTTTTTGGGACAAAAGGACGTGTTTATGAGCGGCGACGTTAAAGTGAAAAGTTGCTAAAAAAATTGTGCAGTGCCAACCATCAAATATATTAATGATAGTGTAATATATTTAATGGTTGGTACTGCACAGTAGTGTATAATTTTGTGAGCGACTGTATCTATCTATGTACACGTATGTATGTATGAAGTAAGTGTAGTAAGAAAGAGTATTGTCATATTTTGTTTTAGTTTTGAGGCTAGTTCAGTTGAAATGCAACCATAACTTCCTGTTATACCGCAAGTTTTCTTTCATTCCAAATAGAAAACCACATTTTTGCCTTTACAAATGATCCATTTAATGTATATTTATACACGTTTTCAAATATTTTCCAGTTTTAATACTAATGCATTTACGTAGAGCAGGTGTAAGTAAAGTGTGTAATTTTATAGGCACGCCAGTGGCGCATATTATTGGGTTGGCAACTAAGTACTTTCGGTTTTGTAGTATAAAATAAAACACTTTTTTTTTAAACAAAGATAGTTTTTAATCAATTTTGCTCAATGACCTTTTGCCATCCTTCTTTTAGCTGCATGATTCCGCGCTCATAAAATTTCTGGTCCTTATCAGCAAAAAACTGAACCAGGTGCGAGTGAAGGTCATCGTCATTTGTGAAAGTTTTACCATTCAAAGAATTCTGCAAACTTCGAAATAAATGGTAATCAGATGGTGCTAGATCAGGGCTGTATGAGGGATGTGGCATCACTTCCCAACCAAGCTCCAATAGTTTCCCACAAGTTGCCAGAGGTGTGTGAGGCCTTGCATTATCTTGGTGGAAAACTACACCTTTCCGATTTGACAATTCTGGCCGTTTTTCTTTAATTGCTTCATACAGTTTTATTAATTGTTGACAGTAAACATCAGAATTGATCGTTTGGTTCCTTGGAAGCAGCTCAAAAAAAATAACACCTTTGTAATCCCACCAAACTGACAGCATAATCTTTTTTGGATGCAATTCAGCTTTCGATGTGGTTTGAGCTGGTTTACCGTGTTTGCTCCATGATCGTTTTCGAACTATGTTACTGTACAGGACCCATTTTTCATCACCAGTGATGATTCATTTTAAGAAAGGGTCGGTTTCATTTCGTCTAAGGTGCATATCGCAAAAGTTGATTCTTTGTGTTAAATGAATTTCTTTCAATTCGTGATGAACCCAAATATCAAGCTTCTTAACTAGCCCAAGACATTTTAAATGTTTTTCATTTGTTGTGTGCGATACATGTAGCCTCTCCGCAACCTCTCGAACAGTTATATGACAATCCTCTTCAATTATGACTTTGATTTGGTCATCATCAACTTCAGTAGGCCGACCAGAACGTTGCTCACCTCCAGAACGGAACTTTTTGTACCAATTCTGACACATACGCTCTGTTAAGCAATTATCACCATGAACTTCACATATCTTTTTGTGAGCCGCAGCAGCTTTTTTTCCTTTACGGAAATAAAATAGTAAAATATGTCGAAAATGTTCGTTTCTGCACTCCATTTAAAATTAACCCACAACTAACAGCTTTAATAAAAATCACGCGCTACTTGCTTCTGAAGTTACGTCAATGTGACTAGTATCACGCGACAAACGGTAAAGTACAGCACTAACATACGTTATACAAAAAATAAAGCAACGCTCTCTATCAGTAAAAACCGAAAGTACTTAGTTGCCAACCCAATACATACCAAAGTTAATATAAATATTTGGTTTTAATACACATCGCGAGTGATAATGCCTATATGACATACACAGTAGAATATATTGTATATTTTGAGTAAATACTTCCTTCACAATTTTCAAACATAATAAACTGTAATGTATATAAATGATACATTTATACAAAATAATATTAACATGTTTCGGATTAAAAATGAAGAACATTAGGACACAAAATATATGTTTTGCCCGAAGTTCTTTACTTTGACCATGATATAGGTCAAAGTCGAACTCAAAGTTGAAAAAATAACGAAGCATTATAAAGTGCACTTACACCAGTTAAACGTCGTTAAATTTAATAAAACCATAGACAATTTTTGAAATACTTTGAAACAGTAATCATCTATTTATAATAAACACATTCTTGAGGAAGTGTTTATCTTTGTTGCAACCGTGTATTCTTTGTTCTACCACACAAGGATTTTCTCGTTGCAATGGTATATATGCTGCGTAATTCGTTTGGTTTGAACAATATTGCTTTGATTTTAAAAAATATCTTTACCGTGTACAACACATTACATATAGTTGCTGCAGTGTAGGAAATTTATGTATAAATTTATTAATATCCATCGAACTTATTCATCACCTGTGACGACTTTATAAATGATCTTTGAAGCACCGCCATTGTATTTTTTGTGCATTTTCTGGCACCAATCGACGCCAATCCTTTTTTGAGCGGTTGTCAAATTATGTGATACCCAACGTGAGCATAGCTTCTTAACGGGTAAATGTTCATGCAGGATCTTATGCACGCTGGTGTTACTAATACCTAGAGATGCCTCAATCTCACGGTATGTCATATGACGGTCTTGCATTATCAATTCAGACACTGCATTGATGTTTTCCGACACAACAACATTTGTGGGACGACTTTCACGAAATTTATTGTCCAAAGAACGCCGTGCAAGTTTGAATTCACTATACCAACGATATACTATAGTTTTCGATGGTGCTTCGTCACCATATAAAGAATTCAGCTCGTCGATGTATTCTTGTTGAGATAATCCACGCCGAAAGTCGCCGACATAAAATGTTCAAGTTACAGTCAACAATAGAAATAGCGACCGGATAATAAAACTGTCATGGTAAATATATTGTCAAAAGTGACAAACTTCACGATGCAATCATCAGATCAGAGGCAACACTAATAGTGTTGCCAGTTCCCGAAATATAAACGGCTACCCTCGTAGTATACGACTTTTAAGTTAGAGAATTAGTTAGAATGAATAAACGAATGAACACTTTTCGTATTGTTTGTTTTTGATTTAAATTATTTAAATTCCAATTAAGTAGTTTGTCTACGAAAGTTTTCGTAACACTCAATATTACATAACGTCTGAATTAATTTAATACATTTTTTCATTTTTCTACGTATTGCTACCGTGGACGTAAAAACAGAATTTACTAATGCGTTTTTAAAGTTTCAGTTATAAATTATTACGATGCAAGATAATTTAATTGACTACTTGTATAATCAACTTTAACTTCGCCGACAATAATGCTGTAACATATCCGATTTTTTTTAATTATCGTCCGATAACATGAATGATAACCTAATGATTTTATTACCTAATAAATATGTTTTATGTATCACTCTTTCAGAACAGAGTGTGATAAAACTTCCATAAAGGGAAGAACACAATAAATACAACAACGATTTTTGCAGACTTTCCCAGTTGTATAAACAAATTATTAAATAATTATGGAAGAGCTAACCATTTGTATTTAATTCCGATCGTAATAAAGATACCAAAGGAATATTGTAAAAGAACTACTGCGCAGTTAAATTGCTTTTTTTATATGGCGTTTTGATTGAATAAAAGTGTTAATTAAGTGTTCAACATTCATTAAACGGCGTTTAAATAAAAATTTCTGTTGATCCAAGATTAATAAATTGAATGTTGACTGTGGAATCTGATATTTGTTTCTTCTGTTGCAATTAATTTTACATTACGATGCTATTTTTTATTGTTTGAAAAACTGTAAAATGAAAAAAATGGAAGAAGATCATCCTTCATGTCATCGGGATGACTTAAACGCATTGGACGATTAAAAAGAAAATGTTATAAAGGAATGAAAACAATGGCTCTTAATTGCACATTATTTCTAACCTAACTTAACTTTAATAGTTACAAATTGAAGTTAAATTATTAAATTTAAAAGATATAGACACCATTATAGAAGTACATACATGACAAAATGATAAAAGTTCTAAAACTATTATTATAAAGTTCAGGTTTGGATAATCATACACTATAAGTAGGTACAACATTCGTGTTAGATAGTAAAATGTATCAATTGAAATAAAAATTTCAGCTTTGATAAATTTGTCTATTAAAGTTTCCCGGATATTCTAATAATTAATTGATTGTAATTAGCAATCTTATTGTCATAGTTACATAGTTGCTTTAATGTTGATTGTTTAATAAAACCTCCAATTTGATTAATAAAAGCTTCAATTTTGGAGCTACCAAATTAAAAAGTTTCGTTAATTACTTTCTATATATTTCGAATAATTAATCAACTGTAATTGATTCTACTGTAATACGTATAGAAAAACTTTTACTGATGAGACGTAGAACGTCGAAACTATGTTATTTTATTTATCAATTAGGCAGAATCTTGCACTGATTATTCCATTTATACCGTAAATACATTTCTGGTTAATACTAAATATAATACTACATATACTGAATTCTATCTACATACGAGAGCAGATCAGTAATTAGTGAACCTAGATAACAGAACATAAACTTTTCAGCAAAAAATATTTTATTTTCAATATATTCTCTTTGTAGCTTATTGCATTTAATCCACCGATATTCAAGTCTTTTCATTCCTTCAGAAAAGCAAGCTTTATCAAACTGTTATGAATATAGGATAGGGGTCAAACCTGATGCGAAAGTAGTTCGAAATAGAATTCGTAAAAGTTTGCCATTGAAATAGTCGAAGTGTGAACACGAACATTAGGCTGAAAAAAACTCTCATTTCTTCTTTAAGTGGGGCATTCTGCATTATATTGCATCGTGCAGTCGATCTAAAAGAGATGTATAGTATTCGTCTGTTATCGTTTTACTTTTTGAAGGTAATCGATAAGAAGAATATATAAGGTTTTCCAATAGGGATAATATGATTTTGAAGTGATATTTCGGCCATTTGTAATATGTCATGATCTGTCATTTGTTTTTCATTGTATCCAGTACTGTTTACAATATTATCATGGAGAGTTATACGCAAGAACAACGTTTGCAAATTATTCAGTTTTATTATCAAAATAATCGTTCTCCAATTGCAATTTTTCGTGCGCTTTTGCCATTTTATGGTCGTAATAATCGTCCAAGTGTGTTCGCTATTCGTCGAATTGTTAAAAATTTTGAGGTTACATTTTCTTTACATATTTTTCAAGTGCCAATAAGACAAAGAACCGCTCGAAGTAATGCAAATATTGCTGCTGTTCAGGCAAGTGTTACTGAAGACCGTAATTTGTCGATTCTAAGACGTTCTCAACAATTGCGACTGTTTCAAACCACAACCTGGCGGATTTTGAGAAAGGATTTGGGTTTGCATCCTTATAAAATTGTTCTCACTAACGTTGTGAATTTGCTGATTTTGCCTTGGAACAACTTGAAAACGATAACGATTTTTTTAAGAAAATCATCTTCTCTGATGAGGCTCACTTTCATCTGGATGGTGTGGTAAATAAACAAAACTGTCGATTCTGGTGCGAAGAAAATCCACAAATTATTTATGAAAAACCTAAATTGACAGTTTGGTGTGGTTTTTGGTATGGTGGAATCATAGGTCCGTACTTCTTTCAAAATGAAGCTGGTAACACCGTTACTGTCAATGGAGAGCGGTATAGATTGATGATAACCAACTTTTTATGGCCGACATTGGAAGAAGTTGATCTTGATAACATTTGGTTCCAACAAGACGGGGCTACGTGCCACACAGCAAATGCAACAATAGAATTATTGCGAGAAAAGTTTGGAGATTCGATTATTTCAAGAAATTGTGATATTGAATGGCCTCCAAGAAGTTGTGATTTAACACCATTAGACTATTTCTTGTGGAGTTATTTGAAGTCATTGGTCTATCGAAATAAACCAGACTCTCTTCAAGCTTTGCAAGTCAATATTTAATGACATACGACTAGATTTAGTGGAAAAAGTGCTCGAAAATTGGGTTCATCGAATTCGTTCCTGCAGAAGAAGCCGTGGAGGTCATTTGAATGACGTTTTATTTAGAACTTAATTGTATCGATTGTACTTCACATTAAATAAAAAACTTTTGAATTTTCTTAACAATAAGTGTGTTTTTTTTTAAAGAAATCATATCACTCTTATTGGAAAACCTGTTACTTCCATAAAGCAGTAGGCAATTGTCATAACCTTTCCAACTCAGTCTACGTTCTTACCCTTCCTCGGAGAACTTGCGCCAGCCCCAGTCCATTACTTTGATTGTTGTTTCATTTCGGATATGTCATAGTGTATCCAGGTTTCATCAATCGTTATTATTTGACACCAAAAATTGATCGAATCATGTTTTAACTTTGTTAAATTGAATAGTGATGAACTGCAGGGCCTCTGCGTCCCAAAATTTTATTTTTTAACTATTTCTGGAGTACATATATCTTTTGGGCACCCACTGCATTATCCATGAAATGTACTGGTCCTACCACGTCGTAACAAAACAATCTAAGAGCAATTCACCTTTTTTTTGACAAAAAACGTTCTTACGAACGGAATGAATGCAAATTTCGACAGTTATGTTTTAAATAAAGAATTACTGCTGCCATCTTTCATCTCATTCACTAATTACTGACACGCCTTCGTGCTTTTATACTTTAGATAATATAATAATTTATTCCTTTAATTTGCAGAAATCGGGGCATCTCAGGAGAACTACAAATTAATTCTAAGAAAAGAAACGAAAACGTATTTAGAAAAGAATCTTGTTACATCATGCAAAACGAAAATTTACAACCCCTTCTCACGGTTATGGAAGCGATGAAGGTTGCGGCCGCTCTTAAACTAGGTCCGGACACCAGTGAGGAAGAGAAACGAGAAAGGGTACGTTCAATGCATTAGCGAAAGTATTTCGTCTAAGCTTAAACTCAAAAGCCTTTCATCGTCAGTTCTACATGTTTTTCAGATAGATGAAATATTGAAATCTCTGGGCTTATGGGAATGTAAACTAGTCAAAACCAAATCCCTTTCGGGCGGTCAAAAGAAACGGTTAGCCATTGCTTTAGAATTGCTCAAGAATCCACAAATTATGTTCTTCGATGAACCAACAAGGTAATTAATAATAATTACATTAAGTCAGATCGAAAATGTTTGAAGTTAAATGAAACAAACGTTATTTGTTAATCAATTCTAATCAATAAGAAAATAGTTATATAATTTCGAAAACTGAACATTGTTTGCTGTATAATTTATTACATTTTTATCTTTTATTTATGTTTCATCACATCATAAACTATTTAAAGTAATCTGAAAAACTTAAATTGGTGTGTTTAAAACTCTTTAATAATAGAGCTAAACAAATTTGTGTCAAGAAGCTGAAAAATAATGTTAAATAAGGGGATTATTATTAGAATTGATACTGCGAACATTCTGTCGGCGGTGTGTGCTTCGAGGACGTGCAGAGTGTTTGTTGGTAAATAAACATTATCTCTATTAAGTAGTGTTTTCAGCACTCAGATGCACAAAATGTATAAAGTCAATTAAAAATTTGCAGCATCAGATATGTTTCAACAGTTCTTTTGTGTAGCCGTGTTCGTCGTTAGAAATAAATATTCTTACATGCAGAGGACAGCCGTTCGAAAGCTAATAATGAAATGCTTGCATAATTAAAATAATCTTTGTTAATACTTAAAGGTTCTGTGAATCAACTATCACCAAAAATTTGTTTTAATTTGACAAAATCTGAATCTTAATAGTGTTAATAAAAGTTACGATTAGTATTAATAAAGATTATTTTAATTATGCAAGCATTTCATCATTAGATGTTTAACAGTCGCTTTCTGCATATAAAAACATTTATTCATCACAGTGAACACTTATCGGAGAAACTGTTGAACATATTTTATGCTACATTTTCATACTAAGAGTGCTTTGAAAGGGTAAGTCATTATTTACATTTATTACCTGCTAAATCTTTTGCATTTTTAAAACACACACTTCGTTGACAGAATACTCACAATGTCAACTTTAACAATTATGTTTTAATTGGTTAAATGGTTAAGATACAAACTTTTGACGGCTGCTGTATGACTTCTATATTATCTTTGAAAATTTGTAATATAATATTATTTAGTACGGCCCTACTCTTAGTATTATACAGTTAGCTTTGTTCGCCGCGTTATGATTCATCAAAGAGATGTTATAAAATGTATAAC
Organism: Dermolepida albohirtum; assembly: GCA_031893035.1. NCBI lineage: Eukaryota > Metazoa > Arthropoda > Insecta > Coleoptera > Scarabaeidae > Dermolepida > Dermolepida albohirtum. Next base: position 380,048 of record JAVIWB010003424.1, read on the forward strand.
TATTCTTTGAAGGACAAATTTAACAGGAACGGAGTAAGGTTCTCGAAATTTTTTCTTCGTAAATGATAACACACTAAACACACAATAAGGGAACAAAAGTCTAAAAATTAAGATAAATAATTCTACTAGACGTGAATTTACGTCTAGTAGAATTATTTATCTTAATTTTTAGACTTTTGTTCCCTTATTTTACACTATCTAGGAGAAAAAAACACGGTTTTTACAAAAACTTATATTTCGATACAAATAAATTTGGTAATTCTTTTTGAAAGTATTTTGTTGAAGAAACATGATAAAAATAAGTTGTCAAACTCCCTAATATTATTTATATTCGTCATTTTTTTCTAGTGGCTTAGATAGTGCCTCTACTAAACAATGTGTAATGGTACTAAAGAAATTAGCACAGGAGGGAAGAACTATAATCTGCACCATACACCAACCTAGTGCCACAGTATTCGAAATGTTTGACCATCTGTATGTTCTAGCAGAAGGCAAATGTGTATATCAAGGTTCAGTGAAAGGTGTCGTGCCATATCTACAGGAATCAAATCTCTTTTGTCCCTCGTACCACAATCCTGCTGATTATTGTAAGTTTCTTTTTAAAATAGAAAAAAAAATTGTCTGTAAAAGAGGCAAACTAGTCAGCCCTAGTAATAATTAATGTTAAATAAATTCGCGTACAGCCTCGCTAAGGAGGCTGAATAGGTGGAATTATAAATAAAATAAATGATATCTGTAATTTTAACGTAGGAATACGATTTATAAATGTATTTACACTCGTCACAGTTGACAATTCATCGTGGCGAGGCATCTTCCCGTCAATGACATGATGAAGCTATCGGCAAAGCTTGCACGTGTTCGCCCCTCTCGGTTTCTATCGTTGGTTATTAGGAGGATTGTTCGACCCTAGAAATGATTTAATACTTTAAAAACGTTTTGATGAATTAATTGCTTATGACTTCTTTATTCGTTCAAATAGATTCAATATTCATTTTCGTTTAATTCGTCGTTTAATATAATGGCTACCGTTATATAAAATGTTGGTATTAATTTCTTTTGATTATATTGTTCATTATCAATGGCTTTAAAGTGTTTTCTTTTCAGTAATAGAAGTGGCAGCTGGGGAACACGGTGATAAAACTGATCTTCTAGTTGGTAAAATGAGAAATGGTTTAAATGACGATTGGCGAAAAACGCATCATACGTACGATTTAGAAATGCAATCTATGGAGCATATAGGTAATGATTTATAATTCATATTGATGTAATTTACTTAATTTGATCACCTGGGAAATTTCGTGCAAAAACATTAATGTTACAAGTTGATAGTAGTTACTTAAAGAAGGAGATGTATAAATTCATGTCTTCATCCAAAAGCTAAAACGATCTTGCTTCATGTAACCTGTTTGCTTTATGCATGTCATCTCGCAGAAACAGTTATTCCAAAATAGACCAATTTATAGTTTCTATCAAAAAAGTTTTTATTAAATCTCCAAAACGCATTCGTGAGTTTAAATAGGTTTGTCTGAACATTCCTCAGCCACCACAGACGGTATTGATGTGATGGAGAACGTGACTGAAAGCTGTTTTATATTATGAGAAATTTATACACATTAATAAACCTTGTATCTTAAATTTAAATCCACAAGATGCTCAAGCAATTTCAGTTAGTCAGCGGCTAGTCTCAGATACCGAAATCTATACTCAAATAGAGCAAATTTTCGAAAATTATTCAATTCTTTTAGATACTATTTCCAAATTAGAGGACACCACGCTGTCATTACATGAAAAGCTAAATATAGTATATTACCTCAAAGCCTCCTTAGGAAATCTAGTAGATAGTATACGAAGATTAACAACCGATAAATTGTGTGCGGTTATAAATAAGAATCCCGATTTTGAAACTATAGTGCATATAGACAAGAATTTAACTGAAAACCAAGAGCGCAAATAAGATGAGAACGTCCTTTTTAAAATTCACGAACATCACATCATTAAACTCAGAACGCTCCTTTTCAAATACTCCAACATATTTTCACCTCGCCGTAGGAGTATGATTGAATTACCACTGGAAGACATACTAATGACAAAACACTACAGCGAATTTTTGCATCACTCTACATCAACAACACAAAAAAAAACGAAAATAGTAATTACATTTATTATTTTTAATATTGATAGTAACTGAGGCGTACGCTACTGCGAAAGCACTCGTTTCTGCAGCCTCAGTATGTATGTACGTGGTTTGTTCAAAAGGAAAGGTGAATTTTGAATTTTCGCGCGCTGTGTACATACGATTATCGAAATTTTTTTTGTTATGTTGGTACACATGTGTTAGTCATATGTTGGTATTATTAGCCAATTTGGATTAGTAGTTTGTTGTTGACAACTGAAAAGCTTAGTCACGTTTATGTGTGTTCTTCTATTTTTTTTTGACTGTGGCATTCGGCGAGTCCACTTGTCTCAAAAAAGTGTTTATAAGTGGTACAAGCGCTTTACAGAAGGCCGAGAAAATGCACGCCAACATCGATCAAATGTGAAGATTTTGCTCACTATTTTCTTCGATTACAATGGCGTGGTGCATCATGAGTTCTTGCCAACAGGTCGTACGGTTAATAAGGAATACTACAAGGAAGTTATGCAACGTTTGCGTGAAGCAATACGGCTCAAACGATCGGAATTGTGGAAAAAAATCATGGATTCTGCATCACGATAATGCACCAGCTCACACAGCAATGCTTGCTCGTGATTTTTTGGCCAAAAACAACACCCTAATCATGCCTCAACCACCTTATTCACCAGATTTGGCTCCCTTCGACTTTTTCCTATTCCCAAAACTAAAGAGACCAATGAAAGGAAAGCGTTTTGCCACAATTGATGAGATAAAGTCAGAATCGAAGAACGAGCTGACGGCCATACCGAAAAGCGCATTTCAGAAGTGCTTCGCGGATTGGAAGAAGCGCTGGCATAAGTGCATTATATCTGAGAGGGATTACTTTGAAGGGGACAAGATGGATATTGATAAATAAATAAATACTTTTCAAAAAAATTCAAAATTCACCTTTCCTTTTGAACAAACCACGTACATATACAAATGCCAATTTACGTTCGTTTACTTTCCATTTTGTTATCTACCGACGTATTTGGTCACATGCTCTTTGTATTTTCTTAATTGATTCTACTCTACTTCAGTCTTGCATATTATTAACTTTTAAGAAATTGATATTATATTATATAATATATTCTTAGTGAAAATTATATTATATTTTTTCTATTTAAAACTTTTATTTGTTGAATTTTATATGTTCTGTAAATAAAACTGTTATTTAGTTTTCTTTGTCACTTCAGCTTTCATTATTTGCTCTACAAAAAATAAAAAAATCGGATTAAATATTGCAATAATTATTTTATATTTATTTTTATGCTATTGATATATTGAAATGCTTTTATAATAAAGTTGTTTATTGTTATTATGAACCAGTAATTGCCAAAAAAAAATTATTTATTTGTCAGATATATCAAATTTAGAACATTGGAACAGAAAATAAACAACTTCATACTTAAATAATGTATAAGCCTCCATTGGCTGAAAAGTATCAACTATGTAGATTCGCCCTACTAAAAATTACAGATCTATAAATACTTTATATTATACTTGACATATGTGATTTGATTGAGCAATAATTTGTATTAAACGTCCTTATCAAAATATCAAATCTAGTGTGTAGTCTATTTATTCTATTGATAAGTTTGAAATTATCTATTCTGTTAACAAAGATATGTAAAGACACCTGTATTATAACATGACGAATCAACACATGAGTTTTATTACATTAAAAAAAGAAAATATGACCAAATGTTCTATATTATCGAAACTAATTAAAAAAGAAACGAGTGTATTTGGGTGTTTTTTAGGGAAATGTTATTACGTAAAACTTTTTCTTTTTTATTAAAACACTAATAAACTTTACATCGAATAAAATAAAAACTAAAATCCCTTTATCGTAATACAAAGTTGTTGTCGTCAGTAGAAAGTAGAAAGGACAAATGGACAAATTGTTTACACTCACTTATTTCTTTTATCTTATTATTCTAAGAATTCACAGAAGTAGAGCTGCGATGCTGAAATAATTACATTAATATATTATAATCATATGGGTTTACTTATGTCAGTTAGCTTTGGAAAATTCAGTGTCAATTACGTTCTGTGTTTCTTAAGTACCCCCTCAGTTCAAAAAATATTAGGACATAATCTATTAAAAATCTAGAAATGATAAAAAAATATTAGTGCCAACAGTGTCCTTTAGAATTCCAAAACTAATTTCACGGCCACATTCACTTGAATGTTCCCCGGGTCATAATACCGCTCTCCTTTCATAAGGCTTTTAAGGTGGGAGAATAAAATCGCAAGTGGCCAAGTCCAGAAAATAGAGTTGGAGTCGAAGTGGTTTTTGATCATAAACTTCGCGACTTTTCCGGGTATAATGTCTTGCAGAAGAAAAGAATCCTTAGCAGCTCATTTTTCTGGTCCAAAACATCGAATTGGATTCCAGGGAGGTTTCAGCACTTTCAGATAAAATGCCGAAGCCATCACGATACCTCGAGGTACAAATTTTCTATGTATTTTCCATCAGTGTTGAAAATTATGATGTCTATCGTCCTCGTTTATGATTTTTGTAAGTACATTTTTTTGGTATGGACCCTACAACGCACAGCCATTCAGTACTCTGTCTTTTTATGGTTGGGTTATACTGATAACACCACCTATAAGTATGAAACTACGGCACAATTGCTCACCACGCAAGTTTTGCTCCGCAATCACCGTGTAAGGTACGCAGTTTGCGCGCAAGTTTCACCTGTTTAAAACCTCATAATGGTTTGGTTTACTAATATTATGTAATAATTGACACGTGAAACAATAATCTTGGGTGAACAGTTTCTGAATCTTGCTGATGTTGATGTCAGATGAGACGCAGACAGGGGAGCTTTCTTTCTCATCGACTCGTGTGACTTATAGCTACCAAAGATGATAGTGAGTGACTTCAGTCTTGTGCCACAAAAGAAAAACGTTTGAACGCCTAAATGTACCCAACGAGTTCGAACAAATGCCGTTAGTTGTATGATTTTAATTAATCATGTCCTAATATTTTTTGGATTCGTGGCCTATGTTCGGCAACGAATAAGACTGTAGATTATCAATTAATTAAAAGTTTACTCATGTGAGAATTTTTATATGTAAATAGATATATTCAATATAATTAACTGTAACGAAAATCAAGACAGATTTGTTAAGTGTCTAACGTTTGATAAACAGCGATGATATTTGAAATTATTATCGATATGAAATGAACAGCATAAATTAAATAGTTCTTATTTTTTTTTAAATCCATGTAATTAATTACGTTTTGTGTATGTTTGTTACTGGTTCAATTTATACATCGTTTTACTTCTTACTTAAAATGACAATTTGGTTGTCGAAATACGGATACAGGATCTTAAAACTGTTTTGATAGTAAAAGTATTTAATGTTTATTTATATATTTAACCGAAAAGTACGATTTAATTTTATATAAATGTTTATCGGAAAATAAAACTGTATTTTGAACTTGAAGTTCTCTAACTTCTTGTGAGTGTGTGAGATTGGTATCTTGCCGAACCTTTGTTAGAATTTTGACAGTCATTGTAAAGTTATTTGATATTAAGTTGAAGTAAAACGATAGAAAAATAAGTACCATCTAGATAAACGTGGTAATCTCAATATTATAATTAGATTAATTTTATCACAATTTTACAATTGTATAATTATTACATTACTTAATTAACAAATATGTATTATCTTTTAGATTAGCATTATTATTAAGTCGTTGCGCTGGTCAAGTCAAGTTCTTAATTTTTAGTCGCAACTAATTCCAAAATAGTTTAGAATTCACGCCATAGAAATTATGATTTGACAGAACATGAGACTCACCTTTCAATGTGTTTGTGAAAAATAGAGTTACAAGAGATTATTTAAATTTTTAGTATCATCTGACGTTTAATTCTACAGGTGCAGTTGCTTAAAGAAGGCGTGTTTAGTGAAAATCGTAAAATGGATAAAATTGCTATTCGTGCTACAATTCAGAACTTGTTGTTTTGAGAGAACATTGGGCAGTGATGCTTCTTTGACTTCCACAATTTACCACCGGATGGTGATTTGAGTCTCGAAAATGATGACTGAACTACAAGAACGTGTTACCATTCTAAGAATGGTTAAAAAAGTTCGTGAAGCGTTACGTGATGCAAAACTGTAGGCATATCTATTGAACGTATACATCACATTTTTATGTCGAATTACACATGTCTAAGCTCTCTGTCAGATGGTTGCCGCGTTTATTAAATGCAGATCGAGAACGTGAAATAACACGGATTTCCAATAACAATTTGAAGCTCTTTAAATCAACTCCGCAGATTTTTTGCGTCGCTTTGTTGCCGTTGATGAAGTTTGACTCTCTTACTATATGCTAGGAATGAATCGGCTATCTTAACAGTGTCAGTCCTCCCCCAAAGAATGCCAAGACATTTCCTTTGACTGGAAAGCTAATGGATATGATATTTTGGTATACGAAGACGATATTTCATCAACTATATCGTAAAGTGTCATGTTTTACTTCATGATCCTCAGCTTTTAGGATTAAGATTTAATATGATTTGAGGTGACCATAATGCCTGTGCTATTGTGACCTTTTCTTATCTATTGTAATCCTTATATCTCTTTTGAGTCTGTTGACTTCTTTGCATATACCTGCTGAAGTTAATTTTAATTAATTTTTAGTTCGATCGCAAAAAGTCAAGGTATTCGGACATCATGCTTCACATATCGCCTTCAATAATTCTTTCTTCCTTTCGATCTGTTCTTTGTCTTTATACACGCTACAATCTTGCTAAAGAGAAGTTTGAGTACTATATCAGGCTTTAATAGATCTTTCTTGAAAAATAAAGATATAAATAACTTCTTACGAATGCAGATTACATGCAGAACGTCTATACAACATGACCATGTTGTATAGACGTTCCTTCGAGGGTCAATGCCCTGTTACTAAACCACTGATGATTTTTGTTTCTTCAAATGGTAATCTATCAACGAGATATATTATACTATCCTGCTGGAAATATCAAAAGTTGCCATTACAGAAGAAAGATACCCAACAGCTCGAAAGAAAGTGCTATTCCATCATGACAATGTACCATCACATACCAGTCGTATTGTTCAGAAAAAACTTAATGAACTACGATTCTAGATTATACCTCATTTACCCTATGGACCTGATCTAATCCTTTAGGACTTCCACTTATTCTCAAAACTTAAACTGTTTCTCGCCGAAAGGAAATTCAAGACAGGCGAGGAAGTTATTGCAGAAGTAGACTAGTATTTTAAAGACCTTGATGCCGATGATTGTAAATCAAGTATGATTGTACTCCTACACCGCTGGTCTAAGCATATTTAATGTTCAAGTGGAATCCGTTGAAAAATAACACTTTCAATTAATTTAAACAAGATATACACATATTTTTTTATTTTATTAATTTATAATATGTACTTTACTTAATCGTCTTTTAGGATTAAGATTTAGCATAATCTGAGGTGGCCATAAAGTCTATTACTCCACTAGGATCTTTTCAGATCTATTCTGATTCTCATATCTCTTTTGCGTATCATGCCCTTTATATCGTTTTCAATAATTCTCTTACGTCCGTTCGATCTGTTCTAACAATCTTCCTCAAGAAAAGTTGAGTATTATACTTTATTATATTGTACTTTACTAGATCTTTGTTGATAGATCAAGTCTTTTTAACTCCTCACAATTGAGGACAATTTTTCAAGTTCACGTTTCTCGCACCAAAATTCATTGACCATGAACGGCTCACTGCTCTGTTACAAATTATGATTATATTAATTTTCTCCAGTAGTCTATATCTGCCATACTTAGTTTTACTGACCATGCCCATGTTGTATAAATATTTTCTCGAAAGATAATGTTCGGTTACCGAGTTGTGACGGTATTAATTTGCTGCTTCCTACTTCTAATTAGATTAGCTGATAACTTAGCATGCATTGCTTCATTTTTATTGCGACAGCGAAATATTTAAAATATTAATTTCCATAAACAGGATTCAATCATTTTTGAAATTGTTGACGTGGATTTCTTTATTAAGTACTTGGTCATCACATGCTTCAGTTTTTATTTGTGTGACTAAAACGTACTCAGTTTGCATATTATATTGTCATGTAATATACCTATATACGATAAGTCAATCTATTATGTTAAGTTTGATTCGATTGCTTGTATGGAATCGGAAATTTCTGGCATTCAGGTCTTATTTTCTTATGTTACATAACTCAATGAAATTAAAATTGCAGATTGAACTTAGACATTAACTCAAATGATTGACGATACAATACGTTTATTCCGGCTTTTTAATTTTATTTTGGCTCTAGCTATGAAAACTTGTGTAAGTGAATTCATGTACAAGTTTAACTTTAAATTTTGTAAACGTAGTACTTATAATGTACATAATCTATTCAGACGAGCAATTTTATGTGACGACTTATTTTGTTGCAGATCAGATGATGTCACAAGGGTTGATGACACCAGTTCGATCGCCAAAGTTGCCAAGTTTCTTTCGAATCAACGAGAAGAAAGACAAAACGGACATCTGTTACGATGACCATTACACAGCGTCTTTTTTAAACCAATTATACGTGTTACTTAAAAGAACTTTTCTAATATTAAGTAGGGATAAGACACTGACTATATCTAGGATAGCCACGCACTTGTCCATAGCGATATTTTTGGGCGTACTTTACTTTGGCATTGGTCGAGACGCCTCGAATATGTTGAACAACTTTAATTTTTTATTTTTTACTGTGATGTTCCTCATTATGACTGCCATGAATTGTGTAATTACAACGTGTGAGTAGCAATTAATATGATGAATTTGAAATGCCTGAGGTTAACAATGGGAAAGTTCCCAGATTTATAGTACACTCAGTCTTTTCGATATAATATTTTTTTATTGGCGTTGACTTCAATTTGTTACAATGAACGAAGTAAAATGTTTAAAAAAAAATTTATTTCAATTTTACATTTAGTTTCCAATCTCTGGCATTTCGATGTATTCAGACCGTTTTTTTTCCAATAACTATAAATATACTAGCAGCAAGAAAATCTAAAATTACAGGCCGCAACTGTATTGCAAATTACTAAATTAATTAAAACAATTTAAACTATTTCATTTCATTAAACGCTATTTAGCTGTATTGCTTGAAAGTTGAACAATCTAAGAAGATATCTCTTTTTTTTTTAGTTTCTCAGCATATGGAGTTCGTCCATTTCTTAAATCTAATTATTTAAGGAATATAGGACTGCATGCATAGATGCGAACACTCATATAATACTCTTCAAATGCAACCTGCAATTTTCCCAGTCAAATCTCGTCTCTGTTGACCATGAGTTGCCTTTTCAATGTTTGCCAACATTTGCTTAAATTTTTCAACGATATTTCAATTATATTTAACTTATTTCGATTAAGTTTGCAAATTTTATTAAAATTCTTTTATTCGGGTTGAAAATATTTAATCTTCAAGACAATTAAAACTTTCAGTCACAGTTAGGAATTTCTAATGGTACGAGGATTATTTGACAAGTAGTGAGAATGACACATAGGTGGCGCTCTAATTGGTAAAACAAATGCACTGTAATTTAGTTTGGCTATTTATATGTTTACATTCCGATATTTAGATAAATCGGTTGATTAGTTTATTTTTGACAGCTGATTGAAAAAGAAGCAACATGTCGTTTTGTTAAAATGGAAAAAGCAGAGTATCGTGCGGTGATTAAATACTTCGTAATTAAGGGTATGAAAGCTACCGAAATAAAAGATGAGTTACGGGGAACATTAGGTGAATCTTCTCCATCGTCCGTCACTATAAGTAAATGGGTAAATGAATTTAAACGTGGTAGAACAGGCTGTGTTGATGAAGCGCGCTCTGGAGCACCCAAAATCGTGACTTCTAAGGAAATGATTATAAAAATCCATAATATTATTACGCAAGATCGACGACTAAAAGTGAGAGAGATAGCAGACATGGTAAACATTTCAACAGAACGCGTACACCACATTTTAACGAAAGAATTGGGCCTTTCCAAACTTTCGGCAAGATGAGTGCCGCGATTGCTTACGACTGATCAAAAGTTCACTCGTTTGCTCATTTCCAATGAGTGTTTGGACCTTTATAAGCGGAATCCGGTTGATTTTTGTAGGCGATTTGTTACTTGCGATGAAATTTGAAAACACTACAGTACACCCGATACTAAACAACAGTCGAAACAATGGTTAGAACGTGGTTCTGCACCTCCAAAGAAAGCGAAAACCACTTTATCGGCAAACAAGGTGATGGCATAAATTTTTTGGGAGTCAACGGGCATTTTGCTAATTGGTTACCTTCAGAAAGGTGCCACGATAAACTGACAATATTATGCAGAACTTCTACAAAAATTAAATGTTGAGATTCGTGCTAAACGGCCAGGAATGGCAAAGAAAAAGATTCTGTTTCACCAAGACAACGCTCCCTCGCATACCAGCACAGTTGCGATGTCCAAAATCCACGAGTTGCATTTCCAATTAGTACCGCATGCGCCTTATTCGCCGGATCTAGCCCCTTCCGACTTCCACCTTTTTCCAAAATTGAAAACGGCATTTGGTGGAAAGAAATTTTCGTCCAACGACGAGCTTATCATCTTCGTAAATGAGTATTTTGCAAGCCTTCCGGAATCGAATTTTAGAGATGGCGTAAGGGCATTGGAGCACCGTTGGAATAAATGTATTGTTCTTTTAGGAGAATATATTGAAAAATAAAAATTATTTTGTATTTAAAAAATTCGTTTTTCTTTTCCATTCTCACTTCTTGTCAAACTACTCTCGTATTATAGAGTTTAACTTTGGAATAACTTCAGTCTAGATATGTTTAAAAACAGTTTTTTTTATTCTGCAATATTATTTGTAAATCATTTAATATTTTTGGTAAAATTTGTAAGGAACTTACATACGCATTATTTTTATTTTAGTTCCCTCAGAAATGCCAATTATTATAAGAGAACATTTTAATAGATGGTATGCCTTACCATCCTATTATTTGGCTATTACCTTAGCCGATATTCCTATACAAGTAAGTATATTTTCTTTATATATGAATTATAAATATTTTCACTCAGTATATTTAATTTTGATTTGCAACATATGATTTTTTTCTAATTTTAAAAATGGAAAAGTGTAACCAAATGATGAATTACCAAGAAATATTTTTTTACTGTTGAATAATGAGCACGATTTCATACGAAGTTTAAAAATTAATACAAAATATTCTTTCTTTCAGATTTTAGCAACATTTTTATATGCATTGACAACTTACTTTATGACTGCTCAACCGTTTGAGATGCTGAGGATATTTTTGTTCTTCAACATGTGCATTTTGATATCTTTGGTTGCGCAAAGTTTAGGCCTTCTTGTTGGCGCTTTTATGGGTTTAAAGGTAAATTTTTATCTCAACATTTTAAAAGAAAGCATTTATTAAATGCAAGTATTTCAAAATAATTTTAATTGAATGACCAATTTCGTGCAGAAATAATAAATTTTAATTGTACATATCTAGTTTCAATATACACTGGGTGTCATAAATAAATGAACACCCAACAAATGTTCATACATTTTAATTTTTCAAAAAAATTTGTATACGTATAAAGAGACAATGAAAATTTCAGTGAGATATGATTGTAGCAATTCATATAAACACTAATAATGCATCGATCTTCCTCTGGTTCATAGACATTTAGTTAGTATCTTAGGTATACTTGAAATTAACGAAATCAAGCTTGTGGTAAGCTATCTCAAACTTCTAAAATCCTTTGTCGAAGAATAGCTACATTAATCTGGTACGTAGACTTCCGCGGTCGTCATCCATACTATCTGCTTCTAGGCTTCCGGGCTGGAATCGCCTCACTAGTATAACTGTCACGTTTCGATGTTTTCGAATAGCTACATTTGGGAGTGGTGACAGCATTATCCTGCTGAAAATTTCGATTTACCAATTGTTCAAAATGTGGTATTAACGCTGGTTCAAGGACATTGATCTAGTGAATCTTACGTACTTTTTTAGATTACTATTAGATGAGATCTACTTCCATGACAGGTAGTTCCCTCATACCCTCACACTTTGAGTAACAGCTGTATATCGCTGTAGAGAAAACTGCAAGATTCTTTTTTCTTCGAAACGATTTCTGACCTAATTACGATTAGCATGAGCCTTTAGAAAAATCGAAATCTGTCACTGAAGACGACTCAATTCCATTCCTTATCCAGTACAATCCTCTGTTACATGATTTTAGTCGTGTAATTTAATGGCGTGAGGTTAGACGCAAGCAAGGAAATGATCGGTACGATTTATATAAGCCCAAAAAACCGAATTCTTCGTTGTATAGATCTGTTGTTTATTTAAACCTCTCCATCTATCGCCAGTTTTCCTTGTTGACGAGAAATGACCTCTAAGAGCCATGTGTCTCCGCCAATACAGAACAATTGTAGCAATACTAGGTAGTACACGGTCAATAGCATCAGAAATGGGTAATCATCGTTGTTCATTATTTTATAATCATGTTGCAGTGATACTAGGTCCTATACTTGAAGCATTACGAATGGATAATCCGGTTTCTCGTACGCCAATATGTTGTCATGCTCAAATTCTATTAATTGATGAAAAGTCACACGTTATCGAATTGTAGGTATTCTTTTACACTATACTAGAACTATATAAAGCTACATATAAATATACTTTACAGGGACGCTTAAGTACAGAAACAAAAATATTTTTTAGTTAATTATCTATGCTATCTAATATAATGTCATCTTACTGAAATTTTTATCGTTTGCTAGGATGAACAAAATGTATATTTTCCGAAAATTTCATTAAAATATATCAACGTTTACTGAGTATTCATTTACCTACAACGGCCATTATACAATTTATTTATTAAATATAGGGCAAAAATTCAAGAGGTGTTCCTTGGGCTATCTTACGATTTCTTTGTCCTCGGATGACTTTCAGAAAGACACTTTGTTTGGAAAATGTAAGGCGATAAAAGTTTGAATATTTTTTAAAATTATTAATACACTCCAAGTAAAACTACGGTGTACTGTTCTTGGCCTACTGAATATAAGAAATGTTAAGAAATTTGGTTTTACATTTTTAATAACGCTCCTATTAGAAACAACTGATATTATTCACACGGGGTAAATGCAAGTATCGAAAACATCATTAGTTTAGCCGCTATAAGTCATTTATTAATTACTTTTCTGATTTCTCATTTTCTCTCCTGTCAAAATTGTATGCGTCTTATATCTTCGTTTGATAATTAAATTTTTGCTATTGAAGCTCTTGAACACTGAGATGCCTGATATGCATTTTATGTATGAACTTGCCAATGGGAATTCGTTCGAGGCTACACGATTATACAGAAAATGATTTCCCAATCGCCTTGTTCCTCATAAGAAAACTTTCCAAAATATTCATCAACGCCTTCATAAAACAGATACACTTGCACATAATATAGGGCCAGGAAGGCCAAACACAGTAACAACAGTAAATTGGAAGAAAATATGCTGAACATGGTAGAGGAAGATGCAAATACTTCTATCAGAAAAAATAGTAAATCTTTTCAATGTACTTACATTCGAAGAAATACCTTCCATTACTTAATGTTTAGAAAACTTTGAAGCAGCAGTACTTGTATGGAATCACATTCTGCGTGCTTAGGTAGTAAATCCATTGATTTTGCTCCACATATTGCTTTTTGTCAGTGGTTTCTGCATAAATTCGTCCAACTCACTTAATTACTGGCGCTGATTTTTTTTTACCAAAGAAGTATATTTCTTAAGAAATGGAATTAGGAACTTTCATAATAATCACGTATTGGAATCACTACCTGGGTTTCTAGAGGATTCACCATTGGTAGCGATAAATATGTGGTTTTTGTACGATGTTTTACCATTATATTTTACAGTGGTTACTCGTAAGCTTTAAAACGCAACATATAAAGACCGCTGAATTGACTGAGGTGAACCTCATTTATGATTAGACGTAAATCCTTTGACTTTTTGCCCGTGGGGCTATTTGAATACATTAATGTATACTACTCCAGTGGAAAATGAAGGAGATTTGACAAAAACAAAAGAAACAACCCTGACATTTTTGAAAGAGTTCGTCAATTAATGAGGGGAAGATTGAATGCTTGCGTCCTAGCTAGTGGTAATTATTTTCAGTAGTAAATAACACAATATTGTTTTCTTTTCGAAACTTTTGTCACCCCGTATCTTTGAAACGAAGTGTCTAGCCAAAAATCGTCCGAGATCAACACATTTTAATATAGCCCAAGAAATATCGTTCTGAATTTTTGCCGCATGTTTAGTGAACACCCTGTACATTCATGGCTTGTATTTGACCAGTATTTAATAAATCGAAAAGCTTTTTTTTTACTGTATAGGAAAGCCATATGCAATTTACTTATAAAACGTACAAAAATTAATAGAATTAACTTGAAACGCATTATTATTTTTAGCATAAAGTTTGGAATTTGATAATAAGCAAAGAAAACCTGCAAAATTCATCTTTCACTTTATTAGGGTTTATTATTAAACCTCCTCATAAATAAACTCCAATTCTGGTACGTAGACTTCTGCGGTCGTGGTCCATACTATCTGCTTCGGGGCTTCCGGGCTGGAGCAGTTTCAATGTGACAGACAGTAGCAGTAGCTTAGCCCTGAAGATGTCCCATACAAGTGCCTACGAAACGTCGGCAGAAGCAGATAGTATAAACTTCAATTCTTTAAAAACTTTCCTATTTCGATCGTTAATAGTTGATATGAATCATTTATTTTGCTTTATTTTTAAGACTCTGTTCTAGTGTCAAAGTACAAGAATTTCCGCCGTTTTTCACAAGAGCTATATCTGTTGCAATATTTCTAAAGAAGAGAATATGAATATTCATTTTCCTGATAATTTAATTGAATTAATCAATACTGAATCTGTTGTCATAAATATATTTTTTATTCCAGAATGGTGTTATATTCGGACCCTTTACCTTATTACCATTTACGATATTTTCTGGATTTTTCGTGCAGTTATACGACGTCCATCCGTACTTACGTTGGATCTTCCACATATCCTATATCAAATATGGTCTGGAAGGTCTCATGTTGGCCATTTTCGGATACGACAGGGAAAAAATGCCGTGCAACGCCAACTACTGCCATTACCACTATCCAGGCATCTTCTTGGAGGAGGTCGATATGTCCGAAGCCGTTTATTCTTACTCCGTAATCTTTCTAGTGGGTCTAATACTTTTCCTCAGGGCGCTTGCATTTATAGCGCTATATATGCAGATACAAAGAAGACGATGAACGTCGTTATTCTAGGTGTTCAAACTATTATAACAGCATGTAGTTTTGTGATACAGCGTGTGTTCGTGAAGTATTGATGTAAGACTTTTTTTATATTGAAGCTGAAACGTAATCAGAAACGTAGTTTTTAACTTAGTAAAATGAATGCAACAGTTTGCTGGCGTGATGTTGGAGGAATTTACGAGAATTTGTCATGCTCGCATGTTTTGGGGCAACAAAACTCTAGCATTCTGTGATATTTTTAAGTACTTGAAAGGAACCAATTATGTTCTACAGGGATCAGATTTGAATATTGCACACCCTCCATTCTATACTAAAATAAATGATATTAAACAAAATACGAATATAAATGTTCTGTAACCTAAATGTCATTGAGTTGTTAATCAAGCATTGGTCTTTATTCTTTAGATTCTTTTTAATATGATTATCCCAGTGCATTATTTTGCAGACATTTTAGACCAGCATTCCACTTTTTCAGCCAAGAATGTAGAATAAGTGTCCTTTTATGTATTATCTTTTTAAAATAACTTTTTCATCTTCAGCTAATAAAGTCCGTACTACGGCTATTCTAAAACTTCCAAGCGAGTGCATTACCAGCCGACTTTTGAACCCGACAGCTTTCACGTACCTTCAAATATAGACGTAGGTCTCTCATAGCTTTAATAGAAAATATACGTAAGGATGAAATAGAATTTTCGCAGCATATGAAGACGTTCACAAAGGCACTAAACATGTATTCATGAATCTACTTATTAGTTTTGTTTATATTTTCAGTTAAAATCGATGCGATTCTTCTGAAACTGTACAGTATAGCAATATTTCAATATTTTGCTTTAAAATACATTATTTTAATGCGACCCAGAAAAAGTTGAGATATGTCAATGTGTAGAGACTTTTTAAATATTTCCGTAGTCTTCTACTTGCTTTTAAGTTTCCCCTACTATCCATTTAATTTCTTCAGAATGTTTCTAAAGATTGGAAAACAAGTAGAAGTCCACGATAGTATTTAGAAGGTTTATTTACAATTGAAAGCGGCCCTGAAAGCCTATACTCAACTATATCCTCCTATGCAGCTTACCAATAAAATATATAATCATTCAATATAGCTAAAAAATCCTACTAAACCCGTTTAATCTTGTTCACCTAAATAGAAGAGATATGAGAATCTCTCGTCGAAATTTTAAATTGCGCTTTTGGGGGGTCGCAGTATTCAATAATTTCTATATCTCAAATTAAAAAAGAAAATTTTAATTAGCCATAGTGCTTTAAAGTTTTATAACTTTATTTGAACATTGAATTTTATTTTTTGATGTGTTTAGTGAAATTATTTCTATGTTTTAGATACCACTTTAATTAAAATGAAACATCATGAGTATATTGTGTTTTTTTATTTGGAATGAAATTTTGTTATTTTTTAAATTTTTTAGAAATCAAATTTGAGTGCTCTGTTTGAATTAAAATCGTACTCATGAAGTTTTATTTATTTTTTAATACCTAATATTTAGTATTCATAAAATGTGTTTTTTGTGCTTTTAATTTATTTCCAAAAAGAAAAAAAAAACGAAAGTTGAACAGTATTTGTACACATTTTATATTACAAACACATTTTTGTTAGTATATTTTTTTCCAATTTGTTACCAAAATAAATACCAAAAACATAGACTGACATGTGTAGCAACGTATGAAATTGTAATAATCAGCGATATGTATACCTTTACCATCCTGTGTGAATGAGAAAATGTACACTAGGTAATAAATTTTTATGAAATGTAGTGTGGCATTCCAAATAATATTATCAAAAGGCGTACAAATTTTTTTTATGTATACAGAAAAATGTTTTAAAGTAATATATACTATATATATTTATAAATATGTGTTTATTTTAATCCAAAATACATACAGTCTTTTATTATAAACTACTATTAGTTCCGAAAATGCATCACAGGTGTTCTAAAAAATTATTTATAAGTATATAACAACAATAATTCGTCCTTTACATTCCCTAACAACTTAACGCCAATCACACGGAATATTGGCAGGCCATGATTTATTATACGCATTTGTGCTGCGATTTTTAGTTTTGCCGGTCGAAATTTGTTTTAAATAAAACGGGAAACTATGAAAATTCTCTTGCGCTGTGGCGTTCCTGACACCTCGACGTAGGAACCATTAATTGACGTAGGTTGTTTTAAAAGTTTTTAGTTCATCTACTTCCCGTATGGTGGCGCTGTCAGAAATATTTTTGTCGATTTTTTTAGTCCGGATAGCATTTACAGATTGCTAGTATATGCTGTTATCTCTTTCTAGTAATTTTATAAATGAAGCGAGTTTTGTAAAAAATGCAATTACCGCGTGAAAATTTTTAAACCATGATTTTCCACGCTTTTAAAGACAGTTTCACTGGACAAGAACGTTTGTAAAAAAAATCAAACAATTGTTTGGCGATGAAGCACCATCCTTGACGACTGTTGGACGGTGGTACAATGAGTACCAAAGTGGACGTGTTTCGCTCAAAGACGAGCATCGTGAATAACGGCCTGCTACTGCAGTTACTCCAGAAAACATCGACTCCGTGTACAACATACTAAAGACAGACAACCACTGCACGTAAGAGATATTCGGGCATCATTGAGCACAGATATGACCCAAATCAGAACTAACCTGCATGATCAACTTGTGAATCTTTGCGCTCGATGAATACTACGCAAAAAAAGCTCAAAAAGAAGCGCTTGTGAATTGGTGCAAAAAAGTGTTTAAAAAATTCAACAGAGGTCGAGCAAAATGTATGATGTTACGAGTTAATAAGCAAGCAACAATCGGCTCAATGAGTCTTCAAAGACGAGGAGAAATCTTCTTTCTTCAGACGCGCCGGTCATCTTGCTACTACTCCGCTAGAGGATCGTCGCACAGTCAATAGTGAATGATATACAACCATTCGTTTGCCGACTGTGTTTCAAAAAGTGTGCAAGAAGCGACCAAGAGGACGAATTTTTCAGCCGCTTCACGAACCAAATTCATGACTCATCTGCCTTATAGTCCTGACCTGGCACCTTGTGACTTCTTTTTGTTCCCATATATGAAAGAAAAAATGCGTGGATTGAAATTTAATACCCCGGAAACGACGGTGGAAGCCTACGAAAGCTTTAATCTGAGGTGACTGAAGAACAATGCGGCCAATGTTTTGAGAACTGATTCCATCGAATGCAGAACTACATAGATCATAAAGGCGAATATTTTGAAAAACGTTAAAAAAATAGGTTAAGACAATTGCTTTTTGTATCATTCCCAAACTTTTTAAAGCAGCCACTGAGTGATTCTATAATATAACCACCCTATTGCAATTATAATGTTAATTTTAATTAGAGTTATAATAAGATATACATACAATATGATCATTTTCTCTGTATGTGGGTAACTTGGTCCTGAAGATACAGAATCGAATAAATTTGCAGTTACTCAGAATTCAGTTTTATCGTCTGTTGTTAATTTTCTGAGATATTTTGAAGAATTGAAAGTTGTCTTAATTTTCAGTCTTACATATCTTCGTACAACTAAAGATACAACAAAATTATAAGTGGCATTTGATAGATATTACATAGAATTTAATAATCGCAATTAAAAATTAATAACAAACATCATGCTATCTACTTCCGGGCTGGAACTGTGTCACTTGTATATCTGCCGACGTTTCGTACCTATTTGTATGGGGCTTAACTACTGCACTGAGACTGTTTCAGTGCAGTAGTTGAGCCCTGAAGGTGTCCCATACAAATGGGTACGCAGTTCCAGCCCGGAAGCCCAGAAGCAGATAGCATGGACCACGACCGCGGAAGTCTACGAACCAGATTAACAAACCTAATTTTTTTAAAATGGTAATCGTGGTTGTCTATGACATCATTAAAGTACTTATTTTCTTTTTAATTCATAGATATAACTGTTAAGAATTACGTAAAGTTGGTATAATTTCGACTTGCACTTTTTTACATGATTTTTTATGTAGAAATTTAATAAAGTTATGTTTCTTAATTTTTATAAGTGTAAATCCGCAGATGAGAAAATGGCGGGGAATTTTGCTAAACATATGATTGTAGTCAATGATATGTATAAACTGTTGGTTTATGAATATCAGTTTTTTAAACGAGTTGCGCATTTTTAGTACCTATATTGTTACGGTTTGATTTTAATTTTCCGCATATTTTATTTCACCCTGTATAGTCTCCATATTTTAATATTATACACGTTCAAATATCGTTTTTTTAACGTTCTATATAGATTTAGTTTCATTTAATGTAGCGTTAGTATATTCGCATTTAAACGAATATATGCGAATATACGTTTTTTTACATTTTATATCGATTTAGTTTCATTTAATATAGCGGTAGTATATTCCCATAGATTCATTCATTCCATGGCCAATAATGCATTTATTTTAAGCGTATTTTAATTTCTTACTCAATTCAATAGTTTTTTTGCTTAAGCCGCATAAAGCAAATTTAATCATGTTTGGAGTTTTTATTAAGTCTGTATGCACACCTTGCGAGAGGCACCCACTGTCCGTCTCACTCTCGCTGCACCGATAGATGAGCTGCAGGTGCGCGTGGTTATTCTGCGTCTACGTGAAAATCGAACGTTGTTTTCTCGAACCTTCTAGAATATTTTCTTCCGTACTCCCTTTTACCCTTAGCCGTACATTTGGCGTTGATTGCGTGTGACAGGCTTCGGTAAGTATTAAACGTTCGAGCTGGTTTTCAGTAGCGTCTTTTGCAAATGTCCTGATAAAAGTGTGTTCTCTTAGGGTTTTTTTTTTTTGTTGCTGTCAGATATACATAATTCCCCTTTTGAACTGCATCTCCTAGTGCCGGTGTCGCAGTGTAGGCTATCCCGTCTCTACCAGCGTGGTTCTGGAATCGCAGCAATAAGGACGACTAAACAAGGTTAGACCTAACTTATTTGGTATGATTCCGCCGCAACCTGGACTGTGGCTTTATCAATCGATTGATTAAGTAATTATGAGCAGTTAATAGTTTTTCTCTTTTTGTGAATCAAAAATTTAACGATGATATTCGGGTATTGTTTTGTTTAAATCACTTCGTCATATTTTAAATACCGGTGATTTATAATATACCGTATATACTGTTGCTTTATTTCTTTGAAATATATTAAACATTAACTTTTAATGTTACATGTCATTATACTGAAAATGTAACACCACATAAGTCAGTATAATTATTGTGAGGTCTCTCTCTCTCTCTCTCTATATATATATATATATATATAAGTATTGTTTATTCATTCGTTTCATGTTTTCCTTTTTTTTGCTATTTTTACTTCACATTGATTCAGCTTTTTTTTATTAACTTGTTAAGTGACTTATTATTTAAATAAAGGATTAGTCCGTATACTGGGTGTACTTTTGTCGCGTTGTATACCTTTAAGGGAATTCTTGGGCAACTTAGTGGGTTAATAGAGCTACGACCTACTTTACATGTGCCATTCTTTGCTCTTGGCGCCTTCTTATGAATATTTATCTTCTACTATTTAGCTTGTGGACCACGACCTCCGTGACAGTTAGCTGGTCACTGTTCTATTGTTGTCCCTGAGTCGGTCGTTCGCGACCTGCAGCTTTCTTGCTTATGCGTATACCAGTATTACTATTCTAAATTCTCTCTTTATTCATGTTTGTAAACCTATACTGTATTTCAAAAAGAGAGAGACAAATTACTCAACAGCCTCAAATGCCGGTTAATACTCATTGGTTGAGAACGAGGCAAAATCACATAGTCGTATCTATAATGACGTACTATTTGAACTTTTATAAACTAATAAATAAAATTACATGTGTTTTCTAAAGAAATATTTTATCTACACACATAAAAACGAGAATGTTAATGTGTGGAGTGTGTAACAATACTTATGATTTATTTGCTTTTTTATTCAAATTTTCACGAATTTTATAGGTTGTAATTTAGGCTTATGGTCTGTTTACAAGTTAGTCTCTTTCTTTCTGAAACACAATATAGTACATGTTTCACAGATATGTTAATGCTAAAAGATTATGGCTGGTAGATGTTCCAATACGATGTTTGAATCTAAAAAAATATTTGGTTTTTGACATTACTATTAACACGTCTTCTAACATGTCTTCTAAATTATTTTCTTAAACATTATTGTGACTGTAAATACTGAAAATCTTATATTTTGGACATAGCATTAACATCTAACCATTACGGTCATTATGAAGTAGGTTTTGCCTCATTTTCTTACATTTTTTACTTTTGTGTTTTTTCTACACAGCGGCTAATAACAATAACATCAAATTGCACACACCAGTATCCATTCTAATAAAGCAAATAACAAAACTTAAAGCGCTACATTGCCACTTTGATGAGAAGATACGAGCTTCCATTATGGTAAGAATTCGCCGTCTGCCACTATCTCTGCTTTGCATACAACGTAACTTTATCTTTGAGTTAACGACAGGGTTCTGTGTCTAGCGTTTCTACCGTATCGTATTGAACCACAAAGAGCTAAATTTTGAACCATCGTCTGTTTCCCAATCACACATGCGTAGCACATCTGGTGCTAGCCACTACATCCTATTGAAATACTAGAGATTAGACTCTACCATTGCCTTATTGAATGGAGACAGAAAGTTCGTCAGGGCGGTCGTGGGTCTACTAAAGAGGAAATGAAAGTATAACAAACGCAGTGACAATATCGAATTCAGAAAAGATACCATATGTAAATTCTGACGGAAATGAGAGAGGTAGCCGCGATTTAATAAAAGGACAAAGTCAAAGAACACGCTCTAAAAAGATAAAATTGCTACAGTAGACCTGAAGAGGACGTAGTGGAATAGGAATTATCCTATTCCAGGCACAGGCATGTGTCAATAACTAGCATATCTTTTACAAAAAAACAGAACTCTAACAGAATTTTTCAAAAAAACTGGTTTTTGGTAACGTTCACTAAATGAAAAATTGTTAAATAGGACTCTTCAAAATGTTCTTTATTAAGTTCTGGAGGACATCCAAATTATTCATCATTTTTCAAGCTCGTATCTTCAAAACAAACAAAATCATTTTCATTGTAGTTACTTATCATTCATTGTATACATTTCAGTTTTTATTGTTATTACTTTGTTTAAATTCTTATTGAATTGTAGAGAGCGTAAATTTGTTCGTCTTAAAGGTAAATTTAATGTGTGTATAATAAGCCTGCAGAAATGAGTGCGCACTCATTGGTGGCGATGATAAATAAACTTCAATTTTATTATCAACTTCCATATCAGCGTGAACACGTCGAAGCAATGAACCAATACCGACATTAAAAATCTAATGCCAATGTTGCAATTAAGCTTGCAAAAACGAGTGCGCACTCATTGGCGGCGATGATATATTTCGAAAGCGGTTGGATATACCCAAAGTCGAGATTCGTATGCGTATGGTATGTGTATGAATGCCGGATTAGATTGATGATGGCGAATCGACGGTCTTCTTTGTTATGTTCGACAAGTGTTAATAGATTTCTTAACTGATATTCAACATTAAAATACATTGACACTATTATTAAATGTATTATTTGTAATACCAACATTTTACCGTACAGTATTTTTGTGTGTAAAAGACATGTTAATAGCAAACAACACCGGTTAAATGCGCAACGTGATGTACCATATTATAAATTTCTATATGACTTTATTTTTATGTTAAGGGTGTGCAACATTCCACAAAATAATGTAGATAATGAAGAATTTTGAAACTTTTGGGGGAAGTATGTTCCGGAATGGAGATTGCCAACAAGAGGTCAATTACAGTATAATTTTCCCCGGGTGAACAAAACGATTACGGATCAAATAAAAGCAGAGTTAAAAGATCAAAAAATATGGTTGACGGTAGATGAAACAACGGATGCAAGAAAGAATAGTATTTTAAATGTGTTAGTGCGCACTTTAAAATCCGGTGAGATTTCCTTAGCTCTTCTTTTACATAGTAGAATATTACAGAAGGCAAACGCGGAAAGAATAGAAAGTATATAATATACCTTTGGGAAGTTCAATATATCGGCAACCAAACTTGTAATGTTGGTTACAGATAGGGGTTCGAATACGGTTAAACCTGGAAAGTTACTAAAACAATCTTTTCCTCAATTGCTCCATGTAACCTGTTTGCTCCACGCATGTCATCTTGTAGCTGAATTTATTAGAAACAGTTATCCAAAAGTAAACCAATATATAGTTTCTACCAAAAAAGTTTTTATTAAATCTCCAAAACGCATTCGTGAGTTTAAACAGACTTGTCTGAACATTCCTCGGCCACCACAGCCGGTATTGACGAGTTGGGAAATGAGAAATTTTTACACATTATTAAACCTTGTATCTTGAATTTAAATCCGCAAGATGCTTAAGCAATTTCAGTAAGTCAGCTGCTGGTTTCAGATACCTCAGATACTCAAATAGGGCAACTTTCCGAAAATTATTCAATTCTTCTAGATACTATTTCCAAATCAGAAAACACCAAGCTATCATTACATGAAGCGCTAAATATAGTATATTACCTCAAAGCCTCGTTAGGAAATCTAACAGATAGTATAGAAAGATTAACAACCGATAAATTGTGTGCGGCTATAAATAACAATCCCGATTTTCGAACTATAGTGCGTATAAACAAGAGTTTAATTGAAAACCAAGAGAGCAAATAAGATGAGAACGTCCTTTTTAAAATTCACGAACATCACATCATTAAACTCAGAACGCTCCTTTTCAAATACTCCAACATATTTTCACCTCGCCGTAGGAGTATGATTGAATTACCACTGGAAGACATACTAATGACAAAACACTACAGCGAATTTTTGCGTCACTCTACATCAACAACACAAAAAAAAACGAAAATAGTAATTACATTTATTATTTTTAATATTGATAGTAACTGAGGCGTACGCTACTGCGAAAGCACTCGTTTCTGCAGCCTCAGTATGTATGTACGTGGTTTGTTCAAAAGGAAAGGTGAATTTTGAATTTTCGCGCGCTGTGTACATACGATTATCGAAATTTTTTTTGTTATGTTGGTACACATGTGTTAGTCATATGTTGGTACATATTTTCACCTCGCCGTAGGAGTATGACAGAGTTAACATACTAATGACACAATACTACAGCGAATTTGTACGTCACTCTACATCAACAACACAAAAAAAACTAAAATAGTGAGTGAGTATATTTATTATTTTTAATATAGATAGCACTCGTTTCTGCAGCTTTTGTGCATAATATATATATATATATATATATATATATATATATATATATATATATACACTCCGCGCAACATGAATAGGACCACCCGACTTGTTGCAAGCTTTCGGTGGTTTGAAAAACAATTCATTTACTAAAAATACAATGCAAGTATGTAATGGTATGATATGGCAAATAATACGCATTATTGCGCAATAGTGCCTAACGTTATGCATTGGGTGACGTAAGTACCACATACATATAAAATGCACCGCGCCGGTTGGATACGACCAGTATTTAATAGTAAGCTACCGGATGAGTGTCGAGTTACAACGTGTATCCGGAT
The DNA here is from genome assembly GCA_031893035.1 of Dermolepida albohirtum. Lineage (NCBI taxonomy): Eukaryota > Metazoa > Arthropoda > Insecta > Coleoptera > Scarabaeidae > Dermolepida > Dermolepida albohirtum. Next base: position 405,118 of record JAVIWB010003424.1, read on the forward strand.
AAACAAACATCTGTAATTAAGGGTAGTGTGCAACGATGGGACGACAGAAGTGCTTAAGTATGGAAGAAATTGGAAAAATTAAAGCGTTCCATCAAGAAGGGTATTCCTCAAGGGCTACTGCAAAGAAAATAAATCGATCACACCAGGTTGTGAACAATTTTATTAGGGATCCCGAGAATTATGGAAAACGTTTTAAAGGGCGAACAACATCCGTTACAACTAAGAGAGAACGTCGAGCCATATTACGCGAAGCATCGAATTCGGCATTAACGGCAAGACAAATCGCGAATAACGTTGGAACGAATGCATCGGTAAGAACTGTACAGAAGTTACTGAAGACCTGTCCGCATTTAAAACGTTTGAAAATTAAACGACGGCCTCCTTTAAGGGAATTTCAGCGCACTGCACGTCTTCAGTTTGCTCGAGCAAAAATGGGGTGGACAAGAGAATGGCAAACTGTTATTTTCAGTAACGAGAAGAAGTTTAATTTAGATGGCCCGGATGGGTTTTCTTATTATTTCCACGATTTACGTAAAGATGAAGTGATTCAGTCACGAAGGCGAGCCGATGTTGGTTCAGTCATGGTATGGGGAGCTGTTTCCTATAACGGACCTGTTGATTTAGTAATAGTGAAGGGCAGACAGAATTCGGAAAAGTACGTCCAGCTGCTGCAACAGGTGAAAGACAAATTTTCCAACGTTATGGCAGGTGGGCCATTTATTTTCCAACAGGATAATGCCAGTATTCACACCGCGCGCATTGTTCGACGCTGGTTTCAAGAACAAGGCATGGAGGTTCTCGATTGGCCATCGCTCTCCCCCGACCTGAACATCATAGAAAATATTTGGGGATAGTTGTCGCGTAAATTGTACTCCAATGCTACCCAATTCAGCTGCGCTGACGAACTAGAGCAGGCGCTGAAACGAAGTTGGGCGGAACTTCCCGTTGACTACTTGAGAACCCTGTATAATTCCATTCCATCCCGACTATTTGAGGTTATAAGAAATAATGGCAAAAGTACTCATTATTGAACAATAAAGTATTTTGTTATTGCAAACGAATCTTTTATTTTGTAGATTGGTCGTATTCAAGTGGCGTTTAATTACTCTACTTATTGTCATTAGTAACGTACATTTGCACTGACTTTTACAAAAATTATATTTGGTACCTACATACATCTTTTTATCAACCCTCTTATTTTCGAAAATAACAATTCCAGCGCGCTACCATGTTTATACCAACTACAAATGTCATATGCAGTTGGTCCTATTCATGTTGCGCGGAGTGTATATATGTACATACATAAAAAGTAGTGATTCATAAATGATTAACTCTAGTTACATGTTTAAAAACAAACAATGGGATACCAAATCTTAAAAATAAACAAAAAAACGATGACTCACAAATTATTTACAAAAGACCTTTTTTGTTAGGTAACTCGATGTGACTAACGTTGATAGAATCTTGTTTATCTTTTTTTAGACCAATTAGTTTAAACTTATTTTTGGTGGTCAAGATAATAGCATTATTCATTTCTTATTTAATTGCAATTCCAGATATTCTCGGATCAATTAGATCTGTAAAAGACTTATGAATTTAAATTGTTTCTTGCTATTTAGTACGCAATAAGTGCATAAATGTTTTTTTCTTATTTAAAAAGAAACTAACAAGTTTATATAACATATAAATCGTCATACTTCTATCCTTTTGCAGTTCCTTCATTTCTTTAAGTATATATTTCGTTCTGAGGCTCTCTTTCTGGATGTGTTCATATTCGCTGGGGCTTTAGTCCGTGAGGATTTTATTTTATTAATTATAAGTCGAGATATGTACTGAAAATGTGAGAAGATAAGCTTGTAAGATAAATATTTGAAACAACAAGAATAAATGAAAAGGATCGAAAGAAATGTGAAGTGGTTAAAAATGCGGCTAGTGAGAAAGGCATTGAGTGTGGTGAGAAAAATGATCAAGTGTAAAATATAAAATGGAAAGAGGCACGAAAAAGAAAGCAAGAGTTTAACTTAACGTAGTCGTGTACTTGTAATAAATCCCATTGAAAGGTTAATAAAAATATTTGAAGAGATTGATTCGACTGTAGACAAAACAACTCCTGTACCTGCACATAGTGATAACAATATCACTACTGCGAACCAAAGCGACTTATCTCGGTCTTACACCTGTAAGAGCAGAAAAAGCTTTGGAATATTGTGTGATTATGTTTTTTTTTGCTCATGTGGGTTAAAGTATTTCTTATCACGCTTAATTAAGTGAAGTGCTGCTGATGTGGAAAGAATGCAGTAACTTTCAAACAATGAGGAATGCGCGCCTCGTAGTTTGCGAATCGCTGGTCCAGTGGATGGCTCTTGAAGAGACCTAGTTGGTCCAAATGACAAATTTGCATACACTGGTGACGAATTTTTAAAATGTAGAAGAAGGATAAATAAAACACATAATTTGCATTCACTTTCAAAAACTTTTTATTGGTAATTGAAGTATCAGTTATAACATCTACATGCGAAAAATAATATCTGCCAAATGGCGCCCTCTTGCAGCTACACAGACGCCCACTCTTTTGTTAAAATTTTCAATGACATTTTGACATAATTGAGGCTCTATCTCACCAATGACACAAATAATTTCATCTTGCAAAGAAGGAATTGATTGTGGATTGTTTTTATAAACCTGACTTTTCACATAACGCCATAGAAAATACTCTAACGACGTCAAATCACATGATCTTGGTGGTCAATTAACATCACCGTTTCTTGAGATTACACGTCTAGGAAATTTTTCTCTCAATAAATCAATTGATTCGTGTGCAAAGTGAGGTGCATCGCCATCCTGTTGAAACAACATATCCTCTTGATCAATATTTATTAATTCAGGCCACAAAAAATAACGGTTATCATCCGACGATATCGATTACTATTGACAGTTACAGCTTCACCAGCAGCATTTTCAAAGAAGTAGGGTCCAATTACACCACTTGACCATAATGCACACCAAACAGTAACTTGTTTAGGATGCATAGGTTTCTCTCTGAATAATTCATGGATTTCTCTCACCCCAGATACGGCAATTTTGTTTATTAACATAGCCACCAAGTTCAAAATGTGCCTCATCGGAAAACATTATTTTTTGAAAAAAATCAGCTGGTTGTTTATTGATGAAATTGACAAATGAACGACGTTTTAAATGATCTGATGGCTTCAGTTCCCGTGTTATTTGAACCTTATATGCCTTCAGAGCTAAATCCTTGTGTAAAATACGCCATGTTGTTGATCCACTAAATTCAAGTTGTTGTGAACGTCGTCTAATGGACATTTCAGGATCTTCAGCAACACATTCATGAATCAAGCCAATATTTTCTTGTGAACGATCACTATGACTGTATTTTTCAGATGGACGATTATGTAAACCATAAAATTCACGTAATTTTCTAAAAACTCTTTTCACAGAACGCTGATTTTAATAAAATAATCAACAATTTGAACGTGTTGTACCGTGTACGAAGCCATTTTTATAAATGTCATACATCACACTTTTTAAATGCCCACATACCCAGACAAATTCAGTGCGCCATCTATATTTTATTTATTCTTTAAAAAACCGCACAATTTGAAACACTCTCTATTATACGAAACAGAGACACTTAATTTGTATAGGCACTTCCCACATCCTGGAATTATTTCTTCATTCGTATATATGTATGTATATATGTATATATGTATGTATATATGTATATATGTATATATGTATATATGTATATATGAGTGAGTAATATTAGATTCTCGGGTTTTCCGCGATGTTGAATAAAAGTTTTCGAAAGAATCGACGTTTCGATTATATCTCAATAATCTTCTTCAGGAGTTGTTTCGTAATGTTCGTCAACCTCAAACGGAAACTATATATACATATAAGTATTTGTATATATACTGGATGAAGTTTGACAGTACGTATACTTACTAAAATTAGTGAAACGCATACTAGTCAGTGCTTGATTACTAGTAATTTTTCATTAATTATGATGTAGGTGCAAGGCCGTATGCATATACTATTGTTGTTCTCATAATGTAATGGAGAAGATGTTATATTTTTTATGATTTAAAGCAATGATATAGTGTTCTTCACTGCACTTCCATTTACTGGATGGTTTTCTTTTATGTCTGAGAGATGGAAGTATGGTTTCTTATTTCTTCATTGTTTATTTAAAATTGTTGGGAATCAACTTGCCAATTTTTAGGAAATAAAACAGAATTCAGTGTTAAAATATTTATTTTTGTCATGACTAGTACTAAAATTGTTTAATACAAAAAATAATAAATGTTATAAATATCAAATTGTTTAATTTCTAATCTCAACACTGGCATTAACTGGAAGTCGAGAATAGATTATGAATGAACGATTTCAAAATATTTGGATATGCTCAAATGAATTCATTCTACAAGGAGTATTAAATGTAAGTACATGTATTTAGTAATGACATATTCAATTTTGGTAACAATTTTTTACACAAGTCATGATTTTTACACCGACAAATCTAAAGTAGATACTTAAAAAACATCTATAACATTTTTGAATTCCTTCATTACTAATTTACCGAAATCTCCGAGTTAATTAGTGCATATAAAATATTAAAATATACTCTTTGTAATATCACATTTAATAATGTAAAGAAAATATGCCGCACTACAAGTATTTAAATATTACATAAATATCAATACAACAGGCACTTATGTCAACTAAGGAACATATTTTGGTTCGTTGTTCATACAGAGTGAATCAAAAATTTAGTATTCAGCAAACTATCTTTGTACAAGCGTAATGTAATTTTAATTATTTTTCTGTGTTTGAAATATATTTCATTGCTGTATCAACCGTAACTAATAAGTAAATAAATGAGAATAACTTAGGTAACAAATATAATGACAGAGCAGAAAATCATTTTTGAATTTTAATATTTACTTTTTTATTATTTAGCATTGTAGACGATTATTTTTTAAATTATACGCTATCGAGATCGCTTAAATTATTAAATTAAAAGGAGAACTTTAATATGAATTATCTATTTCATACTAGCTTTTAATTTTTGGCTGTAGGTACATATATCGGTCCTTGTTTGGTTCTATTTTGCATATCAAAAATACTGTTAGAAAAGTACGGTGATATTAAGTGATAAAATTAATTTGGACTAAAAACGAGTTCCACTTTCTCTTTATAACAGATCTTGTTTTTAGCGAGCATTACTCATGATGTCAAAAGTGATTATGAAACTAGCAGTTGTTTAACAAAAGTAAGTCAGTTACATTATTCGTGTTATGACTTCGATATTCTGGATCTCTAATGTACTGAATGATCCAGAACAAGGGTTCGAGGTTGGTAGTAAAATATTAATAAATTAGTAAGAAAGGAAATAATTTTTATCCCCCCCCCCCCCCCCCAAGCATTTGATATATCATAAAAGTTTTTTTTCTTTGGAGGCGAAGAACTTGAAAATTGGCAATACTGTTCTCTGTGACAGCCGATTTGACAGTTCTCGGTTGTTTTGGCGTTAGTTTGGTTTGGCAATTCATCATGAATAGAGTCACACCGGAGCAACGTTTGCAAATTGTTCAAATTTATTTTGAGAAACATGGTTGTATTCGAGAAACTCATCTGGCATTGCGTGCACTTTATGCTGCGCACAATCGTCCATCAGAGCGATTAATTCCAGAAATGATGGATCGTTTTCGCAATACGTTTACTCTAGACGATAAAACGCATCCCGTAAGACGTCATACAGTGCGCACACAACAAGCGATTGATGGTGTGCAGTGTAGTGTTGATGATGATCTAAATGCGTCAATTCGTCACCTTGTTCAATAATTAAACTTGTGTTCATCCATTTTATGGAAAATTTTGCGAAAAGATCTTGGTTTACGTGGTTATATGATTCAACTTGTACAGGAATTGAAACCACACGATCATCGTTCGTGCCGTACATTTGGAGAATGGGCCAAAGGAAACATTACTATTGATACACAATTTCATTTGAAAATTTTGTTCAGTGATGAAGCACACCTTTGGTTAATTGTCGCATTTGAAGCGATGATATTGTCGAAACACCATTACATCCAGAAAAAGTCACCGTTTGGTGCGCCTTACGGGACGGTGGAATCATTGGTCCATATGTCTTCAAAAATGATGATAGTCAGAACGTTACAGTCAACGGTGAGCGGTACAGAGAACATGATTACTAACTTTTTCGTGCCTCAATTGCAAGGCATTAATGGTGCAAACTGTGTTTCAGCAGTACGGCGCCACATGCCACACAACACGCGATACAATTAATTTACTGAAAGAAACATTTAATTTCGATTAGTTTCACGAAATGGATCCGTTAACTGGCCACCTCGTTCATGCGATTTTACGTCATTAGATTGTTTTCTCTGGGAATATGTAAAGTCGCATGTCTACGCCGATAAACCTGAAACGATTGAGCACTTGGAAGCCAACATTCTACGCTTTATTGCTGAAATACCGTCTGATTTACTGCGAAGGGTGTGTGAAAATTGAACCTTAATGTCATAAAATTAAAGCCAATTCCATGGATATTAAAAACATTTTTCTGTGTTTTATTTCAATTTAAAGTTCTCTGCCTCCAAAAAAAACCCATTTTTTTAACAACTCGAGAAGACGTGTAAATCTGTCTTTACAAAATAATGTGCATTTATTGTTTATTCTTAAATAGGTTCATCAACTGTGCAGTGTTGACAAATTTAAAGTGTTATTGGAAATTCCAGAAAGTTGGTTGTTGTAGATCACATAGTAGTTAAGCTATAGAAGGTTTGTTTCATTGTAAAGTGTTTCTCTTTGTGATTAAGATTGTTATGATCCTTAAAAAGTTTTCGAGAATCTAATTGATGTGGATATGACAAAATTTATACAATGCCTACATTTCAGTTTGTGTTCAAAAAGTAATATCTGGTTGTTTATAAGGTTTTACTATAATCTTTGAGTTTTGTAATATAAGTATCAACGAACGGTTTACTTCATCATTTCATTATAATGTAAATATTGATTTCTTAAAGAAAGAAAATACTTGGAAATATAGAGAAATGGATACTAAGAGAAATAGGAGTGTAAAAAAAAAGTTTTGAGAAGAAAAATAAATGTTAATTGAACTTTATACTATAAATACTCAGAAATCAATTTAAGCATTGTATTTAAAGTAATGCAATTTTATATAATTTCATCAATTTAGAAAGAAATATCTACGAGCCATTGAAAAATATTTTAAAAAAATTAAAGGTAAAAGATTAAATGTACGGGTGGTTAAAGTTTCTAGGGTAAAGTTTGTTTTAATATTGAGCTAGAGAAAAATTGACTCACTACTTTTTTTTGATACGAAGTGAAACGGCTTCAAAAACATTGACAATTGCAATCTCCAAAAAATTATCTTTTACGGTTTCTTTCTTAGGTGATTAACATACGATTAAATGCTGGCTGACAAATTAATGAAATTACTTTGTAAAATTTACGACATATATGTTTTTGTTTCATAAACACTGTTTAATATCTTCGTCAATGTATTTAACAAAATTCAGTGTTCGTATGTATGGTAAGGGAAGGTGGGGAGAATTTGAACATGGAGATATCCTGGACAGCTTTAAATTTCCCGCTTTTGATGGTCACTAATACTTTTACATGTATTTTCAATAAGTTAGTAAACTTGTGTGGGTGGCTATTTTACTTGTTTTCAATCACACAACTAGAGAAATTTGATTAGTAGATTTTACGTTATGCGATCTAGGTTTTTCGTTACGTTAAATGATACGTCCATGATTTCGAATGATAATGACAGTAACGTAAGTAATTAAATTGTATGTGAGTTAATTCAAAAGCAGGCCGCAATATGAAGGCCAAAATTACATTCTTTGTGAAAATTTCTCCTTCCTTACTTTTGACTTTATGTGCTTCTTATGAATATTGAACTGAAACTGATTTATGATATTTATCTTCTAATACAACGCAGTATTAACATAAAAAGTAATTCAAGGAATATATTAAATTAAATAATTAAATAAAAATAATAATGAAAATTTAGCATTACTACCTGTTTTAAAAAAAACTTTTAAACATTAAAGTAAACGAGTTGATTTTTGACAGTAAAATTTAAATTATTTTGGGCTTTGATAGATTAATTGTTCTTTTATTACATATGAAACAGCAATATATATATATATATATATATATATATATATATATATATATACTTTTTAACGTAATATTGAGTAACAGCAGATAATTACTGACACCACCACCCACATTATACTTCACTATAATAAATATACTTTTTGATCAAACCCTGTATCAATTCTACGAACCAAAGAAATAATTTTCTAGCATACCTAATAAGAACAAATACAATATGTACAACAAAGATTAACATACTTCGACATTGATATAATAAATAATTTTTTTACTTATATAATAAGTATAAAAAATACTATAACGTAACACAGCGATATTTGCTTTGACAACATACTCATATATAAGTACATATATATAATTAACGCTTATGTAGTTTAAACCAAACGGCTGCGTACGTCGCTGCGTGCATTAGAAAACTAATTATTATAATCATCGAAATATTGGACCACAGATTAACATTTTCCATGTCCATTTCGTTTAAGAAATCTTTAGGCACTTGGTAATAGCAATACAGGACAGATTCCGGACAATGTAATTTCGGGCGAGGCAAGCCGTAAATTGTGTAAACGAGACCTTGGAATCCAGCTCTGAAATAACTGATTGTGTACATCCACTTGAACATGAAAGGGGTGTCCAAATAACGGATACAGAATCCAAAAATTGAAAAGAGGCAGGCTAAGACTGGTCCTAAAAATACTGCAATCTGTGAAGTATAAAATAAAACTAATTAAAATAAACGCAAATACATATCTGTTTGAATAATAACAAGTTATCTAATACAGCGTGGTTATTTTAAAATAATTGATTGTTATGCCAATAAAGAAATAATATATTCAATAATTATTTTCAAAACCAACCACTGAAAATAGTATCTATGTACAAAGGGTACTAGAAAAGTTTTGCAATATGATGCAGCAATGAATCGTAGGAAGCTGCTTGTTGCTGTATCGTGGTCACGAAATGAGATAAGGGCAGTTTTGCGTTATAATTTCGTGCGTGGTTTAAACATAGACCAGTGCTTCGAAGAAATGACTTTCTCTAGGTGAAATTTGTCCACATCGCAGAACGATATTCAGGTGGTATAGAGAATTCCAAAGGAGAAATTTAACTGTGGAGGATGCTGAGAGGCCGGGAAGGTCACGAACGTCAGTCACGGAGGAAAACGTTACTACTAGGAGGAAAATGCTTGGCGAGGACAAGCGAGTGACCTACCAACATATAGGTACTTCAGACCTAAACGCACCAGTAATTCGTTCGATTCTGCATGATCATTTGCACGTGAAGAAACTTTGTTCTCTCTGTGTGTCGCATCGACTGACTGAAGAGCAGATGACACGACGTGTGACTTGGTGCCGGGAGATGCTAAAAAAATTTAATAAGGGACAATCTCGGTATGTGAACAACATCGTGACAGGTGACGAGACTTGGCTGTACTATTACGATGTGCCGACCAAAGCTCAATACAAAGTTTGGGTCTTTGATGATGAGGACACAGCCATAGTTGTCAGAAAATACCGATTTGTAAAGAAGAAAATGATAGCTGTATTTTTCAAATCGAGTGGAATTGTGGAACGCGTCGTTTTGGACACGCAGAAGACAGTCACAGCTAAGTGGTATACTGAACAGTGCCTGCCTAAAGTCATTGGATCTATGAAGAATCTGCGACCAAAGTCAAGAATGGACACCTGGTTCGTCCATCACAATAATGCTCCAGCTCACCGCGCCAAAGCCTGCACCGAATATTTGACCACGATAGGATTGAAACTTCTCGAGCACCCTCCCTATAGTCCAGATCTTGCTCCCTGCGACTTTGCGCTGTTCCCGCATGTGAAAATTAAGCTAAAAGGGAGGCGGTTTTTCAGTGATGAGGAGCTCATGCGGGCTTAGTACAACGAGTGTGCTTTACTCCCTAGAGAAACTTGGCAGAACTGGTTTAAAGATTGGTTTCGGAGGATGGAGAGGTGTATTGAGAGTAGAGGAAATTACTTTGAAAAAATTAAATAAACAAAGCTGTATTGCAAAACTTTCCTAGTACCCTTTGTATCTTTCTCATATTCTTAGTTACAATCAGTAAACACAGTGAGCGCTTGTATGTATATAAACAGAACTCTACTAAACCGTTTATCAATCAACAAAAATTATTTTAAGTGTCAGATTTAGGAATCCACCTCCGTGTTTTGTGATAATCTTTAGTTTTACATATATTTTTTTACCAGATTATTATTAATTTACTGTGATTTGGCGTATTGTTATGATGAATAAATCTACTTATTGGGACACAATTTAGATTTTCTTCTTGGAAGAAGACAAGTTGTCTTGACTAATTGTTCTTGCTCAATAAATTGTTGGTGGTCCATTCCCTATCAGCGTCCATCACTTATCCGCGCCCATTTTCGAATTTTAACTATTTATTTTTATCTAGCAGATTAATGAAACTGCCTAATTTCAGTTTTTAAGAGGTTGAATGGCAATTGTAGACAATGTTATGTATCTATATTATAAAATAGTTAAACCTAGCAAAAACTATTGAGAGAAGAGAAAAGGAGCAGCTGCCTTTTCTCTTTTTAATTAATTCTTTAAAAAACACAGTAATTAATCGACCTATTTATTAAAAAAAATATACCAAAACACAGTGAACACCACTGACGTGACATCTAATGTAACAGTCATCGACCTGGATAAACAATGGCTGTATGGTGTTTTTAGTCTCTTAAATGCCCGCTATATCAACATATAATACTTTACTATAATAGATTACTAAAAAGTAACAGTCAACAGCATCATAGATTTTTGTCCAGCAAATTAAACACCTTCGTGTACAATGGAAACACTTTTTTTTAAAAGATTACAAAAGAGCTAAACTAACTAACCTTTATAGGTGTCGTCGCTCCGATGAAATACCCCCATGCTTGCGCGCACAAAGTAGATAACGTACAAAATACTACGAAGAAATATACTCTATAGTCAGTGGGTTGTTGTGTTAACCAGTACGTGATCAAAATGTAGGACCACGTGCAAAGTATCTGAAATAAAAATCAATCTAAGAATGAAGAATATTCAAAAGGAATTTTAAAAGTTGAATGCATTATATCAGTCTTATTCAGGAAGTAAAGAACTTTAATGAACGGTACTAATGCAATAATTCAATCCATTGCAAAACATTAAATGAAACATCAAAATGTTTAAAATAATACAACGAAAGTGCTAAAGCTTCAACTTAAAGGCTTTCTTAAAAGTTTCATAATTAAAGAAAATATTTTTTATTAAAAATAGCTTCGACCTATTGTCAATATTCAACTGAATCGAAGGTAAAAGTAACGTTTCATTTTAAGTTACTAATTCTTAATAAATAGCTTTAGAATTGACTTTCAACTCAACATTTTGAATGTTCGTGACAAAAGCTAAATCGGTGTCTCTTTAGTATTAGCAGAAAAAACATGTATATATTTGTTTTTTGAAATTTTAATTTTTAATTAAGAAATAATAAATAAAAAATTCTTTTGTAGCAGTTGGAAATGTGATAAACATACTACGAAGCGTAGTGGTTTGACTTATTATTTTTTAATGACAAATTAAGAAATAACTAAAACCTACACGTCCAAAAAGTAAGCCAAGAATACGAAAATATTAAAATACAGGGTGTTTCAAAAAGAATATTTATTAAACTTTAAGACATGCGAATATGAAACTTTACACAAATATTTACGAACCTCTCAAGTTCAGATTACAGATGTTCAATATGTCCTCTATCAGCGACACAAACAATATCACATCGATACTCATATTCCTCCCATACTCGCGCAAGTATGCCCTTCGTCACTGATTTTATGGCAGTACGGATCCGGTTCTTCAACTCTTCCAGGTTCTGTGGGAGTGGTGGTACACAAACGTTGTCTTTAACGAAAGCCCACAGGAAGAAGTCACAGGGTGTCAAATCCGGTGACCGTGGAGCCCAGCTGAGACATGCTAAATCGCCAGCTCCTTGACGACCAATCCAACGGTTATTAAATAAACTAGACTATGTATTCATTTCTCCAATAGCCGAGCCGAGGCGCAGCGAACGATAATTTGGACAAAATAATACTTTGTAATACGTATATTCTTTTTGAAACACGCTGTATTACGAATATTAAATTTTATCAAGAAAGTAATAAAAATATCTTACCTGGAACGGAATTTCTATCAAAATCCCCGACAACAGATATGGTGTTAGTTTATACCATCTGTTAAAATGCTCTCGTGATAGTATTTTCATTTCTAATGGAACTGAAACCAAAAGCACACAATTAAGTTGTATTAATACAATTTCGTTAGAGTTGATGAATTATTCTATTCGTGTCAAACTTTCACGCTTTTTAGTTAAATATTGTATGACATTTTATTATGACTTAGCCACAGGGTCTACAAATTATTCAGCTGTGTTCAGAAAATCACCGTTTCAAGAGAAATTTGTTTCGTGCGCTTAGAGCAACTTATAGTTTACGCAGACGGCCCATCGAACGCACAATTTGCTAGACCATCGAAAAATTTGATTATCATTATTGAATAACATGCGACCAAATAGATTACATCCAGCACATAGTGAAGAAAATCTAGCGATAGTATCTGGGAGTGTATGCGATGACAGTGAAGAATCGATCAACGTAGATCTCAACAGCTTGGTTTGTCGTATGCCACACCTCTTTGTGGATAAACACCACTAATCTTGAAGGTAAGGAATTTTAAAAACCTTCGATGAATGCGCTCCAACTTCAAGCACTCACAAGCATATATCGGAGACCAGACCAGTGATGCATACTCCAGTTTGCTTACAACATAAGCATAGTATAGGGACTTTAATATATCAGGGTCACAGATATATTTGGAGATGTGGAATACAAACTTCAGCGATTTGCAGATTTCTGAGCACACACTAGTGATCTGTGGCCAAGATCCCTAAACTCACTCACCCTCCCCAAAGTATCATCCTCGATGTGGTACACGAATTCAAAAAGCAAAGTAGACCGTGAGAAGGTCATGGTATAGCATTTGTTAATGTTTAATCTAATTCCAAACCGTCTACACCACCCCTCCAGGAAGCCCAAGTTCCGCTGCAGGTATTCTACTAAAAAAGTGGAAATAGTTATAATAAAGTATTATCATCAGTTTTAGAAATTATTAGTGTTCGGATTTCACAGCATACTATTATATACATCAACTTATTACTTAGGAATTTTAAGAAGTCTATAATAGTTTCGAGGAAAAATAATATGAATTGAATCCAGACAAATTATTATTAAATTAATCAGGTATAAGTTGTAGTTCAATATATTCCAATACTACTCCAGCCTAATACGCAGTCGCCTTTACATTATTTACAAGTCACGGGAATTGTCTTTAATCTATTATTCTATTGTATTAATACGAACGTCATTGATTTTAAGTATATGCGACAATTCATGGACATTCGTCGCATGAATATACATTTGTTAATCACTTGTTTTCAGAAGTTTATGGTACGTGTCTTTTAACAAAATGAAGGTAAGGCGTATGAGTGTAAAATATTTCAAACGTGTCGTTTATTAAAATTGTATTTGACCCATACCGAGCACGTATTCTGCAGAAATTCTACTGAAAATATTTTTCAATGCCAAAGAAATTTCGATAATATCTGCATTTTAATCAAATATAATGTAGTTTAATAACATAATATTATTATTGTTTTTTAATATATTCAATCTTAAACCTGTTACATTAAATGTTTCAATTTACATTCGATTTTTTCAAATCAAATATTCAGTGAATGTAATATAAGGTAGACAAATATATTGACAATGACGCACATGAATCTTGTAAACGATAGTTAAAGTTAGAACGTCTAATCTTTTGCATATTTACGTCAGAAAGTGTCACGTTCATGCATATGACCGTAGCGTTTTTGGTTTCTAAGATGAAAGTGACTTGAAAAAAACATTAGGCACATGTCAAATTTATTCTAATGGCATATTATTGTATAATTAAATAGTTTTTGAATGTATGCAAAAATTCGAATGTTAATAACACCCTGTTTACTACGCGTTTCAAGGAACTCACGTATCATCAGGTACACTTGTGTTATTAACGAATGATCTCTGTGTAGGGTTTATCGTACCTTTTCCATACAGAAAAATATTGAAAATATAATACCTCCCTCTGTCGTCGAACGAACGAAAGAACAAGGGCGTGTTATCTCGCTAACATTGGTAACAAGGATACCAGTGCGCTTTAAAATCTAAGTGAATTGCCAATAGATGAATGTTAAAAGAAGCATTTAAATGTTCTTTCATTCGTACATTTACATGTTTGAACGACAAAGGGAGGTATTGTTTTTTCATTTTCGTTAGAGTTCAATAGAGGAATTAATGTATCGGAGGCCACTAGAACTATTTATGCCATTTACGGAGAAACGAGAGAAAACACAATTCGGAAGAATACAGCACAGAAATAGATTTTGGATTTAAAGAGGGTTATTTTGAAATAAATGATTCTCGACGCTTTAATACATGATAATCTACGACAGTCCACTTGGGAACTGTCCATTGTAACAAATTGTAACCAACAGATAATAATACGACATTGCATTCCGTATATGTACAGGTAAGTTCAAATAATTAAATATTGGATGATTTGAGTGAAAACAAGAAGAATCTTCATATCAATAGTCGCGCCTCTTTACTAGCTTGTCAACAATATCGACCGTTTTTGTCCTATATTGTATTGGCGATGCAAAATAATGGTTTCATATTAATAGCAAGAATACAAAAAAATAACTTTAGCAAAAAAATAACTCCCCGAGCTAAAGTTTATATTCATCTGGGTAAACTGATATGAATTTGGTGAGATCAAGATGGCGACGTCTACTGTAAATTGCTTCCAAGCAATGCAATCATCACTGCTGAAATTTACTATCAACAATTCCGTTGGCTTGAGGTCGCAATTTATGAAAAAAACTGGGATAACATCATCAACTCATTTTGCAACACGACAACGATCGTCCTCATACTGCTAACATTACAAAAGCGGTTATTCAAGAACTCGGTTGGGAAGTTATTCCACATTCGTCTTATTCTTCTGATCACTCTTCGTCAGATGTCCATCTTTTTCGTTCTATATCAAACAACCTTTGAAGAATTTTCTTTAATTATGATTTGTTCACTTCCACAACCCGGATTTCTTCAGCCGTGTAATCGAAAAATCATTGGGAGAGAATTGTAAATAATGGACGAGAATATATTATTGATTAGTTTATATGTTTTGTTTGGTAAAAAATTAATAAATTTAATTTAAAAAATTTTTAAATTAAAGACTGGTTCTTGGAGTTGGAGAGTATAATATAATTGTTAATATTACAATTACACGAGTAATTATCACACTGCATACGCATTTTCGCGTTGATGTAGTCATCTTCAGTGGTAATACTAAATCAAAAGATAATGTGTAAACTTTTAGTTTTTAGTATTAAAGAAGAAGATGGCAATGTCTTTACCGAAACATGTATTTAATGTGACAGTTGTTGTATAATATGAATTGTAAAGGTGGTAAATTTGAACTATGTAAAATATAAATGTTTACTTACATGATAAAGTAACTGACATTTGGGCAGTATAAACGACCAAAAGGAGAGAGCCGTACAGGTAGACATAATTCGCCAAGACTGTTTGGGCACCATATCCGCAACTAGAGTATAGATAGCCAAATAGAAATCCTATCAGTATGTGGGCTAACATTCGGTTCACGTATATTGACTGAAAATAAGAATTTCAATTTTAATATAGTCAGCTGTAAAAATTGTGATTATTTCTCTAATAACATAAGAAATAAATTTGACGTTAGCTTAAATTAAGATAACGTCAGAAGTACTAATTTAATGTAATTTTGTATTTACAAAAAAAAAATAGTAATAAATTCATTGCTAAACTTTTTTTATGTATTTGGGCGTCATATATTAATAACATAAATTAGTTATAAAGTTATTACATATGTATGTCTATACTTAGTACCTCAAAATTGGGAATGATGTTTTTATATCATAAATTTTTTTCAGTAATTGCTTCATCTACTAATTTCTGTTATTAATATGTGACGCACGCATATATAAAAAAAAGTTTAGCGGTGAATTTGTTATTGTCTTTGTAAATACGCAATTATATTAAATGATTTCTTAAACTTAATAAGTATATTACATTCTTTTTGTTATGTTAATTAGCCTTAATTGTGTGATTAATAAACCAATGATAAAGGAATTTTCCTTTACTTAATAACAAATTTCAAGTTAAAAAGGTGAGCTGTATTTTAATTCCTATTTTGTTATGGTATATACATATAAGTACCCGACCTGATCTAGAGATGGCGGTAGTTGTTTGAAAAATGTCGAGAAGACGCCACGTTGTTTAGTATTTGTTTGACAACCATCAATAGTGAACGTTTTCAGTGAATTTGTAAAAATGAAAGTGTGCGAGCTAGCAGACATAGTAAGCATTTCAAAAAGTATGGTACATGTCATATTATCTGAAAATTTTGAGAAAGCTGTGTGCAAGATAGGTGCTGCGTTTGCTCACACTCGAGCAAAAATAGTGTCGTGAAGATGTTTCAATTGAGTGTTTAGCGAAGTTTCACAGCAATGAACCAGGTTTTTTGCACCGTTTCATAATCATGGACGAAATATGAGTCCATCACTTCACAATCGGGACAAAAGAACAATTAAAACAATGGACTCAAAAGGAAGAACCGGCTCCAAAGAAGGGAAGACCGTTTCATCTGCCGGCAGGGTCATGGCATCGGTTTTTTGGGACGCGGGTGGAATAATTTCTATTGACTATCGTGAAAAAGGAAAAACTATCAATGGCGAGTATGATGCGAACTTATTGCAACGTTTGAGCGAAGAAATTAAGCAAAAACGGCCGTATTTGGCTAAGAAGAAAGTGTTGTTTCATCAAGACAATGCACCAGCTCACAAATACGTTATTGTAGTGGCCAAAATTAATGAATTAAAGTTTTGAATTGCTACCTCATGCACCCTATTCGCCAGATTTAGCCCCCTCGGATTATTTTCTGTTCCTAACGTGCAAAAATGGCTCAGTGGCCAAGGATTTTCCAATGATGAAGAAGTGATGGCGGAAATTAATGGCTATTTTGAGGAGCAAGACAGTTCTTATTATAAAAAGGGTATCGAACTTATAGAACATCGCTGGGAAAAGTGTATAGAGCTGAAAGGAGATTATGTTGAAAAATAAATATAGTTCTTTCCAAAATTTTTGTGTTTTCTTTGTTGGGTCGGGTGCTTCTGGGACCACCCTCGTACGTACAACGCCACCTTAGTTTTTATCAAAAAATTTCCAGATTATATTTTGCTTTTATCAGTCGATTTCTTTATCACTGAATCAAACTCGACTTTACATGTAAACAATTTTCGTAGTTCTTTTGATTTTTTAATTAGTTATTAATTTTATTATATCTTCATATGCTTTTTGTAAATTAAGCCTTCTTTTCCTTAAGAATCTACCGCCCATCGCGTGTTTTTCTTTGTCAGTGCCTTCGCAAAAAACATTCCTAATTAAAATTCTAATTTAAACAGTTAATATATAATTTTCGTTATGAAATTTTTCATAATTAATTAAATATAACTTCGTCAAAACTAACGAAATTTTTTTAAAGAAAAAATTTTGAGTAAACAAAAGTTTTTCTTCGGATTTGCCTTATTTCTTTAGAACTACTTTGAATACTTCGTAGAAAAGTGTATGGCCGTTATATAACTGTAGTAACAGAAATACTAAACGAGTGACATTATTATTCACTAGGCGCATAAGTTTGCCAATGTTACGCATGCACGTTTTTCATTATATGAACCTTGATAAATAGTTTGTCGGTTTGTAGGTATGTATGTTCTGAGAAAACCGTAACACGATATTGACAATAATAACAGCAATACTGGTCAAGATATCTAAAAGTTGATCATCACAGAATCTCTTGCTTTCTAGAAAAATTTGTATTAAATAATGACGAAGTAAGAAACAATTCATTTGCTGTAATAAGTAAAAATTGCATTAAATGATTTGTGTAAATATTATTCAGAAGATGATTCATTTGATAGCACTTTGGGATAGCAATTAAGAGAAGAGTTTTCTCTTCTCTTAATTATATATAATTTAATTAATAACTATAAAAAAGGACATTGCTTGAGATGTATGACTATACGAAGTATGGCAATTAAATAACGAGACTGCGCTCCTTCCACCGCGCAGCGGCATCGAGTGAGGCTATAATTGAAATGTCATTGATTTTAATACTTCCCAAGCAACAACCCATAGTTTGCTATCGCTTTATTTTTTTTAAATATTCGATAAAAATCCCAATACATTCCCAAAAAACAGTAGCCATAACCTTTCCGGTCGAGTGTATGACCTGTGCTTTCCTTGGAGCACTTGTACCAGGGTAATTTAACGGGAGAGCGAGTTTTCAAAAAATTGGCAACATTTTGGCCGTGATGGGTATATTGTTAACTTCATCCACGTTTTACAAGTTTACCGTCAAAATTCTCCTAAATCTGTGAGATAGATTTGTTAATGTAGTTTATCAAATTTCGAAAAATTGAAATAGTCGAAATATAGACACATGCATTACGCTAAGGAAGAAGTACATATTTCTTCTTTAATTGAGAGTTTTTTACGTTGTATTAATTACATACATCGTGTAGTTGATCTCAAAAGGATACGTACTGTACTTATTCGCCTATTGTTGTTTAATTTTTTAGATATTATCGATAAGAAGAATTGCACTGTAGTCACAAAAAACAGTAGCTATAACCTTTCCGGCCGAGTATACGGTCGTTAGAACAACTTTTCGTTCGCGTTTGTGGTTGACAGTGCGACATCCATTTGGTACATGTTTTCATACTCAATTCTTTATGCAAAATCGAAACCACTGACCTAAATGAATGATGTTTAGTGTACTGGGGTTGAAATGCTGTCAATGGTGGTCTTTGTACGTGTTGTTGATATGCATCGGAATTAAATAAAACTATTTTCGATACATCGGACCACAATACATTACGCTACTTTTTTTCGTCCCATTGTACGTGTTCATGAGCAAACGACAATCTGCTTTGTATTTGCCTTTTATTTAATAATAATAATACCTATCTAGGCCTTTTTGCACGCAACTTTCCTTGAATCAATCTCCGTCTAATAGTAAAGGTGCTTATAGAAAGGCGTAACTCTCTTTTAATTGGTGTTGAACGGTGTCTTTTCTGGGGCTAGTTTTCGGTTTTCCACCACGATTTTCTTTCATTTTCTCGAGTTCTTAGCGCTTGCTATCATTTTCGCAGAACACGAGAGCGTATTTTGTATAAACTTGTAGCTTTTGCCTCTATTAAGTAGATCGAGCATAATTTTTTTTCCCGACGAACAATGGTTTGCTTAGCCTATATTACAATAGAATTGGATGTATAAAAAAATTGTTGAATTATTCTACAACAGACAGAAGTTTATACGTCTGTGTTTAATGCCGCGAGCTATGGTAATGCTATTTTAATGCACAGGCAAATAACAGCGAATCGCTAGAAAACTCAGTAATTCCCCCTCATATTCGATACTTTACCGGAAACCATATATACTCAAAGATTTTAAATAATTTCAATATAGCTGCATCAGAATTGTTATTTATAGTATAAGTATGTCTGCAGATGTAAAGAATGTTAAAGAAGGAAAATGGTTTTTTATAATGGGTGTTTTTTAAGCTGCATGAGAACTATCGATATCGATAATTATGGTTTGACGGCTGATAATGTCAAACTGTGTTGACATTTCTGTTCAGTAAGGTTTGACAAGTCATCATGAATCGTTTAACTCCAGAACAACGCTTCTAAATTGTGAAAATCTGTTCGCGAAGTTTATTTTACGGTCAACATAGTCGGCCTAGTAAGCAAGCAATTCGTGCAGTTATTGATCGTTTTCGCATTAATTTTACTCTTCTCGATTCAAAACCATCACAGGACAAAGAAATGTGCGTACCGAACAGAATATTGCTGCTGTAGCGCGAAGTATTGAAGAAGATGCCGAAATGTCGACTACGTGGAAAATTTTACGTAAGGATCTTGCCTTACGTGTCTATAAAATACAGCCTGTGCAAGAATTGAAGCCAAACGACCGCCGTTTGCGTCGCATTTTTGCTAAGTGGGCTCTTTTGAAACTGGGCGAAGATGAGCATTTTTATCAAAGAATTGTGTTTAGTGATGAAGCTCATTTCTGGTTAAATGGCTACGTCAATAAGCAAAATTGCCGTATTTGGAGCGAAGACAATCCTCAAGCCGTAACGAATCACCATTACATCCATTAAAATTGACTGTTTAGTGCGGTTTACACGCTGGCGGCATCATCGGTCCGTATTTGTTTTGAAATGAGGAAGGAGCTGCCGTTACGGTGAATGGTGAGCGCTATCGAGCCATATTGACTGAATTTTTGTTTCCAAAAATTAATCAGCTAAACATCAACATTTGGTTCCAACAAGACGGCGTAACTTGCCATGCAGGGCTAATAATCGATTTATTGCAAAATCAATTTGGTGACAATATTATTTCCAGAAGTGGTCCTGTTCACCAGCCCCTTCGTTCGTACGATTGATTACTTGATTGATTGGATTACTTTTTATGGGACTATGTTAAGTCATTGGTTATGCCGACAAACCAGCAACTCTTGAGGCATTGGAAGCCAATATTCAAGCCACCATTGACGCCATACGGCCAGATTTATTTAAAAAAGTAGTCAAAAATTGGACCAATGGACCATGTAACTCGTAGCCGCGGCGGACATATGCCTTAAATCATATTTAAAAAATAAATGCCATGAAATTATCTACCAAATTATAATAAAAAAAATTTCATTCCAACAATATTTCTATCTTGTATTATCATTTAAAGTTCTCAAGCTCTTAAAAAACACCCATTATAACCGATGTGATAACTTTACTGTATCGTTCAATTTCATATTTCTATCAAAAATCTCTAAAAGAAAACCACCAGCATTTGTCCGAATAACAAATTACTTGATCACGTTTTTTTTTAAGAATATATAATATGTTAGGGACTTAAATAATTTTGCTATAATTTGTACAGACAAAACTTATAAACAATGCGTTTAAGATTAACAATAAATACACAAAAACTAAACGGACTACTACTACTACTAATTATTATATAATTATGTAAACGGTCAGTTATTTTCCGCTTTTTGTGTAAAACGGAACCTTCCATTCCATTATTATCCCATTAATGGGTGAACTGAAATTTCTGAAATGCTAATGCATAGGAAAATATTCCAATGTTACTTTAAAAAAGTTCATCAAACTTTGTTTTAAATACTACCGAAATCGAACAAATTATGATTATATAACGATTATTAAGTACTTTCTGAATAACTACACGCATACGTATATACATGTACGTATAAAAAATGTCGAAATACCTAAATCAAATTAAAGATTACAAGTTATTTGAAAGCGTTTAAATATCTATTAAAATAATAATTCGCATTAACTATGCGAACGCTAATTTCTTTCGTGGTTTTGTCATGAATTGTATGGCACAGTTTATCTGTATGTGTAGGTACGTACAGTGGTCTCAATATATAATCGGACAACCTTGTAATGACGTCTGGCCCACTAGAAATTTGAAGCGTACTCAAAATTTTCTCGTAGTAAGAATTACATATTTATTATTTAGGTCGACTTATGTAAAATTTACTATCGACGACTATACACAATCACTGACATAGTTACAGGTTTCATATACACAATTTCACAAATAATTAAATATATTCTAGATGGTAATTGAAAACATCATTTAGTTCTTCAAGAGAACTCTTTCATTCACTATTATATAACGTTGTACAGATAATTATTCAAGCGTATACAAATGTTAATAAAAACCACCGTACTAATTGTGTTATAAAAAAAAATATTAGTGCATTAGTTAAGCTGTATTGAAATTGGAGATACTCATCACGTCGTGCAGTTTGATGTTAATTAATATTTTTGCTTCTAAAATTGCTGTTCTAAACAGATATGGGTCGTGAACTATGTCAATAAGACAACGTTACCAATCTGAAAACTGATCACTTAAGGTTGATATACAACCCCTTTCCGCATTAATTTTCGTACTCTGTATGTGTATTTCGACAACTGGTTGCCGAAATACGATATTTATATACGAGGGTTAGCCGTTTATATTTCGGGAATAGCAAACAAAAAAAAATTCTTTTATTATCGAAAATAGTTTTATTGCTTTTCAAAATATTCTCCTTGAAAAATCAATGCACTTTTGCATTCGTTTAAACCAATCCGAAATGCATTGCTGCCACTGTGAAAGCGGTATCTTCAAAATATGAGTTTTGAATACCTCAATTGCCTCTTCCGGCGCAGAAAACCGTTGACCACGAAGTTTATTCTTCACATGTGGGAACGAAAAGAAACCATAGGGTGCTAGATCACAGCTGTACTGCGGATGGCTCATCAATTCAGAATTAACCGATCTACAACTATCTAAAGGCAAGGTTGCAACGTGACCGGTTTTTCCGAAAAAACAGGCGACCATTTGTTTTGATGTGCTTCGAGCGGGAACAACTTTTGTTGGTTTAGGCTTATCTTGGAATACCCAAACAGTCGACTGCTGTTTATTATCGGGCTCATACGTATAGATCCGAGATTCATCACCTGTGACGACTTTATAAATGTTCTTTGAAGCGCCGCCATTGTATTTTTTGTGCATTTCCAATCAACGCGCGACTTTTCTTGAGCGGTTGTCAAATTATGTGGTACCCAACGTGAACATAGCTTCTTAACAACTAAATGTTCATGCAGGATCTTATGTACGCTGGTGTTACTAATATCTAGAGATGCCTCGATCGCACGGTATGTCACATGACGGTCTTGCATTATTAGTTCAGATACTGCATATTTCCCGACACAACAACATTTGTGGGACGACCTTCATGAAATTCATCGTCCAAAGAACGTCGTCCAACTTTGAATTCACTATACCAACGATAGGCTGTAGTTTTCGATGGTGCTTCACCATATAAAGAATTCAGCTGATCGCTGCATTCTTGTTGAGATAATCCACGCCGAAAGTTATGAAAAATAATTACACGAAAATGTTTGAGAGTTAATTCCATTTTTCGCTGACATAAAATTTTCAAGTTACTGTCAACAATAGAAATAACGAGCGGATAATAAAACTGTCAAGGTAAATATATTGTCAAAAATGACAAACTTCACGATGCAATCATCAGATCAGAGACAACACTAACAGGGTTGCCAATTCCCGAAATATTACCGAGAAAAATTTATGGAGGTTATAAAAAATTAAGAATTATGAGAAAGTCAAACTAGAAGCTACAGATACCCGTGCATAATTTGCACAATAATGGTACTGACATTTCGATGTCTCACGGAAGTTGTAAGAACAGAAAAAGGTTCAATTTCAGAACCACATATTGAAGATAAATAAACGAAAAGGAAAACCGTGAATAAAATAAAGTCAAGGAAAGGGATATACATGAAACTTAAGTAACTACTTGGAAGAAGGTGGTGGAGAATGAAAAGAAATTGGAAAGTGTGTAGCCAACCATTTAGGAATGTAGGCTCTAAAGCCAGCTGATGTAAGAAAAATAGGGGAAATGAAAAATAAAAAGCGGTTGTTTTGGCAAAATTACAATTCAAATTAAAGAAAATGCACGGGTTACAAAGATGTAATTAATGTAATAGAAAATTTAGACTGGACTTTACATAGAATTTAATTTGGAATAACTTCGATTTTGTTTGTATGCTAGTCGCGCTAATAGAAATTCTTCATTTTGGTACAATATTTTTGTAATAATACAATCTTTCAGGTCATTCTAAAACCTACATTCCTTTGTACATAAGATCAGCTATAGAAAAAAAAATATGTGATAACTGATTAATCAGTAAATATTGTTATACTTAAACACCAATTTCACAATTTCTTTTTTGTTTGCAGCGCAGAATGGTAAACATTTAATTTATTCTCAGATCAGGTGATTATAGAGTTAAAAAAGAAATCTTGTTAACTAACAGAAATTATAATATTCAAATATGCAAATAAACAAATAAATAATATTAATTATATAATTAAACAAACCTCTAAAATAACAATCTAAAATATATTAACTGTCTATAAATTTCTTGATAAGTCAATAGATGCCAGCGTACGTACGTGTTAATGGCTGAGCATAAACAAAATAAGAAACATACTTCTCAAGGATAGCATTTGCTTAAATATCAAATTTTATTTAAATTATATTATTGCGTTTAGTATAACATGCATTTAATTACAACGTAAGTTAATATAAATAATATGTAAATCATATGATGAATCAATTATATGAATTCATCTTTGAAATTGTTTTTTTTTAACATTTGCTATTAAAACAACACCAAACATGTAACAAATATGCTTTGATTAATGGATAAATTATTCATAAAATATTTACGGTTCACATCTTTAAAATGACTCAACAGCTTTCTCAACAAAAAATAAAATTATAGTAATAAATTGCATTTTTTTTCTTATCATATCAACAAGCAAAATGACATTACAAGAAATAATGACTTAAAAAAATACAGTGTTAATTATAAGTATATATGTACAAAACAGGTTTTTCCAATAGGGACAAAACAATTTTGTCTTTTAATGCGAACGCTCCCTTGAACGTTATTCATGATCAGTCAACGTCAAAATCTCAGTCAAGGATAACATTTTTATCATGGTGAAATTCACGAACGAATAACGTTTGGAAATTATTAAGAATTACTACCGCAATTCTGAGTCGGTGGTCGCAATTTTAACAGCGCTTACTCCAATTTTCGGCCTTAATAATCACCCCACCAGACAGTCTGTGTGTACTATCGTGGATAAATTCGATTCAAAATATTCACTATTGGATGTTCCTGTGCCGGTGAAATAACGCACCGGTCGAAGTACCGAATATTGCTTCAGCTCAAAATGAGCCAAATCAGTTAATTCCACGCCGTTCACAGGAATTGGGAATCTCTCAAACCATATTGCGGCAAATTCTGCGTAAAGATCTTGGCTTACATATTTACAAAATTAAATCACACACACACACACTGAAGCCTTTTGGTCATTTGAAGCGCCGAAACTTCTCCGACTGGGTTCTGCTAAAGTTTAAAGCCGATTCTAAATTTCATCGAAAAATCATGTTCAGCGATGAAGCTCCATTTTTGGCTTAATGGCTTTGTCAATAAGCAAAATATGAGTTATTGCACAGCAATAAACCCACATGTGCTTCAAGAGACTCCATTAGAACCACAAAAAGTGACCGTATAGTATGGAGTTCATGCCAGAGTTGTGATTGGGTCATAGTTTTTCGTCGATGAAAATAATCACCATATTACGGTTAATGGAAGTTATCGTGCCATGTTGGAAGACTATTTTTAGCCAGAATTGGATGGACTTAACATCAGTGATATGTGATTTCAACAAGATGGTGCCACATGCCACAAAACTTCAAAGAATCGATCTATTGAAGGGGACCTTCGGTAACCGTGTACTCTTGAAAAATGTTCCGGTCGAGTGGGTACCTCGCTCATGCGATTTAACGCCGTTGGATTTCTTTTTATGGAGTTACGTCACGTCGTTGGTTTAGGCCAACAAGCCAACAACGTTAGAGGAGCACAGGGCCAATATTGAACGCGAAATTGGCTTTAAAGAATCGATTGCTGCAAATGTGCTCGCGGTAGTCATATGAACGAGATCGAATTCCATGATTAAATGTAACACACCTGGGATAAATTTCAGCCCAATATCTCAATTATTCTGTGTTTTATTTACAATAAATATAAATTTATTATGCCCATAATGAAGAACCCGATATATGACATTGACTAAATTGGCGGTTTATCCAAGAATTTCGATTTTCTTCAAATAACTCAGAATCTATATGTTATTATTTCCGAATCAGAATACGACCTCTAAACAAATGTTTCGCACGTTCCCAAACGAGGTCGAATGATTCAACATAAACATCTTTACTAGCAAAATTAAATGTATAACAATAACCAGAGAACTATTTGCTGGAAACTCACTGTAGATAATAAATATTTAGAAGACCAAGCAATAGCTTACTTAGAAGTACGAATAACAAGCTGGCGCGATTTAACTATCAACAAGAAACCAACAAATTAGCCAAAGACGTTCGAAAAATACAGTTTAGAAAAAGAAAATAATGACGTACGCGGCAGAGACTAAACCGGACACAACAATGACGAAACAGCTCTTTCCGAACTCCAGAAATGGCAAACTTAAGAGCAATCACTAGGCACATATTACTGAATCGAAAACAAAGCTTTGACGTTAGAAATCAGAACAATGTCATGTGATGTTAGAGAACGTAGAAGAGCGTGGAACGAGTACATAGCACTACAAAAGAGTCGCTCGTTAATAACACAAGTTTACCTGATGATAGGTGTTATTCCTTGAAACGTAATTAATAAACAGGCTATTATTAATACCTGAATGATCCCTCTTAACGTTCATCTATTTAGCAAATCGCCGAGAATTAGAGTTTTTGTCTATATGCTCCGTCAACCTCGTCGACTTAACAAGATAGAAGCGCTCTTGTTCAATACATTCGTGTTTTGTACGGTAGAGGGAGGCAATGTTTTTCACAATCAAAATATGTTTGCATATTTATGTCTGAACACTTGTAAGAGAATCTCATCGCTTTAACTTTGCCAGTAAATAAATTGGTTATAAGAGTTCATTATTTGGTGTCCAATACAACTTGACTTTTAATTCTATGGACGTTTTTGCATTTAATTTCGTTAAAAATTACCTTCACTGCAGGTAATGTAAATTTTAAAAACCAAAATAAATGCTACAATGCAATGGATCATTTTTGAACTACCGCAAGTTATGCAAAAGGTAATTGACAATGCCACATTAAAGTACACAATCCATCAATTTATAAACATCTATGTTCACACATAAAAACTAAAATAATAATGTAGGCATCCATTAGCCAATAAAGTTTTATTATTAAGTAGAAATTCGTTTGCGATTTGTAATAAAGAGAAAATGCACTAAAGAAAAACATAACTGAATAAGAAATTTACGACGCAAATGCATTTTTGAAAAAATATTTATTAGCAACGCCAAGGCTATTTATAATTAAGAAAGACATTTCAGAAAATTAAAAAAAATTAAATGCGTGCTGCTATTGTGTTTGCTTTTAATGTTCATTTGTATGAAGACATGCATCATTTTTATTACCATAGCTTTGTTTATTAGGACGAAGTCAAATTTTTAAGACAGATTTATGACTTTCCTTTAATTTGTTTTGTGTTTTTGATTATATGACTACAATTTATTCACTTCCTTTTTTAAAATATACATAATTTGTTTTAATAACATTAATATATAGTGCAATATATTTGATTAGAATAAAAAGTGGGAGAGAAACTAATAAAAATATGTTTATTCTAGTCAATGTTAATATTTCTCCCCTCAACTTCTGCCTGCCTCAAGTTCTCCATCACTTGCTGGATCCACCTCGTTTTACATATAGATCTTCCTCTTACTTCTGTCATTCTTTTACTGTCCTCTCCTTTAAGCTCTTACAATATTTTCGTTTTACCGAACTCGATATTGTTCGCGTTATTTTCGAGAAATTTTTATTCTTATTTTGTGTTATTGTGCCAGTGGCCTACATAACTGTCAGTTTTAAAACCGTTTTATACATTTTTTCGTAAGTAGTTTTAGAAGCTTTTTGTGGAAGGCCCTATCCGCTACCATCATTTTTTTTCTCTCTTCGTGTCATCGTGTGTCATCGCTACTTGATAATATGTTTCTTAAATACAATCAATATTTATATTTTCTTATTTACCTAAACTCGTACCTTCTCATCTTAATACTTCTATTTTCCAATTCTTTTTAGTATTTTTGTTTGATGATTTTTTTCCCTTTTTTTCCATGCTCAACATAGTTTTTGGCATAGCTACCTTAGCAATATCGTTAACATAAGCAATTAATTGTTCTTCTTATCTTCTAAAATCTGGTCCGCTAATCACATATTCTAATACTAAGTTGAACGATGTTACCATTTAAAACTGCCGGTCTCTCTCTTCTATGTTGATAGTTATTTGCCTGGCTGAAATTGCGATTAATCTCTTTGACTTGCTAATCCCCAGTTTTTTCCAATACCGACAAGCTTATTTCTTTTAATTGAGTTAAAATGCTTGCTGTAAATCAGTGAAAAACAGTTACCTATCTATTTATTCGATTTCTCTATAATCTCTTTAAATACATACATGGAATATATTCTTGATTGATAATTTTATTTATAGCTATATCGCGTAATTGCGTATTTCTTCCCTAAAACTAGGGGAAACTTTTATTTTTGGCGAAGTTTTGTGTACCGTTAAGGGAAACCAATTTTAAAGTACAATGTCAATGGGTACAAATAAGTAAAAATAAGAACTGCTTAAACGATTACACTAATTTTTTTCAATATAACACATAAGCGTCAAGAATGATAAAATATGTTTTCTTAAAATACCATCGTCTACGTGATATTCATCGAGTAACAGTTTAAATCTCTGCATATACATTTGCATTTGCTTGGCGTTGCAACCGAGGATTTCCCATTTTATTTGCATCATCGGTTTAAGAAGAACTTACGAGAAATTCTGTCAAGAAAGTCCAGTATGGTATATTATTTTAAAAGAATTCTCTGAATCTCACTTTTCGCTGTAAACCATTAGTTCACATTGCAACCATCACATTTTACAGAACTGCCGCTGTAAATTAAATCAGGATACCTATGTATATATTTATTGATAGATCAGTTGTAGCATGTGTTTCCATTTACGTAACATTTACGTTTACCTGTGTACAGTTAGTTTAACCGGTGGTACATACTATAGAAGTGACTCAAGTGAACTAATATACAGTTACGCAATACAGCTACATATAAATAAAATCATTTCGCCCAACGCCGGTAAAAATCGTACTGAGTGTAATAATAGTTTACGTATTTTTTTTCTTTTATATAATAAATGATCTTTAACATACTACTATATTAATAAAAGCACAATATATGTACTTCATATATACACTATCGCTCATAAGTATTTGGTTACTTTTGTTTCATTACAGTTTCTATAGAAAAGTTATAATTATAAAATTTATTTCTATAGAAAGAAATAGTTTCATAGTAAACATTAAAATCTATAAAAGCTTATTGAAAAATAATTATGCGATTACCCTACTATACACAATGAATGATAATACCTTAATAAAACTCCTGGTAGAATAATTGCACTTAAGGGATTAGATCTCTCAATTCTTGGAAATTTTCGATTGTTATGATTTTATTTTAAGGTAGGGTGTTATTGTAAACTATTAAGTATTTATACTTAGGTATTTTGGCAAAATTGCAGTTAGTTTTTGTGAGGTGCTCATAGTGATAACATCGTGTGTTTCGAAGAAGTTCAATCGGTTAGAAATGCCTAAACGGAAAGAATAGAGTGTAGAAACACGAGCGTTTATAATCGCATACCATAAAACTGGAAAAAGCAACCGCGAGATTGCCACCGAACTTAAATTAAATTAGTCCACCGTGTATCATCAAAAAACACCGCAAAAAAAACACAAGCTACAGAAATAGACGAAATACAGCCCCAGAAATCACAGAAGAAATGAATGCTGTTCGTCGAAAACCCATACCGTATTTCCACAGTTAAACGGCGATTACAAGAAGCCTGTATTCATGAACAAATTGCAATGTGGAAGCCGCTTCTATGCAAGCAAAACAAGCAAAAACGTTTAATGTGGGCAAGCAATCACCAAAATTGGACCATAGAAGACTGGACTAAAGTATTGTGGATCAATCAACCCAAATTCTAGATTTTCTGTTCACGAAGACGTGTTTTCGTGAGGAGGTCTGTGGGCGAGCGAGCCCGGGAAGAATGCATAGCCCCTACTGTTAAGCACGGTGGAGGTTCAGTCATGATATGGGGTTGCTTTTCTAGATAAAATGTGAGCGATCACGTAAAAGTCGAAGATATAATAAAAAAAAAGAGCAGTATAAGCGCATATTAGAGGCAAATGCAATCCCCTCTGGAATTAAAATTACGGGTGAGAATTTTATCTTTGGACAAGATAGTAACCCGAAACACATTTTCAAACTATGCCGGGAATATTTGCAGAAATTGGAGAACGAGGGAACCGTAAAAGTTATGGCGCGGCCTCCCCAGAGTCCCGATTTAAATCCCATTGAATTACTGTGGGAAGAACGTGACCGAGAGGTGAGAAAATCGGCCCCCATATCTGCTGTTAATATGTGGAAGAACCTGCAAGAGGCATGGGGTAAAATAAAATCTGAAACATTACGAAAATTAATCGAAAGAATGCCTCGATTGTGTGCTACAGTGATTAAAAACAAAGGAGGGCATATAGACGAGTCCAAAATTTAGATAAATATATTATACAACAATTTATTTTAGATGTAAAAATTTATATTTTTCATATATGTAAATAATAAAAAGATACTAGTATTTCAATTTTGATTTTTGTTACAATTTGCGGGTTAAATTCGAGTGACCAAATACTTATGAGCGATAGTGTATATGAATATGCATTTTTTCGGATTCCGCGTGCAAGTTATGTCCTGAAAAGGACTGTTCTCTCGGCGTTTCAACGAGATCTCTCTCGTCACCATCTGGAGGTGGTTTGTCACTAACGCTGAAGATCGTCTGCTGTATAGTCCAGATGATCTTTAGCGCCAGTAAGAGCCAGAAGATGCCGAGTGAGATCTCGTTGAAACATTGAGATAACTGTTCTTTTCAGGACACTCGTAAGCGGCTTAGAACCCAAGAAATACATCTTCATCGTACGGTCACGAAAACATCAAGTGTATATATACGAGGGAGCGTTTTTATATTCGCGGAATGGGGGACAAGGGGTGGAAATAAAAAAACCAAATTATTTTTCTTTTTCAATATATTCACCTGCAAGACGGATACATTTTTCACATCTTTCAATCAATTTATTTATACCCTCATAAAAAAATGATTTCTCTTTATCTGCAAAATACGCCGAAACTGCCTCCTTGACTTCATCATCGGCAGTAAATTTTTTACCCCGCAGCTCTTTTTTCATTTTCGGAAACAGGTAATAATCACTCGGGGCCAGATCTGGGCTGTAGGGTGGGTGATTCACAATTTCGAAGCCCACCTTATGCAGGGCAGCCAACGCAACGCGGCTCTTGTGGACGGGCGCGTTGACGGGCAAAAGCAGAACACCTTTTGTCAATTTTCCCCGTCTTTTCTCTTTAATGGCTTCTTTTAGTCGCTCTAATATTGAAGCGTAATATTCTCCGGTTATAGAAACACCTTTACCTTTATAATCAATCAACAATATTCCTTCCGAGTCCCAAAATACCGTTGCCATGAGTTTCCCTGCTGATTGTGACACTTTAAATTTCTCGGGAGGTGCTGTGCCCTTTTTATGCCACTGCATGGAGTCTTGTTTGGACTCAGGTTCATAATGATGAACCCAAGTTTCGTCTCCAGTAACAATTCCACTCAATACACCATCCTTGTCTTCATTACAGAGGTCCAAAAATGCACGCGAACACTCTACGCGCTGTTGTTTTTACGGCGGCGTGAGCATTCTCGGCACCCATCTTGCGCTGACCTTAGACATGCCGAGATGATCGTGTAGGATTTTAAAAATTGTTGTATCGGATACTCCAACCATTTCTGCGAGTTCTTTCTTCTTTAGTCGAACATCTTCGAGTACAATTTGTTCAATTTTTTTGATAAGTGCTGGCGTGGTCACCTCAATGCTCCTGCCCGGCCTCGGGTCGTCTTCAAGGGATTCCCTTCCTTGTTTAAATAAACTATGCCACTTGTACACCATGGTTTTTCCTGGACAAGAGTCGCCGTAAACCAATGACATCTCATTCATTATGGTCGCGACTGATTTTCCTTGCCTGGTAAGGAACTTTATAACGGCACGATATTCGATTTTTTCCATATTTCACTTTTCACTCCTGATTATGTTACTTGGTTGACGATAGCTCAAAGCCTAACTGTCTAATAACAATGAAACTTCGTATTTATACTAATCATGAGTCGCTGCACAGGCCACGCCCCCAATGCGCCTACTCACCCCTCTACAACCCGCTCATTCCGCGAATATAAAAACGCTCCCTCGTATATATATATATATATATATATATATATATATATATATATATATATATATATAAATATTGCGGATAATGAAAGAAGTCACTGCATGGCGAAACAATTATTAACTAAAATAAATATGCTTCAAATCAAATAGAGATAGGATTAATTTACTTCTTCTAGATTAGCCGATTACATATTCGGGCAACTCGAATATGTAAACGACGTTATGCATTAATTGGGAAATTTTGTCTCGAAAACTTTTACCAGAACTAGATTAGTGATGATGTAACATGATCAAGTGACATAATAAGCTGCTAAATTTAATTTTGAAATTCCTCTGTTACATATAAGCATAAATAGAACTTAACAGTATTCACCAACACACATATACATATGTATTTACATGCTAACGGCAACATGTAGATATATGTATGTATGAATTTACCGCGTAAATTAACTAATTTTAATTTCAGATTATGTGTTGCAATGAATTAAATTACGTTAAATAATAAGGTTAAGCATTTGTAAAGAATTAAAGACAGATAAATTAATGAGATTGAATAATATCAAATTTCAGATAAAATCGTAATTTTATAATAGTACAAGGCTAGAGTTTGAAATTTATTTTTGTGTAATGTTCAAATAGAGTAAGAGGAAGTGTAATTATACATCGCCCTCGAGGCAGAATCCATTCTTTTATTCGTTGTTAATATTTCTCATTAGATTCTGTCTCTTAGTAAATTCATTATGATGTATTTTTTTCAATAACGATTTTTTTATGGATAAAGAGTGAATCGTGTTAAACTTTCACGCTATTTTAGTTAAGCATTGTGTAACATTTTATTATGTCTACAATTTATTCAGCTGTATTATGAAGATCAGCGTTCCACGAGAAATGTATTTCGTGCGCTTAAAGCATCTTATGATCTATGTAATCGGTCCACCGAACGCACAATTCGCTATACCATCGAAAAATTTAAAGTGCAATTTTCATTATTGGATAATACGCGACTAAAGAGACCATGTCCAGCACGTAATGACGGATAGGTGGGCTCTTGAAAACTTGAAGGAGATCCACTGTTTTCGACCAAAATTTTGTTCAGAGATAAGGCCCATTTGTGGTTTAATGGCTACGTCAATAAGCACAATCGCCATATTTGTAGTGAAGAGTAACCCGAAGAGGTTCAAGAGCTGACATTACATCCAGATAAAATCACGGTTTAGTGTGGTGTCATGGGCAAGTGAAAGGATCGGTCCATATTTCTTCAAAAATGAAAACGGTTTGCTAAACTCATTCCAAGAATCCTGCTTTCGCAAAAAATTTTGAAACTGTAGTTTGCAAAACTATTTTCTAGGCTGCCGATATTTAAACTAAGACGTTGGTAAAATTAATACTTTTTTCTGTTTCTTTAAAAGAACTTTCACTATTTGTGAATGTTAGAAGTATTTTGATAAGAAATTTTCTGTATGTGATCTTGGATAATTGCCTGATCTGTGTATCTCACGATGATATCAATAATGCCGTTAAGGACGATATTCCCACTTAGTTAAGGGCTGCGCTAATCTTTTCGTTGATCCTCTTTAAAATTTTCACTCTATCTCTACAGTTATCTTTATTGCCACGAGCTTGGAAAATGTCCAGAACCTGTCCTGTGTTTGGAAAGGGTGCTAACATATATACTGCTATTATTGCCATAATCGGTTAATAACAATAGTTTCTGTTTTTGTTCAAATTTTTGAGTCGTTTTTTATAAAATCATCTTCTTTAAAAGTCTATCCTTCGTTTCTTCATCACAGCATAGGTTTATAACAAATCGCTCTACTTTAAAAAATTCATGTTGTATAACCCAAGATATAACTAAAACTTCAGACGATAGTGGTCAGCGATTAGATCCTTGGGTTTTATTATTAGAATATCTCGCAATTTCACGAATATTAGCACAAGTAAATCCCTTTATTTCGCGTACGTCATCAGCAAATTGGAGTATGCGTAGATTGCTTGGTATTCGATGCATGACTTGCATATAAATAAAATTGAACGCATACAGAGGAAATTTTTGAAATATTTAAGTTACAAGTTGGAGGACGTCTACCCTGGACTTTGCAGATATAATCCTGAGACACGATGTGGAAATGCTAACAGCGCGGTGGCGGAAGAGGAGTTTATTACTGGTGACGAATTTGTTACATAAGATTGATTCACCAGTGTTACTATCTCGACTAAATTTATTAGTGTTAGAGATTGCTGCCAGGTATTATTCGAGTTTTGTTTTCCCAACACCGAGAACTAACATCTTGAATAGAACTCTGTTGTTTTACACACCAGAAAATGCTCATTTATTATTTGATGATGATTTTTCTTTTTATAAATATAATACGTATATTTTGCTCAATAGTGTATTTTTATATAGTAGAGTAGACTTTATTGTCCTCTTTGGGGTTTTTTCAGTTTGACAGAAATAAAAATATTAAAATATTATTATTATTAACCATTTCTCGTATAGTCAGATCTCCCACATTATTATTTTCTTTCAACCTTTTAATTAACTACTTTATTTTAAATATCTTTTTCAATTTATTAATTTTAATTTACTTAATTTATAAAAACGTTTTTTACACCTAACCTAGACTCTTGGCTGTCATCGTGAATTATTATAATTATTTTTATTAATTGTGATGTTATAGTTAGTTTGAAATACCACAAAGCATTGCACTATGTTGGCGCAAAGTATGGGATAGTCTTTTTCATCCCATGCGTAGTATAGTTGATTATACTGTGTCAAATTTTGATATTAAGCATAACATTGTAAAGTACTAGTATGGGATACATTCTCTTTGTGTTAGTGACTGTCGTTCTGTTTATATTATTTTTTGTTTCGAAAATATTTCTATAAATGTTGACTGATTTTTATTTTCTCTTCTTTGTTACAGCTTTCGTTTTGTTCACGCTACTCAAAATAAGGTAAGTCGCCATCACAAAATATAACTGAATCAATGAATAGAGTGTTACGATCTTCACTAATTTTATTTTTATTTTAATTAATGTACACGATAACTGTTTCACCACATTGTGGTGCAGTGGCTTCTTCAAATTTTTGAAGTAAACTAAATTCTATATTTTATACAAATGTAATAAATTAAAATGATAATAAGTTGGAAAAGTTGTGAAAGGCGCGTTTTTCTAGGCCATTAAACTTTTTACTATCCAAACAATTTTTCACTAAAGACATAATAATTTTGCATTTAAATAAAACAGAATAATTGAGATATTGGGCTGAAATTTATTCTAGGTGCGCGATATTGGTGGGTTTATATCTTTTACGTTTGTTCTTCTTACTCTAGCGTTCTAGTCATTTATAGTTTCATGGGCTTCTAATTGCGCTAACATCTAGGAAGGATGCTGAAAATCTATCCAGAGGTTTGCGTCTCTCCTCATTGCTCCTTGTTAATTAAGAGCGTGAGGAATACTGTGCACGGTTAGCAACCTGTCATCTGACGTGTGCAAATGTGTCTCGTACGTCTGATGTTTTTACCGCGTGATTTAAAAATTTCCTTTACTTTTTGATTTAACTCTGTATATAATTGAATTTAAATCTGGGACGGCATAAATTTCGTAAGTCGATAAGTAAAAGTCTTTTCAAAATATTACGATTCTAATTAATAATATCGCAATATTTACATTCCTTCTAATTTCTAATGGCCATAAAAATCTCGAAGGATAACTGCCATTGAGAATATTTCGCCATTTACCAAAGCAGATTAAATTTCTGAAACGCAAATCTAGACACCTAAAAAGTGGAACAAAATGTGAAATTCTTCCATTGTTGTAATGCAAGAAACAAAAAAAAGAATTGTGAAACAGTCCGTAAACGCGCTGAAATTATTCGTTTACATACAATCTATATTTTTCTATTGATAGTGTACTTACGTATCCTCTTTTCGCCATTATCAGGTTTCGCTTATATAGAAGCAGAAATTGCATAAGAATGTTGGCTGGCGGTGGAGACGTGTCAGCAGATATACCGTTATTGTTAACTGCTTTAATACCTTGGGACTCGAGTTCTTTCACTAGAACGAAAAAAATATTTGTTTTGGTAATGGTATGTACATACATTATTTACCCTTTTGTGATATTTGTATTTACAATTGACAAATACGATTTCAATAATTTTATTTCCTAACACACTAGTATATTTGCATTTACTTGACCCATTGCGCTCGAACGTAGATAAGAAAGTGACACTTACTATTATTTATATAATTGAATGATAGTTTTCGACACATTTTTGATTAAATTTAACGCATTTTCTATTACATTGGGTAAGATTCAAACCTGCAACCCTGACAAGCGCTTTAACCACTATATGTTCGAAATGTTTTACTTCAATTACATTTCAGTATATGTGCTAATTAGAAAAACTCGAAACTTCCTGATCATTACACCGCTTTAAAGATAGAAATGAAAGAAATAAATCATGCCGTCGGAGAGCAGTCGAATCCCTGTCCACTGCTGACCGGGCAGGCGCTCTTTTTCTCATTAATTTCTGTTTTAATTAAAGCGATGTAATAAGCAGAAAATGTCAAGTTTTCATAAATTTACATCATGGAGTGTATGTAATTGTGTATACACACGTGTGTATATGCAATTACATATGCATTTAATGTATTCATTACATTTATAGCCTGATAATATTTCTTCCGGTCTTAGTCCCTACTTTTCCAATTTTGAATTCTTTTATTAGCAAGATCTCTTTAAGCTGTATCATATAATTCCTTCTCTAGTCTTAGTTTTTTCGTATTTCTCCTAAGTGTACATCTATTAATTCCTTCGATTCCCAACAATCGCTGCCTAGATTCTTTTGCTTGTGCGCTTATCTTATCTCTTCGTATAGATTGTTCACCTCTTAATTTATTGCCTCAACCAGATTTCTTCCTCTTTGTTATTTCAAACACTCTCCCCAAGATTTCTTTTGGATTTGACATTTGTCAACGACGAAGCGTGAGTTTGTCTCTCTAGATACAAATTGTACCGGAAAGTCATGCGAAAGTAACACTGTCATAGATTTATACCTCTTTGAAAATGTCGAGTTTCGTACCTGAAAAAGTGCATTTGCGGCACGCATTTCTTTTCTTATTTAATTAAAAGGAAAAAGCCGCTGAAAGTCATCGTTTGCTGGTAGAAACTTACGGCGAGTATGCAGTAACCATAAAAACGTGTGAGGCCTGGTTTCGACAATTCAAAAGTGATGATTTCGATATACAAGACAAAGAACTTTCTGGTAGACTGAAACATTTTGAAGATGCGGGAGTTATTGGATGAAGACTCAACAAAGGCTCAAAAACAATTGGCAGAAGCGTTACATGTGGCCCAAGAAACGGTTAGCGACCGATTACGAGCACTAAAATCCAAAACATGGGAAAATGAATGCCACATTAATTGAACGACAGGCAAATGGAAAATTGAAAAATATTCTGTATCGAATAGTGACGGGCGATGAAAAATGGATTTATTTCGAAAACCCTAAGCGCAAAAAATCATGGTTGTCACCCAGCCCATCGACTCCAACGCCAAATCGTTTTGGCCACAAGGGACCGGAGTGGCGTGGTGTATTACGAACTGTTGAAACCTGGTGAAACAATTAATACTGATCGCTACCGACAACAAATTATTCATTTGAACCATACCATTGATAGAAAAAAGTTAAAAATTGGCCCGAAGGCACGATAAAGTGATTTTACAGCACCATAACGTGCTGTCTCATATAGCAAAACCAGTTAAAGAAGCGTTGAAAACACTTAAATGGGAGATAATGTCGCACCTGCCGTACTCTCCAGACCTAGCCCCGTCCGACCTTTCCATATCAATGGGACACGCGCTTGCAGAACAGCACTTCGCCAATTTCGAAGAAGATATAAAATGACTCGATGAATAGTTTTGCTCAAAAGACAAACTTTTTTTTGGGGTGTCATCTATAAATTGCCTGACTTTCCGGTATACCTGGTACAAAAATAAACAAAATGTAAGAGCTTGGTCGTCTATAAAACCACACCAATATATTGAGACCTCTACATTCACAATGTGAGGGTTTACCTAAGGCTGAACACGTTTAATTGGTTCGATTTTCTTTGCTGGAATTGATAATTCTTGGTAGGTATCGAAATGGTGTATTACGACTATTTTCTGATAATTTACATAGCGCATACCATAGGAGCAACTTTAGCATTTTTACAGGAATTTGTTAATAAATAAATTGTTTCTTCTGTAATCTGCAGATTCAACAATTCGCAACTGATACAAAAATAATCCACATATACTTGAAGACCTAAGGAGTATAGACCTTTATAGATGTATATAACTCGATAACTTTTCAATAATTTCAAAGTGGATTTAAGAATATGAAGCGCAACGGGTTAGAAATTGTACTGAAACTATAAGGCAACATTTTGAGCATTTCTTATTATTTTTCAAACAAAACCATGTTTTCTTTTAAATTAGTTATTTAATTACTAAGACAAACAAAGTCATGCAATTTTAAATTGTAAAGCAGCATAATCTAAAATTACTAGTTGTCTACGATAAACATTATCAATAGTGACAATACTTATTAACTGAGATGGTCTATTTTACTGATACCCAATTATGCTTTGTAGATATAAATAAAATCATTCCATTCGTCAGCTGAATTTATACAGCGTACGCCACTGTGTGCCGGCAAAACCGATCAGCTCTACTTATTAAATAGTGACTTAAATTAATTACATTATAAATTGAATTAATTTCATGGTAGTACATCTGTGTATTAATGGTAATATGCCAAAACGAAAAAAATATACAAATAAAAAAATGGTAAAAACAACGAAAAGAGAATTTAGGCCAGTAGGCAAAAGAAAGAAAAAAAATGTGTACACACTGGCAATATAATTAGTAGGTAAAAGGTAGAAAAAGAAAGTTGAATAAACAAACGTAGTAAATATTTCAATAGCACAAGATACACATATGTAAATGTAACAATTATTAAAGGGGTCGAGGTTATATTAGATTATAATATAAATGTACTATTTTGATAACAGACCGATGATGGTATAAATTTCCTACGTCTAAATTAAACTGATAGTTCTTTGTTAAATGTAACACTGATGTGAAAGAAATAAATCTCTAATTTAATAGGTCTGGGAAAAAGTTCGTGGCGTTTTTCCCGATAGATGGGATTGGTTGCCGATAACTAAAGAACAACAAGTCACAGCGACACCACCGACGGCTCGTTTTTTAGATGACCTTCCGAACGTTAGTTTGAGCGTAGAAACATTGTAATCGGTGCAGTGGTTGGAAAGTTATTCGCACTTGAAAATGGAGAAGAATAATGAGAAATTTCGCTATATTCTGCAATATTATTATGATAAGGGGAAGAACGCTGCGCAGGCTTGTGATAAAATTTGTGCTGTGTACGGTGAAGGTACTTTATCGAAATCTGTTGCGCGGAAATGGTTCGCTCGCTTTCGTTCTGGAAATTTCAATGTGAAAGATGAGTCACGCTCCGGTCGTCCAATCACTGAAAAATCTGATGAAATTCTTGAAAAAGTCCAACAAGATAAGCATATCAGCAGTGTCGATATTGGCATGGAGCTAGGCATTGACCACAAAACTGTTTTGAACCATTTACACAAAGCTGGTTACAAAAAAAAGCTTGACGTATGGGTTCCTCATGAGTTGAGCGTGAAAAACATGATGGACCGAATTAACATCTGCGATGCGCTGCTGAAACGGAATGAAATCGAGCCGTTTCTGAAACGTTTAATAACCGGAGATGAAAAATGGATTACGTACGATAATCGGAAGCGTAAAAGATCGTGGATAAAGGATGGTGAGCCGTCACAAGCGTTCGCTAAGCCAACATTGACGCCAAAAAAAGTGATGCTGTGTGTATGGTGGGACTGGAGGGGAATCGTCCACTACGAGCTACTTCCAACTGGTCAGACGATTGATTCTCAACTCTACTGTGCACAACTAGAGAGATTACGCCAGGCGATTGAAAGAAAACGGCCCGAATTGATTAATAGGAAAGGTGTTGTCTTCCATCATGACAACGCCCGACCACACACTTCTTTGATGACCCGTCAAAAATTGAGAGAGTTTGGTTGGGAAGTTTTGATGCACCCACCTTACAGTCCGGATATAGCACCCTCTGACTATCATCTGTTTCGATCTCTGCAGAACTCTCTCAATGGAATTAAGTTGGTTTCAAAAGAAGCCTGTGAAAACTACTTGATTCAGTTTTTCGACCAGAAACCACAGAAGTTTTTCACCGATGGGATCATGGATCTACCAAAAAAATGGCGAAACATTGTCGATAATAATGGAGCATATTCGGTTTAAATGAATTCGTCCACGCGCCATGCGGGGACCAGTTGAATTTTACTGAAAAAACGCCACGAACTTTTTCCCAGACCCAATATTACCATCTTTTTAGCTTAGTGTTAAATAAAAACTAATAATTGTTCTACTAGATATTATTAACAAAATAATTAGTAATAAAATTTGAAGATTAAATATTTTAGCAAATGTCGAATTCGTTCCAGTTTGGGTTGATAAAAGCATGATGCGAATATTATGAAGCAATACTCTTCGTGCGAAAGTCTGACGGAGGCCTTTTAGTGTGTTAATGTTGAAGAATCATCTCATGTGTATATTTGTAAAACCCATATTTTTAGATTGTATTAAAAACTCCAATAACTTAATTAAGAGAGGGAAGAAAAGTCTTTGATTATGCATTTGTAATTCTAAGCAATAACAATGATAATATAAATATATTTAATTTTAACAATTTTTCATATACACTGGATAACAAAACACTAACACTTAACTGAAAATTATCTTGTAAATTAAATGTATTTTGCAACTTATACAATATAACAATAAATTTACAGATCCATGCCATAAATGATGGCAAATAATAACCCGAAGCAGATCATTAAAAAAATACAAAAACTAGTGGACCCAAGTTAAAGGCTTGTGGAACCCCTGAAGTTGAAACAAACACGTCAGACTTGGCTCCAATAATATAAACATGGTTGATTCTTTTAAATAAAATAAGGAAATAAGGGTAACATAAATCGAAAATGACAATTGAAAATAAAAACATTATATTTGTAGTAAGTAAAACCAAAGAAAAAGAATAATGGGAACTAATGAGTGTAAGAAGTATTAAAAAGTATTTTTCATATTTCTCCTAAATTTTTCCATATATTTTAAATAAAGTTAACATCCCAAAAATTAAAAAAAATGTATATAAAAACAACAAGAAGAGAAAAAGTTGAATGTACGAAATATAGTAATTGCGTTTAATTATAGAGAAAAATAAAAATAAAACGATTTACGATGAAAATAGGGGAAAGTTATTATTTCTAAATAATTATTAAGTAATTTCATTGCAATAAAATTTTAAGAAAAGAGAGTTAGGTTGTTGTAACGGAACAAACATGAAATTACACATTCGAACAAAATCTAGGTTTTTTTTGTATTTGTTTCTAACAAGCATGTAATTTCTCCTTGACTTTCACGGTCTGTATTGCTGACAGTAGAATTTTTTCCGGGTTTCACTACTTGACTTTAGATCCCTAGGGAGGTGACTGGATGAATGGAAGACCACGTCGAGGAAGCCCAACGAAATCGATCGACTATAATTATATGAGAAAAGTTACAATTCTTGTTCCTATATAATTAAAGTGGTTAATATTTCGCGTGTTCAAAATAAAATTTTTTAAGTTCAAGAACCTTTTAATGTTGCGGTGATACATAATCGCCCACCCAAGGTTTCATTAAACATTAATTCTGCATTGAATTGTTTTGTTTTGATAATATTGATGTACCTTAATATTCATATATTTAGTTATATACCACTTACTGCAATTTATTGCTAGTTTGTAGTTCCGAATTCCGATACGCGTACATTACTTCGGCATGTACGGTCAATGTTCTTTCCTTATAATCTTACACTACTACGTCGTCACTGCATAATTTTTCGTTAAAAATAAAAACATATTCAAGAAACCAAAAAATTTTTGGGAAGAAATCAAACTGTTATGCGAAATATGCGTCAGTTTCCTCATTTGACCCAAATTTCGTACCACTGAACCATGTTTGCAAGTTGGATTATTTGAAAAAGTCTGAAGAGGCTAAATCTAACGAATAAGCTAGACGTGAAAGCAGTTCAAAACGTAATTTATGAACTTTTGCCATTGAAATAGTCGAAATGTGAACTCGTGCATTATAACTAGATCTGTCCGGCATTGAAAAAGAAACAATGCGAAAAGAAGTAGACTTTCCCACAGTTCTAGCAATGCGAAGACAATATTGAATTTGAAGACTAAATAACGATAAATGAAATGTTTTACGAAGAAAAATACGAATGCATGAAAATAAACTAATGCACAACACGATAAAGTGGGAATCAAAGTAAAACATTACAACAAGGATATGTGAATATATGCGAATAAACTAAATACACATACTATGCAGAGTGTTCGGAAACAATGAAATAAAATGTACGCAAGATGAAAATTGATCTTTAACAGATTGCCAAATTGAAAAATTCTTTTGTAAGTGTCACCTTCTTTCGTCAGGCTCACTACTTATTGACTCACCCCGGTACTTGGTATTCATATTAATGTTTTCTGCCCGAAATTCCGGAAAATAGTAGAAAAAAGGGGAGAATGGCGCACCTGAGAATATATTAGCATGGAATCCACACCTGAGGTAGTCTCTAGCCGACGGTATTTGACCGGAGGGGATAGATATAGA
Organism: Dermolepida albohirtum; assembly: GCA_031893035.1. Lineage (NCBI taxonomy): Eukaryota > Metazoa > Arthropoda > Insecta > Coleoptera > Scarabaeidae > Dermolepida > Dermolepida albohirtum. The sequence continues at coordinate 448,355 of JAVIWB010003424.1, forward strand.
AAGTGAATATTTCGAGAATTGTGTACTTTCATTGCTTTTTACAATTGATACTTTTCTTTTTCAAGTCACGTTCGTGGACTCTTACAGCTTGTCAATTTTTGATTGGTCACTAGAATCTGGCTTGGTATTTTCTTTGTGAAAGACGAGTTTCAGATTATTAACTTCTACTCTTTTCACTGTTTTAACTTGGTCAGATAAGTGCCGTACTTATCCAAAGCGATATTTTGATGATCCATCCCAAGCACTTCATGTCCACTTACGCTTCTTGTTACTGAAAATCAACTACTTTACTATTTCACGAAATCGATCATTTTTAATGAATCCCATTTCAACAGAAGTTCGGATATTACGACTCGGCCTAAATCTTTTTTTTTAAAAACCCCACTATGTCTTTGGTTTTAAATTCGATTCATCAGATCTAGAATTTGGTGAAATACCTACTAAACCAATACGTTTCTTACGCTATACACACCGATTGAAAAGTTTCGTTCTGGAGAGGTACGACACTGTTGTAAGATGAAGTGAGAATGGCCCAAGTATATTCATATTGGTTTTATGGGCGATTGTATCGTGTGCTATGTATTTGTCTAATACATTAGGTACAGCCACAATATATCGGAAAATGAATCCTCTTTCTAACATACTGGAAGTTGTACCACCTCGGCGATCTACTCAAGCAAAAGGCAAACGACCGTTGGCGCCTGCGCAATTCGTTTCATTTGTTTCTCGGTTCGATCAGTTTTTAATCAGCAATTGCCTGGAATAGGTGATACCAATCGTCGGAAATTGTATATCAAGGCAGGCGTGTTCTTTTTTATAATGAAAATGCATTACTATGTGCTACAAAGAAATATTATTTATGATTAATCATTTTTACTGTGGACATTCAGATAAAAGAACTAGTGATTTATTTGTTGTAAATTATCCAAAAGGACCTATTTCTGCGCGAATATGAAACAACATTTACATTAGTACATAGTAAAAAGAAAAGCGTTCCTGATTAAAATCAATCAGCGATTTAGAAATAGAAACTTGTACTTTGCTAAAAGGATGTCATTTCGACGAATTGCTTGAGAATTTAGTATTAGCGCCACAATAGTTCGTAAGATTTAAAAATAAATACTCGTATGTGCCAGTCTTACAAAATATCAACAACGCAAATTATGCCCTAATTAATTATGTTATTATTTTTTTAAGAATAATAAATTACATAGTTCTTCAATTAACATACTTGTAATTATTACTTCATCTCTTTGTCGTCACGAGAATTCGAGTTGTAGCATTACCTAACCCCGCTTTATTGTAACTCAAGGTGTAGCATAACGTAACTATGACTTATTACAACTTGAGGTGTAGCTTAACGTTATCTATTTGCTTATTAAAATTTTTACTCTGTATACTTATTACAATAAATACGAATCATCAACTGAAGAAACTGCAGAATCTATTCCACACTTCAATATTAACATAAACTAGTATTCATATAAATGACAATTAAATCAATGTAACAAACAAAAATAAGTTACGAAATGCGCCTTGCAATAAATTAAGAATTAAATCAACATAAATGAAATGTTTGAAGTACGTGTCGACCATTTCAAACAATTCGCCGAATTTTCCCGTATCAATTTACATTATTTTACAGTTAGAAATATTATGGAGTATACTATCTTCTTCTGGGCTTCCGGACTGGAACCGCGTCACTGGTATAATTGCCGACGTTTCGTACCCATTCATATGGGACTTCTTCATTGCTCAACTACTATTTTGTTGCACTGAAACTGAGTTTTAGTGCAACAAAGTCCCATACGAGTGGTTACGAAACGTCGGCAATTATACCAGTGACGCGGTTCCAGCCCGAAAGCTCAGAAGAAGATAGTATGGACCATGACCGCGGAAGTCTACGTACAGGTAACATGGAGTATTAAGAAATAATAGCTAGGACATTACCAGCGAACTGTTAGGCATGATTTGTGGATAATTCTATATGCAAAGGGTAGTAATTTAACAACATATTTAATATTATTTAATCTACATATTTATTTCCTACCTTTCACGTAAGCATTCCTTTTCAATTCCCCTTCTTGAAAATCTTCCGCATACCTCGCTAATTCCTCTACAGTCACAGTGTACTCGCCGATAGCGACCTCTATCACTAGAGAATACAATAAATTAATTATGTCATATTTACAAAAAGAAATAGGATATTACTTACGAAAATCAGCGGGATTATGATATGGAGGACATTGTAGACCAATACTCGATAAATATGGAAGCAAATTTTTAATTGTACCATTGTATATACATTCACCATTGGAGAGAGCGTAGAGCCTGTCGAATTTTTCGAAAACTAACGCCGAAGGCTGGTGAATGGTGCAAACCACTGTTCTTCCTTCGTCGGCAAGGCGTTTGAGAAGGGATACGCATTGAGTACAAGATAAGCTGTCCAAACCACTAGAAATAAAGAAAAACTATTATAAAGACTGATATATTTGTATGTAATTGACGTACATGAATTAAAAAGTACTGATTAATTTCATTTACTTGTGGAAAGGAAGAAAGAAACGAATTGTACAAGTTGTGAGCCAAACCTTTCAATTTAGTCGAATGATTAATTCCAAAAAGCAAATTTTATATCTTGACAGCGTTTTTAAATCTAGCGAATCTTTTGGTATTATTTTATTTATTATGGAAAAATTGAAAATTATTTCTTATTTCAGCTAGATTAAAAGATTTTGTTAATTTTATGAATAATTGGTATTAATAAAATTAATATTTTGAAATTGAATACACAGAGGCAAAGACGTTTCTTAATTCAATAAAGTACTAATATCGCTTTTCATTCACTGACACCAAAGGTTTTCGTTCAACAAAGATAAAGAATTCATTAAATATAATTTTTTGGTTGATTTATAGAATATCGACAGGAAACAACTATAGGCATTATGTCCGCACACATGCACGAGTAAAAAGGACATAAATATGTAGAAGTAAGTGTTTAACTTAAAATCTTTTTCTATTTGATTTATACTATTCTGAAATGAATCAACTGTACATTTATGTTCGCATATATACATGAGCAAAAATGACTTCCTTTATTTTCTCTATTCAATGATAGTTAAAGCGTTTTTCCTTCTATACGAGACATGAACGGATAGTTCTCTTTCGCAATAACATCTACCAGGTATGTATAACTTTCAACTAACATAACCTGTCGATAAACCCAGACTACTGAGGCCCTAAAATTAAGAAAAACGTAATATTTTTCAAATACACACGACATTTGAGTTTGAATGACTTCATTTAGCTCAAAAAAGGACTATTAGAATTCTAAAATTTATATACTTAATACCAAACGAGTACCACAGTATTTGTAAATAACTGATGATTTAATCAGTTACCATCTTTTTTAAGATCTTTGAAATTATTAGAAGGACTTCTGAACAAGAGAATATATAAATTTATAGACAATATAACTCTATTACTTCAAGCTAGTTTTAGGAGCAAATAGTGTTATAAAAAATCCCAGCTTCTATGTCCTTTGGGGTAAACTTTTAATGAAAAACAAAAATCGGTAGCTCTCTTTTACTTGACAGTAATTTATGATACCAGTTAGTTTCAAAGTCTTATGCCTAAAGATCACACAACGGTTCTATTAACCAAAATTAGTTTACTATTATAGAACGCACTTCAAAACTATTACTGCAACTCAAGAAGATTTTATACAATTAAAAACGGCGTACTTCAGAACTTTACTTTGACCCCACTTCTATATTATTTATATAATAAGTACCTGTAACAAAGCTTGGTTAATACAGCTTGGTAATACTGACCATCTAACTATATTCATCTAAAACAAGCATTTTTTAATAAACAAAGTAAATTCTTAACAACGACTTGGAAAAAAATATAAAGTTTCAACGAGCCTCATTAAATAATTAATGACCATTTACATCTATGTTATAATGTTATTACTAAATTAGGTTAACAATGATTGGCCTAGAAATTTTATTCTAAACGGCTGCCCTTATCGTATCTCTTTCTGTATTGTATGCAAGTTTTATTTGCCACAGTGAGAATAAAGTGAATAAGAAGAGTAAGAATAAGAAAGTGAATAAAGCAGATCATGGGAATGAAGCGAAAAATAGTTCTCAGACTGTCGGACTGTATCGAAACCGTGTTGGGAGAAACGCAGAAGTCAATGCAGGTCAGTAGGCATAGGTTTCGTGTTGTAAAGTTATATTGGGTTGGCAACTAAGTACTTTCGGTTTTTACTGATAGAGAGCGTTGCTTTATTTTTTGTATAACGTATGTCAGTGCTGTACTTTACCGTTTGTCGCGTGATACTAGTCACATTGACGTAACTTCAGAAGCAAGTAGTGCGTGATTTTTATTAAAGCTATTAGTTGTGGGTTAATTTTAAATGGAGTGCAGAAACGAACATTTTCGACATATTTTACTGTTTTATTTCCGTAAAGGAAAGAAAGCTGCTACGGCTCACAAAAAGATATGTGAAGTTAATGGTGCTAATTGCTTAACAAAGCGCACGTGTCAGAATTGGTATAAAAAATTCCGTTCTGAAGATTTTTCCCTCAAAGATGAGCAACGTTCTGGTCGGCCTACTGAAGTTGATGATGACCAAATCAAAGTCATAATTGAAGAGGATCGTCATATAACTGTTCGAGAGGTTGCGGAGAGGCTACATGTATCGCACACAATAATTGAAAAACATTTAAAATGTCTTGGGCTAGTTAAGAAGCTTGATATTTCGGTACCTCACGAATTGAAAGAAATTCATTTAACACAAAGAATCTACTTTTGCGATATGCACCTTAGACGAAATGAAACCGACCCTTTCTTAAAAAGAATCATCACTGGTGATGAAAAATGGGTTCTGTACAGTAACATAGTTCGAAAACGATCATGGAGCAAACACGATAAACCAGCTCAAACCACATCGGAAGCTGAATTGCATCCAAAAAAGATCATGCTGTTGGTGGGATTACAAAGGTGTTGTGTTTTTTGAGCCTCTTCCAAGGAACCAAACGATCATTTCTGATGTTTACTGTCAACAATTAATAAAACTGGATGCAGCAATCAAAGAAAAACGGCCAGAATTGTCAAATCGGAAAGGTGTAGTTTTCCACCAAGATAATGCAAGGCCTCACACATCTTTGGCAACTCGTGGGAAACTATTGGAGCTTGGCTGGGAAGTGATGCCACATTCCCCATACAGCCCTGATCTAGCACCATCTGATTACCATTTATTTCGAAGTCTGCAGAATTCTTTGAATGGTAAAACTTTCACAAATGACGATGACCTTCACTCGCACCTGGTTCAGTTTTTTGCTGATAAGAACCAGAAATTTTATAAGCGCGGAATCATGCAGCTGAAAGAAAGATGGCGAAAGTCATTGAGCAAAATGGATAATATATAATTGATTAAAAACTATTCTTTGTTTAAAAAAAAATTGTTTTATTTTATACTACAAAACCGAAAGTACTTAGTTGCCAACCCAATATATACAAGAGTAAATATATCATTCTATGAAATAAATTTAGTGTAACTATTTAAAAATTAATTTATTCTAAATATTTTTCATGATGCTTGATGTATAAGAATTAAAATAAACGAAATTTAACATTTTAGTAAAACCAAACTGTGCGTCAATTTTATTAATAGCAAGAGCTTGGTGTAGGACTTTTATAATCAGCAGAATAAAAAAATTTTTTGCTGTATGAGGCTTGTTTAAGTTAACTAATTAATTCTTTTTTTAATTTAATTTTAAAGGTTATATTTTACATAAATATCATGTCGTAGCATTTTGATATTAATCGTTATTTAAATTAGAATAGCCAATTATACACCTGGTAATTAAACTAGTCCGCCTTATCATTTTGCAGGTATGATTTAAACACATGAAATTTAAAACGTATACTACTTCTATATTACATATACTAGTATAGATTATAGGCATATTTACAACTATTGGATATATTTGTTTCAATATTTGGTCAAACCGCTTGAATTCCCTTCAGAATGCTGCCACTTTTACAGTGCCTTTAACTATTTGTTTTCTGTCCAGGCATTTACGATAGTTAGTTTCTTTTAAAATACCTAAATTTGGATTTGGGGACGAGTAAAAAGTAGATTTAAGAACACTCTCCATTCTCGATTGGATTGAGGTCCAGTGAGTTTCCAGGCTAGTGCAATACTGGTATACCGAAATTACGAAAAACATTCTGGACAGACTTTGCTGCACGTCACGGAGCCTCATCTAGCATAAACATGGAAGAATTTTCCTTCTAATGAAGTAATAAAGGGGCATCGGAACAGTTTCTATTACATTTTTGTATTGATACTAATTCATTATATCTTCAACAAGGTACAAAGGTCCTGTGCCAGCCCCAGCAATGCGTGACTATACCATTACAGCGGAGGAATGTTTAACACTTTACACTATACATTCCTTTCCATAATGTTCCGAAAGAGTTTGTCTCACAAATTTGATAAATTTCGTAATCGCTTCGAAACGTGACTCGTCACTGAATATGATCCTTGATTGAAAAATTAACATCAGTAGCTTGCACATTATATAAGAAAACATTTTAAAAATATTTGCGATATAATTTTATATAAAGATTTTCTCCATTTCCCAATAGTACAATTTTGATGCATCTTGGCCCACAGTGGACGCTTTTTCTTCATTATTTCGGTTAAACAATCGATCGGTTAAACGTGTTTTTTCGGCAGACCAGGGACATTTAAATCCTACAGCGTATAATTAAGTTCGCAAGGTCCGCTTTCATACCTTCATATTAAAAGACTGCAGAAGATGTAACAGATCTCTGATGGCAAATTTTCTTTGATAAATGATGCATTTCTTGTCACTGTCCGGCGTGAAACTTTTACTTTTCTAGCAATTTCGTTTAGGGAATACAAACCGGTGCCTAATAAAATTTCTATTCTAATTTTTGTACTATTTGTAATATCTTCTATCTTGCTCATGGCGCATAAATTCGTTATATAAATATAAAGTATAAAATTAGTGCGCCATTAGTCTAACTATAAGATACAAAACCAAAAACGGTAAATATGTTATCACAAACACACTCTTTGAAGGTTCTAACAATTCTGAATAAATTTTACTTGTACAAACGTATTATACCACCACCTCCTAGAAGTTAGCTAGTGTAAGTAAAAAGTTCGGTAAGAGATTAGCGACTCCGAAACTTAATATTACCAATGATATAAATAAATATATGTGGTACGTATATTGTAGGATACCAGTCTGTGTATTTAAGAAGTATGTACTTTTATAATTCTGAGAGAGTAGAATAATATGTATTTAGCATATATTATTCATCATAACTGAAACCAGAGTTAATTTAATTTCTATATATTGTAAATCTTATCAATACCTATTGAAACTCCTATTATATTATTTTATCACTAATATTGCACTCGACTTTCTGAGAGCACAGTTGTCTACATTCGTATTTAAGTGATGTCCCTCCTGTTTAATTGATATGTTAACGACATTTCCTTATTTTTCCATAATTAACAAGTTTGTGAATTCGATTTTGTCATAGTTAAAGCTACAAAAAGATTATGAGTTTTAAGATATACAACGAAAGGAAATCCAAGTTTATCAAGTCGACAAATCGGATTAGATTGTAATGTAGTAAGGACAATAGTGTTAGAAATATTTCATACAGCGAAATATCATAGTTACAAAATGAAAATATTACGGGGACTATACAAGGACGATTTTAATCGCAGAATACAATTTCGCGAACAAATGAACGTCATTATTGGTCTAGTGCGAATCATATTGGATGCAAAATGTTGAATATTCAGTATCCGCAAAAGAAGCATGGACAGAAATCGTTAATAATAGAGTTTTAGGACTCTTCTTTAAACGAAACACTCACTACCTACATTTTCGAACTTTTTCGGTTCTGTTATTAACTGTCATTTCCGAATGACGATCCTGATATGCCCAATAATATTATTTGGTATCAACACGATGTAGCACCTTACTACGTACCTCCTATTCGAGAATATCTATAATTATTTAAATAAACTTATGACCATAGATGAACTAAAAGTTGTCGAGAAACTAGGTTAAGTACACTCGATGGTATTCGCAATGTACAGCAAGAATGCATTAATCGCCTTGGATACTGTCATATTGTAAATGAAGAATATTTCGAACACCTGCTTTAATTATTTATTTATTTGTTATTTATTTATTTTGTATTTGATACTGTCAATTTCTTTAAATTTTTTTTTCATTTGTTTACAAAAACGAGTAACTTTAAAAATAAAAAAATTAGTTTTGGTACATTCCAACACATACTCTATATTTTGATACAAGCTATGATCAATTAAATATCGGTTTTCCCCGTTTCTCTCAAAATTTTCCAGCGCATTATAAAGATTTTTTGTAACTACTGAAAAGTGAATAGAACACTATTAAACAGAAGAAGATAGGTATAGGTTGTCACTTTAAAAATACATCTATCTCACAAGTTCAATAAATAATATCGTTCAAAGTAGCATACTATACGTATTCGAAAAAAATATTCCTTTATGAATTTCATTCCATATTTTACGACTTGACTGTAGCTAAGTCACCGAAATGATTAACGGTCAAAGCTACGAGAATAGTCCCAGAAGTACTCGACCTGACGTACAAATGGCGGTTGTTGTCCAAAACTTCCCAGCCTAAAGAGTCCAATAAAGCTCGGTTCTGAGCTGCGGTGTAAGGCCTTGAATTGTCATGGAGTAACAAAATTCCCTCTGTAACCATGCCGAGTCTTTTGTTTTGAATCGCTCTGCGTAGCTTTCGCAGGGTTTGGTTGTAGGCTACCGCATTTATGATAGTTTCGCATTGCATGAAGTCGACCAACAAAACACGGACGCTATTATCTTTAGCTGGGACAGAGTCTTTTGGCCTTCATCCTTACAAGAGATCAAAGAGTCAAAAAATTCAGCGAAATCTTTTATTTTTATGGTCCTATTTATGGGACCCAACGTGAGCACAGTTTTTTAAACGTTATCTTTTCAGAAACAATCTTGTACATTACTGACGTCGACACTTTAGGAAAGTCGTTTGAAAGAGCATCTGTTCTGAAACATTTTCGCTTCAACTGAAGCCACTATACTGTCTGTGATCATAGACGGGCGACCGGAGCGGGATTTATCATGGACGTTGTCGCGGCCAGCTTTGAAGTCTGACTCACTTACGCACTTTGTCTTTACACATGGCAGTAACTCTGTAAACTTCACTAATCTGCAGCAGACATGTTTTTAGCCGAAAAAAACGTACCACTGATCGTGCCTCGCACGGGGCGAGCGATTCGATAATTTTGAATATTTTAAAGACAGAACAGATCGTACCGGTTACCTACACAGCTGCAACTGAGTACAGTTTTTCCCAAGGAATGCCGGGACACGACGCAAGCACTCGATGCGGCCCGCGCACCCCCTATTAGTGTATACAACAAAATGGCCCTTACTTAAAAAACACACCTCGTATAACCCCTTTAGGATTTCTTAAAAATGTTCCTTCACTTCACCCAGAATCATTATATTTTACTGTATATGATGCATTCCTTCATGTACATTAAAATAAATATACATAATATAATAATAATAAATAAACGATAAATTATAAATAATTGCTAGATTTATTACCGTTTTAGTATCAGCGGTGTTTTTTTGCTAGTAAAAACTATACTTATTGTTGAAAAAACAACTTTTGCGACCAAAACACACGCCTTTACACAAACAATCAATTTAAGTACTCTTATTTATAAATACATACTCATTAGTTGACAATTTACTAATTATGGAAAATTTTCTAACTACTTCAAATATTAATTTATTTACTTGGACTGATAAACAAGAACAAATAAGGTACTGAATGGAAAATTGCTAATGAATTCTAGAAATTATAATATTTAATATTTATTTCGACGACCTTTCAGGCTATAGCAACAAAATCGAGAATAGAAAAAAATATGAAATAAGAATAATATATCACAGGTGAATATACAAACTTGGTATGTACAAAATATATAACATAATAATATCCCGAAAATAACATAGAGATTTTGTAAAAAAAAAATACAAATTAGTAGATACAATTGAACTGTGGTACCAATGCGAACCACAAGCAGGTTTAGAAAATTCGTTTGTTAATTTATATTGTTACAGAAACATTCGCACACATCATACAGTAACACACAAGAGAACAGATATTACACTAACACTAAACACATATCTAATAGACGTTACTATACCTATGTAACACTCAATATACAGAGAAACACAATAAATATATTCCTCTAGCAGAAGGGATACAGCAGCTATGGCATCTGAAATAGGTCAAAATTGTATAAATTGAAATTTATACCACTGGAGTAATTCGTAAACAATTCTAGAAAAACTTTAAAGAACTTGATCTCAATCTAAATGTACAAATGTATATACTATATTGCAAAAACTGTTATTTTGATTTCTATTATGAAGATATCTAAATACACAATAAGGAGGAACATAATTTGATCTGCATTTAAATACAAAGATTCTTATAATAATATTCCTTCTTCTAAAAATATAAAGCATCACAAAGCTTGTATTAGTTTACCGTTTAATAATGTACGATAACAGTATACCAATATCAGCCACGTACAGTCTGAGCTCAAACGCATAGATACATAAAAAAATTCCCTGGCACTAAGTTGAGGAAGTGAGTAAAATCTACGCCATAATAATAATAAAAATAATAAATTTTAAACTTTTATGTTTGGTTTTTCTACTATTAGCGATAATAAAATACTTAATTTATATTAATGATGTTTCGGAGATTCTTAACCTATTTTTCTAATTATTTTACTTATTGCTTTCCTTTATTATCTTTAATCTACAATATACATATATAATTAATATAATTAATTGAAGGTTTTTTTTTAATTATAAAATCCATGAATTAATCATCTTATCTGAAGCAGAAATAACAGATGTCAAACGACAACGGAAAGAAAACTGTGTATTTGCTTGTCTGTATAGCACATAACTTTGCATTTGGCTGTTGAGATGTAGGCTGTTTCCGATACTACACTCATAAACAAGATTCATTTTCCTCTGTAAGCTATTGCAATCATTAAAGGTTAATTTCGGAAAAAAATTAGCGCCATCGGCAAATAATAATATTTACAGCCGAGGGATTCTATTGGATCACTTATAAAAATAAGGAAAAGTAACGAACCCAAGTTTGACCCTGTAGCACCTGGCACCAGAACAGTTTAACACTTTGCGTTGCACATTCTTTCCTATAACGTTTCGAAGGCGTTCATCTCACAAATTTGATAGAATTTGTAACCTCTTCGAGTCATGGCTCGTCACTAAATCTGATTTGTGATTGAGAAATTAACAACAGTAACTAACACATAATATAAGAAAACATTTTTAAAATGTTTGCGATATAATCTTGTAGAATGACCTTTTTTCATTCTCCAACTGTAAAATGTTAATGCACTGTACACGTTTCTTCTTCATTGTTTCGGTAGAACACAGTATCCTCACAAGCCGGTGACATTTTAATCCGACAACATATAATTGAGTTCGCAAAGGTCCGCTCAGATATCTTTATATTAAAGGACTGCAGAAGATGTAACAACCCTCTAATGGAAGCTTGTCTATTTTGCAAAGCAATGTTGATAATTTTTCTATCCCTCTTTCGGTGGTTTTGCATGGCCGTTGATAATGTCGACCGCTTGATGTTAAAGCCCAAATTTTCTTTGATAAGTGTTACAATTCTCAACACTGTTCGACACTAAATTTTTGCTTTTTTCTAGCAATTTCGCTTTGAGAATATGAACCAGTCACTAATAAAGTTTCTATTCTAATTTTTTCACAGTTTTTAATATCTTTCATCTTGCTCACAGTGTTCGTTATTAAAATATAAAGTATAAAATTAGCACACCACTAATCTAGCTGTAAGACACTAAACTAGAAACGGTAAACAGGTTATCACAAACACATTCTTCGATGGGTGTAACACTTCTGAATAAACGTATTCTTTGCTTTATTATTATGTTGGTCGTTTTGTTATAATTATAAACTTTACTCTATTTTATTGAAAGTTTCGACCATTGAGATAATAAAATTCTTAGTAACGACGTTTTGGGGGAGGGGGTCCCCCTTTTTCAAGTTATTTATTTTCTTCAACCTACAATACCTTTCACAGTTACACATTTCCGTTTGTGAACAATTGTTTTTTCTTATATATATAAATATTTGTGGATATTTGTATTTTTTTTAATAAATTTTTACTGTTTAATACTATAAAATTTTCATTCACACGAGCATTTTTAAATTAAGAACCTTTTAATACGTATATTTGTCGAAAAACTTATTCTTCTTTGTAGATGTTTTTAGTGAGTGCTTTCCGTAAGTAACATTTGTTATTTCCTTTTTCTTTCTATTTCATGTCAGGTATATATTGTATATATATGTACATGTGTGACGAATGCATGTATGTACAGGGGATGCAGACAATTTATTTTCTAAGAAATATTTTTAATCTAAATGTCATTAAGACTGATAATGTCTCTTCCATCATTTACTGTGTTTTGGTCTTTTTTTATATAAGTATTTTAATATTCTTTCATCATACGTTTATTGTAATTGTTTTCTATTTTGAAGATTTCGGTGTTGTCAAAGTCGAATTTATGTTTTTTCTCCAAAGTTAAATAAGTAGAGTATTATCATGCAGATATTGTTCTGTTTATCCTACGTATGTACGTTTACAAGATTTTCATTTTATTTTATATATATTGTGTGTTTGTTTTTCCTTTAAGTGTTTAATGTTTAATTTTAGTAAAGAGGAACTTGTTTGCATTTTTCGGTTTATAGGCCATTTTATCGTGGTATTTTCCAAAGAGTTTGTCAAGGAATTAGCGACCCCGAAACTTAATACTAATCAATGAAATAAATAAATATATGTATATTGTACGCTAAAAGTGTGTATTTAAGCAGTATGTACATCTATATTTTAGAGAGAGTAAAACGGTATGTATTTAAGAGACATTAATCATAACTGAGACCTGGGATAATTTAATTACCAGATAGTGTATTGTAAAACGCTATATAAAAGTAGACCGTATTAAATAAAGGGTTTTCCAATAAGGACTTGACAACTTTTTTTCAAAATAAAATGCAGACCATTTGAGATATTTCAAAAACTTTATTATCGGGTTGAAGTACAATCAAAACATTTATGAATGGAACTCGACTTCGGTCATATGGCCACCGCGGGCACGTTTGCAGCAGTCGATTCGTCGGACCCAATTTTCGATGACTAGGCCACACAATTCGGCCGAAATGGCTGCTATTTTGCGTTCAATGTTGGCTCTGAGCTCTTCCAACGTTGTCGGCTTATTAGCATAGACCAATTACTTAACGTAGCCCCAAAGAAAAAAGTCTAGAGGCGTTAAATCGCACGAACAAGGCGGCCAATCGACTGGTCCATTTCTTGAGATAACACGCTCATCAAACTTACTCTTCAATAAATCGATTGTAACATGTGCTGTGTGGCTTGTGGCACCGTCCTGATGAAACTACAAGTTGTCCAAGTCCATATCTTCCAATTCGGGCCAAAAATAATCGGTAATCATGGCGCGATAACGATTACCATTCACAGTAACGTGACGATCATTATCGTCGACGAAAAAATATGGCCCTATGACGTCGCCGGCATGCAAACTGCACCCAACAGTTATTTTTTGTGGATGAAGTGGTGTTTCATGAAGCACATGTGGATTTTCAACCGACCAATAACGCATATTTTGCTTATTGACGAACCCTTTGAGCCAAAAATGAGCTTTGTCTCTGAAAAAGATTTTGCGATGAAATTGATCATCTTGGCGCATCTTTTCCAGAGCCCAATCGGAGAACGTACGTCGCTTCAAATGGTCCATCGGCTTCAATTCTTGAGTCAGCTTGATCTTGTATGAGTGTAAACCAATATCCTTACGCAAAATTCGCCATAAAGTGGTCTGGGCGATGCCCAACTCTTGAGAACGCCATGGAATTGACTGATTTGGATCAGTTGCTACGAACGTTTCAACGGCAGCGATATTTTCGACACTTCGACCAACCCGTTGTCTCACTGGCACGGCAACATCACACAACGAATATGTAGACTCAAATTTTTGCACTAAACTTGTTACTGCCTGTCTACTAGGGCGAGAATTACGACCGAAAATAGGAGTTAACGCTCTTAAAGTAGCGGTCACCGACTCCGAATTTCTGTAGTAAATTTTATAATTTGCAGACGTTGTTCGTCCGTGTACTTTACCATCATGAAAATGTTAAGTTTACTGAATAAATTGACAGTGACAGTTCGATGATTAGTGAAAGGGTGCGTTCACAAATTGAATTAAAAGTTGTCAAGTCCCTATTGGATAGTATTGTCATAAACAGAAAGAAAGAATTATAATAGATTGATTTGAAGTTGATAAATATAGTAAAGTATGTGATTTTGATGGAGCCTGTGGTTGATTAACTTAATCACTGAAGCTTTAATATACAGGCTGTTTCGAAAAGAATATACGTATTTCGAATACCTATTTTTATTAAACTTTAAGACATACGAATATGAGACTTTACACACATAACACATGGATCAATAAGTCCCGAGACTAACCCATAGATGGCGCTCGTAGTAAACCAGTAACCACGTCTTTCTAGAGTACTAACCTTTGCTTGAAACGTGTCCAAATTTTAAGTCGATCGGACCAGAAACAGCTGAGTTATCGAGGTTGGAGTAAAGTCGTTTTGTAGTTTGTTTAAACAATGGAAAAAACCGAGTTTCGT